>CM051234.1:116279774-116669765 GCA_027917425.1 Gastrophryne carolinensis
GACGAAACGGGTGGGAATAGTCCTGCAGGGCCGCAGACAATAAGCCCCGGTCACCTGCGCCACAAGAGAGCTGTCTATCTTCTCAGCGCAGACTGCAGAAATAAAACTGGGGATTTTGTGGGAGGTCCCTGACTTATATAGGGCCGGGAGAGGCCACAAGCTGTTCTTCTGCAGTCCAGCGCCATCTTGTGGATGTATTACCCATGGGTAAGGAATATTCAGGAACAGGACATGCTGTATACTCTGCAACGCTTTGTAGCAGGTCTCTAAAGTTTCCTATTCCATTCATCCTTGACCATGCACAAATTTGGTCAGAGCGGCGACCCTGACCTTCAGCCCTCCTAACATAACATGCCTGGCTTTCTCAAGCTAGGGGCACTGACGGGCAGGTTAAATAGAAAAACAACTCATCTGCTTTCCACAAACCAATGCAGGGCAGGTTGGATGCAGAGTCATCTTCATCAGGCTTCCAAGTAGAGTTTCAGGCCTTCACCTACATGTCACTGCCCCAGTCCCTGCATAGCCGTGCTGCAGCAGCCACAGGGATTAGAAGGGTTATTAAATCCCATGTACCTCAACTCCATAATAGCTGTGCAGCAGAGTCATGCAGGAGATCACTGTGATCAGGGATTTTTTTTCTTTCCTTTAAAGTGGCCCAAAACACAAGAATTCGACTATCCTGGGTTTTGGTCCTTCAGCCCCCCCCCCCCCCCCCGGGGTTTGTGTGAAATCCCCCAAATCGCCCGAAGAAACTCACCTCATCCCGGTCCTGCGGTGCATGCGCTCGTGCAATCAGCATGCTTAGAGCCGCTGATGTCACGCCATCTAGGACGGCATCTAAAGCCATCGGCCCAGAGAGTGCTGGTGGCCGCATCCCCTGCTTCCCTCTAACGTGGAGCAGCCGCGCAGAGCCATGCATGCGCAGTTGGACCAGGAAGCAAGGTAAGTGAACGGGGCGACCTGGGAGGTTTCACACAGCGGACATCCCAATTTTGGATGCCCGGGGGGGGGGGGAATTGATTGGCCTGGTAATCTTTTAGATTCCTGGGCCTATCGCACTGGGTTTTGAGCCATTTTAAAGCACAAATCATAGGACTTAAGGGGAGAGGCACACTCGCACATAAATACCCACAGGGAACTTGTAAATGGCTAGAATGGGAAATGGTGTTTTAATTCTTATTGTGATTGTTATTGTGTCGGCTTTCAAAGAGGACCCCCAGGAAGCATGTACATGAACTGTACACCTACCTTCCCTCCCGTTACCTCTACTTTCCCCTGTAAGAAGATACTCACCTTTCCCCTGCAGGTGTCCCTCAGCAGGAGACCTGAAAGTGCAGGACACACTGTGGCAGCCATAACTACTCCAGTAACAGTACTGGTTGCTGCAGCATATCCTACATTTTTTCCAACAAGGCTTGCGGGCCTGGGACAGGCCTCCCCTCAGCATGTAAAGTTCCAAGCCTGGCACACACCAACTTCCTCCCACCTTATCCACTGTGGGAACAGTGTAAATGAGCCATTATAAAGCACCTTAAAATCTCTGATTATATGTAAATAGATTATGTATCCAAAGCAAAGCTGCTTTCTTTGCTTCAATTTCTGGGTCATGCACATTAATGAGTCAAGAGCCTGCTCTGCTGTGGTCAGCTAAACGACCATTGTGGCTTGCCAGATTTGCTCATACTGAGAGTACTAAGGGTCAGAGTGGCTGTGACTTTCTTAGTCCTGGAGGAATGAATTTGAGGGGAGGGCAAACATTGGATCTCTGCTCCAGCTTCTACCAGGCACTGCAGAAAATGGAGGAGAGGTGCTTGCTGCTCTATTATTGCTATTGCCTGGACTGTCCCTCTAAAGCGGAACTTCAGTGAAAACGGAACGAGGATACCGATAAAAAAAAAACACATACCTAAGCCAGGCATCCATGCCGATCCCCCCGGTGTCCCGCAGCTGCTGCAGGTAAAGAAGCAAAGCCGAATCCCAAAGCGAGCAAAGCGAGAGAGGCGTGAGTGCCTAGCTAAGGTATGTTTTTTTTTTTTATTTGTAACCCCCCCTTCCTGCCTCAGGTAGGGCGATGGTCCATTTTCACCAGCTCAAAACCATGGCTGACCAGTAAAACCACCTTTCCTGGTGGCTCCTGTGACTCTGTGCTCTCTGGCTCCCTGTAGCGGTGTCCGCCTCTCGCATCCAGCCATTCATATAGGCTGGATGCAGGGGCGTGCACACTCAGCAAGAGAGCTGGGGATGAGGCCATTAGGATCTCAAAAGTGCTGGATGGCCAGTGCTAACCTGGCAGCATTGGCCGAGGTACTTGAGGGGTGGGGTGGGGCAGGACCCGTTTTGTTCTGCTTTAACTGAGCACAGATCCACTTTCATTAGTACATGGTCATTGCTTCACCTGTCCAGAAGTGTTTCATGAAAGGTCCCGTCTTTCCTGGCTTTCTTGAGCTCCCGGTGGTCTTCTTTGCTCACTTTAAGTTTGCGGTCTTGAAAACTTTGAAATTTCTTTCTGCAAAATGGAATATTCAGCTCATATTATGTACCGTACATAAGGTATTTACAAGCAGCATTAGACTGCTGATCATACTGAAGAAAACCCTTATCTTTACAGTAGGTAAATCTAACATCCCATCAGGCATCCTGATCATCAATCCTTTAATGCCTCTTTATCCGGATAGGGCAGACAATATAAAAGGCCTAATAGAGGACGCGCAGAGGTCTCTGTGCACCACCATTTGCTATATGAACCTGAGCTGGAATATTAAGCATTTGCTGTATAACCCATCGCTGGCTTATTTTTGTATGCAGAGATTCATTAGCTTTGAACACACATTTAAAAATGCCATTGTGTAGAAAAAATGCATATCAAGAAGGGAAATAAAAGCATAATATTTCAGCTGTAATGCTGCAAAAATGGCAAATGATGGAGAAATGGCTGCTTCTTTATGATAATGTTTCGAGGGAATGTAATCAGCAGTAATAAGCCTGTGTAATGTGCACAGCAGTACAAAGCCAGATACTGGGTGAGGCCATTACTCACCCCGCTCACAGACGACAAGCCCAATATGTGACATTACTCAAAAGCAACGGCCGCCACCACTTGTTTGCCAGAACAGCGTAACCATTTGTTTAAGGGCTCTGAAGGGGCCTGTCTATGTACCTAACACAAGTGTTTAACAAGAGCGACGTGCGACACCTTACATGTGGTGCAGCCGGAATGTGGATGATCTACTCTTGTCTATACAAAGGGACAGGGTCACAACTGCCTTATAGCACCCGACACATTTCCCACATACGCACAATAAATAAGTATAACTATAGACACTCAATCTTCTTCAGATGAGAAATGTTTGGTTATATTTTTTGCTTTCCACCTAAGGTGACCTCAAACTGCCCCCTACAAGTGATTGACCAATAAAGCAATCGATTGCCTGGCAGCTAACCTGATGCAGTGTCAGTCCCATATTGTCTCTTTGCTCTGGTCACAGACAAGAATGAGGCTTTCTAATATCTCTGCTTCCAGCACCTCCCCCTGATCCTGACCACAAATACAATCCTGAGGCTCCTGTGAAGTTGACACCCCGTCAAGTCCAGCTCACTCCAAATACAAAGCACACCGTGTGCTTGTATCACTCAGCCTTGACACTCCTATCATAGAGGACACGGGGAACATGAGGTGAAACTATTACTCTGGTAATAGTTTAATAAGAAAAAAAACACAACCTACACAATGAAAATACTTTAAATTGTACCTGGACAAGGACTTTAACATGGATTAAAACCCACGAGTGCTGGCCCTGGAGTCTGAAAGTCTATAAGTGCAGCTGCTTGGCTGTCCCAAGGGTTGCCGGCCCTGGAGTCTGAAAGAGTCTAAAGATGTGGCTGCTTTGCTTAGCCCTACACAATGAAAATACTTTTAATTGTGCCTGGACAAAGACTTTAAAGTGGATTAAAACCAGCGAGTGCCCTGGAGTCTGAGAGTCTAAAAATGCAGCTGCTTTGCTGTCCTCGGGGCATCCTAATGCCCCACTGTCTCAACCCACTGCGGTCGCCTCAAATTTCTCACCTTTCCTGCGTTCTCACGTCACCGTAACATTTGGAATCAGCCAATAGGCAATCACATTTTTTTTCTGGAACCAGCAGCATCTCCACAGGTACTTGGATGGCATCTCCAGCTCCAAGCAGTACAGGGTGGCTCTATGTAGACACCAGAGCACATAACCAGGGTGGCACTCCCCCAGCTGCTACAAACAGTGCAGAGAGGAGGAGGATGGTAGAAGTTGCATCTCACCCCAATAACAGACTCTTCTCCAAATTGCGATCAGGGAAGAGAGACACAGAAATAATCTTTTAAAACAAAGCCTCTGCCCAGAGGCAACCCACACCCTCAATAGAGAAAACCTGGCCAGGGTCCCAACATATCCTATCACTCATACATGTACTGCACATAGTTCATATATTTACTAGATTAGTATAGGTGAACATGTTCCCCCTGTGGACATTTACATTCTTAGTGCTTTGCTCTCCCTGTGAACATTCCATTGTATTTTCTGGCTCTTTACATTTGTAGTGTTTTATTCATCACATAGATATATGTATTTTAAATTCTTGGTTATACCCCCTAAGAGACAGGCTTTTATTTCACAAAATGTCTCCATCAGGGCTTCAGACACACTGGCTCCTTTGTGCTTTTAGATCACCGTGGTCAACATGGACGCACCCTCCTCCTATCAGCAATAAAGTCTGCCTTATGACTGGAGGCAGGGGTGGGCCCAGAAGCCTGTTGCAGCACGAGTGCAGCACTTATATGCTGGTGGTGTTTTCATTAAAAGTAGCAGCTGGGCTCATACTCACACATAATTGAGTTCACACTGTTTCACATTGCCTCTGTCCTCATCAGCAATATCATCATTCCTCTCCGATTCTCTTTCTGCACAGCAGCGGATCTACAATTCACAGCAACAGAACAAGTCAAAAAATCAGCTATAGAAAATAACAGCTTTACCATGGCAAAGTAACTAGATATTGTTATGGAAGTGAAAATGTCATCAGATGCCTCCCTGTTTGAAATCTCAGAGAACACAGGGAATCCTACCTTGCCAGTCATCAGATGGTACATGTATGAATGCTCTTATCCAATCAGCTTACTATGCCATGCATATTGATGGGCAGCATAGAAAGCTGAATGGAGGAGGAGTGTCAGGCATCCCTGTAGCCGCTTCCCACTAGCTGTGCGTGCCCGCAGAGGCCATTCCTATTAAGCCTCACACAGGAGAACACGTCAGCTCAAGGGATGCTGTGGTCACCGGCACAAGGGCTGGCGATCCAGGTAATTCCACATATCTGGGCATACTTAATAGCCTAGCCCCAAAAACTGGCATACACCAGGGATATCATGATGATCGCACTGGAATTTGCAGAGATTGCTGGGGACATGTGCTACAATGTAAAATGATTGTAGGTCACAGTTTAATCATCTAGATTGGCAAAGTGATGCTTTTTATTGGCACATACCTACTCTACTTAATAGTAAATCTGATCCTCACAATAGGTAGGCATTAAAGAGGCTCAAAAGCAGCGTAGAGCTGTCCTGGAGTCTAAAAGATTAACCAATCCGTAATCTCAAAACTGCAAGGTGGGAGGGGCCTCGGCAGTGGACAAACACATTTTTGCTGCATTACCCTAAGGGAAGTTAAGGGGGGGGGGAGGGTTTGTGCTGCTTTAAAGAAGGGCAAACACTCTCAGACTCTATGGTTGGTGGTTTCCCTCTATTAGGAAATAATGGAATGATTACAGGGTTGAGAATACCACAGAAAACCAGCAAGGATATAGTTTGTAGAGAGACATATATTGATAAGTGATGGTAAAACAGACCTACAGCATCCCTGAACCCGATTAAACATTAACCCCCCCCCCCCCCCCCCATTCCTCTATCTCTAAGTGAGATTTTATTTTGCATAACGGTTTGTCCTATTTGTTTGTTCTCATTGGCTGCAATGAGAACTGTGCTGTAGAGAACAGCTAGCAACTGAATGTGAAAGGGCCTTAGGCATAATTACACCATAGCTTGTCCAGATAATCCTCAACACAGGTCCTTTCAATATGTCTAGATGTTACTACACAGATTCAAATTTAAATATATAAAGCATGTACAGTGATTTCATTTTCTATAACTCTATCAACTGTTAAATTCACCTACACTTAAAGCGGAGCTGGGGTGATGCTGCCGTTTTTTTTTTTTAAACCGTATTTTTCCACTGCCGAAGCTATGTCCCCTGTCAATTTTCAGATTGTTGATTGGCCGACCACAAAATTGTCATATGATGTTTTGGGGCCAGCTGTCACAGTGTTGCAGGAGCTGCCAGTAAAGGTAAGTTTACCGGCGACCAAGGGGACTTTACACAGTGGGACATCCCAGCATAGGATGCCCCGGGGACAGGGTAGGGACCAGCCCTGGGGTATATTTGATTTCAGGGCCGGCCGCAGAGGGTTTTGATCCGCTGTAAAGATGATCTAAAGCCACCAACCACTAACACAACCAATTGGAGGGATTTGTCTGGGAATCCCACCCCGCGGGACATCCCGATCTCGGATGTCCCGCGGTGTGTGAGGTGATCGGCCCGGGAATCTTATAGATTCCCGGGCCGATCACCCCTGGGTGTTGGCCCACTTTAAAGAGGAAATCAAATAAAAAAAACCTCTGCATCATGGGAGCATCAGTGAACCCGATAGACCTCTGGCGGTAACATTACAGAAGCCATAAGGAACTAAAGTCTTTTTTGACTTGCTTTCCCTATAATCTCTAACTGGATCTTATCAGGGGACAAGAACGGGATAAATAAAATAGTATTTACTTTTTTTAAACATAGGTGATGTGTTATGGCCCATTTCCACTGAACTATTAGAGAACAAATAATCACTAAAGTGAATGCATTAAGACGATAATTGATCTATGGAAATGTCTGCTGCAATCAAACGCTCAACGAAAATGTACTCATTGGTCGAGTGTCATATTGTTTTGACTGATATAAGATTTCTCGCTCATGTAACACTGCCGCTCAGTTGCGCTCTTCTATACAACTTAATGGTGTTCTATTTGGTTGTGTATAAATAGCGTTTTCCTAAAGTAATGTTCTAAATTTTTAGTTCAAATCATTGTGTGGTGCAGCAACCAAACACTTTTATTGTGTGTTTTTTTTTTTTAATTTTATTTATTTATTTATGCAGAATTGTATGTGCAGTGTCATTGTCACAGTGTTAAAAACAATGTAATTCCACATGTTTTGGCTCTGGTGCTGGTGTATATGTGTTTAGAAACAGACTTATCACATAGCATCTGGCGCTCGATGCTAGAGCGCCGATGCCGGGCGTTTGTATTTTTTTTTTTAAATATGGTTTTCAGCGCTGAGTGCTGGACGCACTTAACTGGTGCTACCTATCGTTCGCTGCAGTGTTGTCCTGTTGTTAGATGTAGCAGAGTCATGGGAGCTTTGACCTCGGGACACCACCTAGCGTTCTCGATTTGCTCGCCAGTAAATCAAGGAGAGCGCTTCTACAGCGCCCACCAGACATCACATTCATCAATGCTGGACAGGATAGAACAGTGTCACTTGTCCGCCTCCTAAGCTAGGTCACAGCACCAAACACCCGCTTGCAGAGGCCACTTGCGGACGCTCTAAGCTCTGCTATACAACTGATCACATGGTAATACGTGGGGCTAGTCTTAAATTAGCCTCCCCATGTTAGTGCGTGGAGGTTCAAGGGGTGATGTCTCACACAACGTTGAAATAAAGAGCAAGGTTTGCCCTTCCGCTCCAGGCCTATATGCACCAATCCAGTATGCACACTGATAGATTTCCTGTATTATAATAGTAACACTTGCTATAAAAAAAAAACTGAATCCAAGAATTGAGACCACAGCATTCTTATAAAGGAAAATGAATGACGCGCTCGGCCCTATATAATGCCATCAACAGGGTATATGTGAAGAAATAGAGGTTTCATGAAACTTACTTTTATCATTTCTCCCTCACCAGCAACCTTGCTTTGTGCCACCAAGTCTCCTTCCTCATTGCATCCAACAAAGCAGCTGTTTGATGCCAGTAATGCCATCTTCCTCTGCAAATAATTACACATAGTTCCATTACAGTTACTATGCTAGTAACCATGCAGTAGTATTTCTTCCACAGCCATAGAGACACTTTAAAAGTCCTTATCCAGGCTACAACAAAAAAAACAAAATGGCACTTACCAGCCAGCAGAAAAATTAGGAGATGGATCCGCACTTCCTTAAAAAATAGGCTTCTTTATTAAATCCATGTTAAAAGCATCATCAGCGTCTCCCACGCAAATGCATAAGCAGCCACAGCAATAAAACCAATGAATGACACGGGTCAAAAAGGAGATGGGGTCCTGACGCGTTTCGGGTCCTTCACTGACCCTTAATCATAGATAAAAGTACCCCAAAAAACCTGTTACATATATACAGATAATAAGAGGAAAAGAGAGGACTCACCTGTGACAGCCACGCAGCCCGCGTACACCGGGAGCCGAGAACGAAGGGCGGATGTGATGTCAGGAGTGAGAGCGAGCGCAACCGCCAATCACCGGCCAAAGTTACAGGCCAATCAGGGGAGGGAAAAACCTAGCTGTGCGCCCGCTGTCATTGGCTCAGTCTCGGGCAGCACGGGAGGTTTTTCCCTCCCCTGATTGGCCTGTAACTCTGGCCGGTGATTGGCGGTTGCGCTCGCTCTCACTCCTGACGTCACATCCGCCGTTCGTTCTCGGCTCCCGGTGTGCGCGGGCTGCGTGGCTGTCACAGGTGAGTCCTCTCTTTTCCTCTATTATCTGTATATATGTAACAGGTTTTTTGGGGTACTTTTATCTATGATTAAGGGTCAGTGAAGGACCCGAAACGCGTCAGGACCCCATCTCCTTTTTGACCCGTGTCATTCATTGGTTTTATTGCTGTGGCTGCTTATGCATTTGCGTGGGAGACGCTGATGATGCTTTTAACATGGATTTAATAAAGAAGCCTATTTTTTAAGGAAGTGCGGATCCATCTCCTAATTTTTTCTACGTGCAATAGTGGGGCTTGGGACAGCCCCGGATCGTGCACCCTTTTCCTACCGGAGTGCGGAAACCCTTTATATTTTTTGTGACTTTGACTTACCAGCCATCCACCTGATTGTTTGACTGCAGGGGACGCATTGCAAGGCTGCTCAAGAGCGCCCCTCGCTGATTTAAATTTAGTGCGGCAATGACATGAGCCCACAGGACTGTTTGGGATTGATCCTCTGAGCTTGCAGGTAAGAGCTCCTTGTTTGTTTGCTGCAGCCTGGACTATCCCTTTAAATATAGAACCAGTGTATATGACCAGCATGTAGTGACCAGTTAGCACTACAAAGAAAGGTGGTCAATGCAATCAGCTTTTAAACTAGTAGATAAAATAATATCAGGTGAAAGTGCAAACAAACATGTAAAGGGCAATTATATTTGTGTATTTTGGGTAGCAAGATTTTTATGCCCCGTCTGTAAAATAAATAAATAAAATACTGTATTGTAGTCTTTTTGGGTTATGATGGGAGCCACCCCTCAAGCGAAAGCCTGTATATACTCCCAACCTGTATCTTGTGTTCTTAAAGCAGAGGAACACTTTTAATCACCTGACATTGCACACCCAGCAGCTTCTAAGTGCCTTAGATGGCACAGAGATGTAAAGAGATGACATGCATAGCTGAGCCCACTGCAAGGAGTGATGGGTAATTCTATTATTTCTTGTGGTGGCTGCTTTGCAAATACTTTCTGTGCTAATACTTCCTTAAAGTCACCCCCAAAAAATAATCGTACTCAAGTTTGTGGCATCTTTGTATACATTTTTCTAAATCTTTTTGTCATCATTCTAATCAAACTATAGGCAACACTGTCCGTTGGCATAAAAATAGCAAAAAAACCTAAGTTAGTTACCTGGTAACTTTTTTTTTAAACATCCGTAAGGGCAGCATACTCCCATCGAGTGGAACACGTGACCACCAGCAGATAAAATCTTGACTCCTCGCTCTCTTCCCCAGTTGTTGTAGAGATCTGAAGGAGAGAAGAAGAAACTAAGAACACTACTCCCACCGTGCAAATACTATAGGACAATAAAATAACCCTCCAGACTTAACATAAGGGGGGGGAGTAGGCGTATGCTGCCCTTACGGATGTTTAGAAAAAAAGTTACCAGGTAACTAACTTAGGTTTTCTCAAAACATCCTTCGGGCAGCATACGCCTGAGAGATAGGCGAGGACTACCTCATAGGGTGGGAAGAACTGCTCGAAGAACACTCCTTCCAAAGGACTGGTTCCTCTGAGACAAGACATCCAAACGGTAATGCTTAGCGAAGGTCTTAGCTGAAGCCCATGTTGCTGCTTTGCAAATCTGTTCAATGGAGACCCCAGCTTGCTCTGCCCAAGATGTGGAAACACTCCGTGTTGAGTGGGCCGTCACTCCATTTGGTATGTTGGAATCCCCATAAGCCATTTTAATGGTATTTTTCATCCATCGTGCCAACGTTGTTTTTGAAATACTCAATCCCTTTCTCGGTCCCGAGAAAGCTACAAATAGACTGTCCGATTTCCTGAAATTGCTGGTTTGATTTAAATAGAACAATAGTAGCGATTTGACATCCAAGGCCGCCAATTCTGGATTCTCCTCCGTGATGGAAGGAATTACAATCTCCTGAGATCGGTGGAAGTCCGATACTACTTTAGGAAGGTAACAGGGATCCACCTTCAATAGAACGTGGTCTGGAAATACTTGAAGGAACGGATGACGACAAGATAATGCTTGAATGTCGCTAACTCTTCGTGCTGATGTAATGGCAACAAGAAATAAAACCTTCCACGTAAGCAACTTAATATCCAGATGTTTATTCGGATAAAAAGGTGGAGAACTCAACATAGTTAACACCTTTGCTAGATCCCATTGAGGAATCACTTTTACTGGAACTGGTTTGGCGCGCTTGACAGCCAGCAAGAATCTCTTGATGATAGAAATAGAAGAGAGCTTCTTGTCCAAGAAAACTGAAAGGGCCGCAAGTTGGACCTTCAAAGTACTAAGGCTTAGTCCCTTGTCAACTCCCAGTTGCAGGAAATCCAAAATGACCGGAACTTTAAATGAAGTCTTCCTATTTTCTTTCTTCCAGGAGATAAAAGTCTTCCAAACCTTAAGGTAAATCTTTCTCGTCACTAGCTTCCTGCTTGAAAGAAGAGTATTAATCACTGGCCCTGAGAACCCTCTCTTTCGTAGTAAGGAGACTTCAGGGTCCACAGTGTCAACCTCCACCAATGAGGATTCTGGCAAACTATAGGGCCCTGTGTCAACAGACGAGGGATCACCGGAATCTCCCAAGGGTCCCGCACTGATAGTTCCACCAGTGTTGAAAACCAGGATCTCTTCGGCCACCATGGTGCTAATAGGAGAACTGTAACTGGTTCCCGGAACAGCTTCTTCAGAAATAATGGAATCAGGCGTACTGGTGGAAAAGCGTAGGCCAGATGGAAATGCCAATGATGGGCTAATGCGTCCACCCCCAGAGACTGATCTCTCGGATCCAGAGAAAAGTAACTCCTCACTTTGTGATTTTTTGCAGAAGCAAATAGATCCACCTCCGGAAAACCGTTTCGACTGCAAATCATCCGGAAGACCTCTGGATTCAGGGACCATTCTGACTCTTTTATTTGTGACCGGGTCAAGAAATCTGCCATCTGATTTAGGGTCCCCTTCAAGTGTATTGCTGTTAGGGACGAAAGATGGACCTCTGCCCACATTAAAATCTCTGAGGCCACCATCATCAACTTTGATGATCTTGTCCCTCCTTGGTGATTGATGTAGGCCACTGTCGTAGCATTGTCTGTTCTTACTTGAACATGTTTTCCCCGTAGATGTAACCGTAGGGCCCATAATGCGTTCTTTACTGCCACCAATTCTCTGAGGTTGGATGAGGAAACACTCATGACCGGTGACCATTTCCCTTGAGCTGTCCATGTCTTGCAATGTGCCCCCCAGCCCCAGGCTGAGGCGTCTGTAGTCACAATTATCTCCCTGGGATCTACCCATGGTAATCCCCTTGAAAAACGGTTTTCTTCTAACCACCAAATCAGGGATTCTTTGACCTTCTGTGGGATCTGTAAATGTTGATCTAGTCCGATCTGAGTTCCATCCCAATTCTCCAAAATATGGGCTTGAAGGCATCTGGAATGAAGTTGAAATTCACAATCCAACCCAAACGGCCTAAAAGATTCATGGTGAAAAAAAGATTCTCCTCCAATCTGTCTCCTGACTGAGCAAAGAGAAGGAGATCGTCCAAATAAGCGACTATTCCTATCCCCCTGCGTCTCAAAAACGCCAGAGGTTCTGCTAATACCTTCGTAAAGATCCTTGGAGCGGAGGCAAGGCCGAAGGGAAGACAAACAAACTGGAAATGTAGGATCCGGTCTCCATCCTTTATTGCAAACCTCATAAAGGACTGAGCCAGGGGGCTCATCGGTACTTGCCAATAGGCATCCTTCAAATCTATTGAAGCCAAAAAAGCCCCCCTGTGAAGCATACTTTTTACGGAAAAAATATTTTCCATTCTGAAATGCTTGTATTGGACAAAATGGTTGAGATATTTTAGGTTCAAAATGAATCTGAATCCTCCCGTACTTTTCCTCACTAGGAAAACGCTGGAGTAAAACCCTGTTCCCTGCAAGGGCAATGGCACTGGAACAATTACTCCCCTTGACTTCATGTCCAATATAATTGAAAAAAATTGCTTCTCTTTCTTCCCTGCCTCCGGGAAGAGAAGAAATCAAAAATTTTGAAGGAGGGGTTTGAGAAAAATCTAGATGGAAGCCTTCCGTAATACCTTACTATGAAAGGACAATCCAACAGGCCTTGCCAGGCTGTGCAAAATCCCTTTAGCCTGGCGCCAATAATGATATTGGCGTCATTGCTTCTTGGATCTAGCCTGATAGGTTCCAAACAGGGTGGAACCTTTAAAATTGCCCTTCCGAGCAGTACTGGCGGAAGCGGAGGCTCCTCTGGCCCTCTTTGGAGCACCCTTGTTAAGAAAGGGACGTCTAAACGAACTCCTGGGAAAATAAATTCTACTAGTAGAAGGCTTAGGACGGGGCGGAAAACATTTATTTCTATCCGCCGTCATATCTAAGACTTTACCCAAATCAGATCCAAACAAACATTCACCCCTAAGTCTCATCTTGGATCCAATATCGCCCGGCCAGGTCTTAACCCAAAGAGACCTGCGAACAGAATAGGTGATAGCTAAGTTCTGTGCTGAGAATCTGATAGATTCAGCCATAGCGTCTGTAATAAATGCTGTGGCCGAAAACAGAATGGGTAAGGCTTTAAGGATTTTCTCTATGCTTGTTCCTTCCAAGAGACAATCCTTAAGCTGTTGTAACCAAAATCCCAGATTTCTGATTACACAATTGGAAGCCAAATTAGTTCTAAGTATGTTGGATTCCACTTGCCAAGCTTTCTTAAGGAGAGAATCCATCTTCCTATCCAAGGGATCATTAAGAACCCCAAAATCCTCAAACGCTAAACCAGCCCCCTTAGATACTTTAGCAAAGGGGGCATCCAACTTGGGGCATTTTTCCCAAAAGAGGGAATCTTCTTCAGCAAAGGGATACCTACGCTTAAGACCCCGAGTAATGTAAACCTTCCTCGATGGATCCTTCCACTGCTCCAAAATCATGTCCTTTAGGTAGTCATGAAAGGGAAAAACATAGGAAGAATCCGGGGCCAAATCTGGATAAAATTTGTCCTGTTTAGATAATGGACCTGTTACCTTTTCCTCTATGCCCATCGATAAATATATCATGTGCAATAGGTAAGGTAAGTCTCCCGGGGGAAACAAACACCTGGTCTTGGATGAGGAAGATCCCAATGAAGGATCCTCATCCGCAGAGGAAACTTCCCCCTCATCAGAATCCTCCTCAGGAGTAAAGGATTCCTGACAAGCAAAGAAGGATGGTTTTCCTAACTGACCTGAAAACAGGGAAGTATCAAATGGTCCCGAAGAAGGCTGGGAAAACACCACCTGGTTGCCCGCACAATCAGGGACTCTATGTGACATGGGAGAAGAAGAGATCTGATCCTTAAGCTCCTTCATCATCCTCATCAAATCCTCATTTTGCTCCTTATTAACAATTTTACTTGTACAAACTTGGTAAAGAGGCTAATGTAAGAATCCAGAAGCTTCACATCACAAAGAGGACATCTTCTACTCTTTTTACTGGACTTTGACCCAGAAGAAGAGGACTTGGAAATATTTTTTGAGGCTTTGTCCGGAGTTTTAGACTATAAGACATAAGCAACAAAAAAATTGGGATCAGTAAGGAGCAAAAAAAAAAAAAAAACTAGTTTCCCCAATAAATCTAAGGACTTAGCAGGGCAGAGCTGGGCCTCCTCATCCCAGAATCAGCAGCAGACGGGATGATGGAAGAATCCTGTTCCACATAGATGAAATCTGTGGAAGAATCTCCCATAAGATTGAACAATCCGTCCTGTGGCTGTTCCGCCATGCTTCTGGATAAGAGGCAACAAGAAACTAAGTCTCTGAACCCATTAAATATGGCAGGTGCAAGTTTCTCAATTTAATGTCATTAACCCCTTGTAGTAAATAGAAGGGGAGGCCAGACCGTTAGACTGCCCTAAACACCGTGATATTCCTTTAAGAACACGTGTTCTAGGGAAGCAGGATTTTTACTCCGGCGCAGGAATGTGACCTCAGACCGGGAGGAAGTAGCCTGGGACCTTATTTCCGGCATGGTCTATATAAAAAAATGCCGGCAGCGCGCGCGCGTGTACCTGGGGCTGTTGCCGCTGGAAATCTGCCCCGCTGGAGCATCGCTGCACCGCCGCTGAGGCATCGCCGCCGCACCGCCGCTGTTCTGTGCGGTGCCCGCCCGAGGAGTACTGCAGCCGCTGCCGGTGACCCCCGGAGAAGATATGCCCAGGCGGGGTGCCGGCCCGGCCGACGGTCATGCCGGCAAAGAATGCGGAAGTCAGCCGGGGAGACAGAGAACGCGTCAACCCCTCTGCTCCCCGCCTCTTAAAGGTACCGCACAAAAACCCTCTTCTCTTTTTTTTTTTTTTTAAAGATTCCAGCCTAAATAAGGTCCCAATCCTAAGGAGTCCGGTAACTCCGACTCTTCCCATCATCCTCAGTAAGAGGGCATAACTTACTTACCCCCCTTTGAATATAAATTCAAAGAATGGGATCTGGCCATATCCCATAGGGTATCCCGAACCCCAGACTCTAAGAAGGTCTTCGGGAACAGGAAATGGACCACCTGCTTCTTCAAAAATAGGTCCATAGTAACCGGAAATACTTACCTGAACCAACGGTCCAGGAGCCAGTGGTCAAGGCTCCTTCCTCGTGGAGGAACACGAAAACAACTGGGGAAGAGAGGGAGGAGTCAAGATTTTATCTGCTGGTGGTCACGTGTTCCACTCGATGGGAGGAGCCCGGAGGTCTCAGGCGTATGCTGCCCGAAGGATGTTTTGAGAAAATATTGAACTTACATCCTGAAACACAGGCTCCCACTGCTCTCTAGCACCAATGGCATCCGATCGACCCATGACCAATCCATCTGAATTTATGCCAATGTATTTTCCATAACCAGATTTCAGTGCAATCCTAGAAAAAAGAAAGAATGTGTGTAAAGAATTATCTAAAACATGCATGCCAAAATTAAACTGGCAGTACTGTAGATCTCAGGGATGTCTACGGTCTGAATTTACCTATGGTCGGCGACAGACACTGGAGGTTGCTGCACACCACTGCATACACATGGTAAATTTGACTCCACCAATCAGAGGTGTGCATTGCTGTGGTGGTTTTCAGTGCCCCCCCAGCATTGGCTGGCTTGCATAGTATTTCTCCACCTTGGTGGCCTTCTATTAAAGGCTCTGTCCCTGATGGAAAGTCCTGTTGGTGACTGTGGATTGGTACTTTACCCCTGTCCACCCCGCACCCATCTACAATAGTGTCCTTTCCAGGGAAGGACCTCAGCACAGTGGCAGCAATGTTTTACCTCCCAAAAGAGAAACACTTATTTCCTAGGCCCTACAATGCACATGCAGTCATGCAGCCCATCAACGCGCACAACTCCATTCACGCCCTTGAGTCTTATAGATTCTAGGACCATACTATGTGGGTTCTGGTCCAATCAAAGAAGTAGTGTTCACAGACATAGGATATAAAATAGAAAAGGTGTTAAATCCATAGACCAGACACACTTGCTGCTCTCCGAAAAGTCCCATATGTCGCTGACAATGGAAAATTGCGTTGTGTGCACAAGCATTAAATTAAATATGCGCCCCACCCAAAAAAAAGAAAAATACTACACAAGACCATACAAGACATAGAATAGCAAAGCAGCCCATTACCTTGAATCTGACAATTTTATTGCTGTGAACTGTTCTGGTGGAGCTGGACCTTCATTACCTAGAAAGAGGAAAAACAAACACAATGAAAGGGGCACAATCTGATTGAATCTGTAGTCATTACTCAAAAGGCTGAAATTTCTATATTTTCCTATTAGCTATTTTGCTGGTCACTGGAATGCCGTACACTGACCGTGAGCAAGAGTCCAGACGGGACTCGAAACGCGTTGGTTCTGGCCCAAAGGGGGGGCCCTCCTATCCACTGGCTTGAAGTAAGCACTTTTTTGTTGTATGTTGTTTATGTTCGCTCTCCTATCCTGAGTGGCTTTGAATATCTTGCACAGGTATTATTTGTGACGGAAGCACTGACACTTCATTAGATTTAGGATAGTATCAGATAGTTGTTATATTAATTTAAGGCCAGGATAGGTTGTATATATAATATGTAAAGTATTCACTTTTATTAAATCACCATAAACTATGTGTCATATTAGATTGTATTGTTGATAAGGGAGTGCACCCCCTGGTGGCTAACCATGCATATGGTTCAGTATAATTGTTTTTAACTTGGTTTTAATATATGCTACAATAAAATGGATTTGTACATTTAATTTTGGAGTGCAATTGTGAGTCTCTGTGTGGTTATCTGGCAGGGTGTTCAGAGGTCACCCTAAACAATACACTGGTCACTGGAATACCTTTTCTCAATAGAGTAGTTGAACTGCTTTGTTTAAAATACAAAGTGGCTACACAGGACCATGACCGCACAACGTCTGGGAAATGTTCGTGCGTAGGAAAACGTATCTGTAACACAGCTGTGCCTAGCAAAGTCTGTGAGGTAGGGAGGGGGGTAATTTTGTTGTTTGCCTAGACTTCCCTTACCACTATCCCCAGCCCTTAACCTTTTAATAATCTTATAGGTACCAAAAAATAAAAAGAATAAAACCAAAAGCCTTACAGCGTGGCCCTGGAATCTAAAGACTCCAGAGCCAGTTGCTACCCTGTCACTGTAGCAACCAAAATCAGGAAGCCCTGCTGTGAGAATCCCCCCTCCCCCGGGTCACCCACAAGACCTTTGCCGAGTGCTCCCATGTACTGCCATTGCCAGAGGCCTTATTTTCAGCTTTCTTTTAGCTGGGGTGCTCACCTGGGGTCAGCCATTTAGAGACCGGAGCGCTGCCCAGAGTAGAGGTAGTCACTGCGACCCACGCTGGGAGTATGATTGGTGGTCTACGGCAAAGGAATGCAGGGGGAGTGCCAATACAGCCATGACAAGGTGAGTTATTTAATGACTGTTTATGCACTTTGCCTACAGTGTACCTTTAAAGTGGACCATCACCCATGGGTGATCGGCCCGGGAATCTATAAGATTCCCGGGCCGATCACCCCCCTCACCGCGAGACATCCGAGATCGGGATGTCCCGCGGTGAGGGACCCCCCCCCCCAAAACCCCAAAAGAACTCACCTGATCGGCGGCCTCCCGCCTCCCGCGCACTCCTCTAGCCGTGCGCGCGCCCGCGCCGGCCGTTTGTGAATGGCAGGCGCGGGCGTGCGCACTGTCAGAGGGGCGCGCGGGAGGCGGCGGCGGACGCGCTGCCTTGTCCGCCGCTTGTCCGTGGGAGCGTGGTGAGGTGAGTTTGGGGGTTTCTGGGGGGTTTTACACAGCGGGGCACCCCTAATCGGGGTGCCCCCCTGAAGTGGACCAAAACCCAGGATAGTCAAAATCCTGGGTGTTGGTCCACTTTAAGCTATAGGAACTCCTAACTGTACGACTAAGAAAGTTGGTGATGCATGTTTTGTATCCCTGATGATATAAAGTTGATCACTAGGTGGGAATTTCAATGAGGATATAAACACTCTAGATAAGAAGTTCCCAACCAGCGGCACATGAGACCCTATCCGGTGGTATGCAACGGGCTGTACCACCTAGGTGGTACTTGGGATAATTAGAAGTATGGGAATAGTACTTGATGAAAAAAGACAAAACAAGTAACAGTGAATGTAGAATATTCATGAATATCACACTGAAAAAAGTCTCAATCCAACTGGCTTTAATGGTATTTACAGAACAATTGTGGATAAGCTACAGAGGCCTGTGCATAGCTGGGCTTCACATTGAAATACTCACCCTCATGAGGTGCTCCTATAGTAAATAAACCAGTATCTAGAGCATGAATGTAAGCTCCTTTGTCCATTTCAATAGCTACTGTCCCTGAAATGTCACCAAAGCATTTGACAGTCCACCAGTTTCCTGTAAAAGAAAAATATAGATGTCAGTAAGTATAGACTGCAAGATGTACTGTATGGATGCGTCCCACTTATGTGTCAATTGTTTTATACCAGGCAGCTTTAGCTTTTGGGGGATTTATGGTCAATACACATAATTACAAATATCATGTCACCAGGATCTTGAAGGATGAGAGTTTATAATCTCATGTGAATACTGCAACATGTAGGTCGCTACAAATACAAGGGCAGGGCATGATTTGAAGTAAAATTAACTATCCATGATGTGCTTTATATATGTGTACTTGTTATTAACCTTAGGGTGACAACAGGGGTTCTCAAATGCATATTAAAGGGGAATGACCAGTAAAAATGTAATATTCTTTGCCTGACAGCGTACTTGATGCTAAGTCAGTCCCATGCCGTCTCTTTGCTGTGGTCACATAAAGCAAAGGGACTTTCTTCTTTCTCAGTCTCCCAAATTTGGATGCCCCCCCCCCCCATTATGGCTGTAAACCAAGCCACTATAAAAGGCTTCTCCCTACAGCTGCGTTTTTTTAATTTTTAAAGGTTTAACCCTTAAAAATTAAAAAAAAAAGTGTAGAGAGGGGGACCCTATACCTGTTTTCTTTTTCATTTTATATGGTTTAACCCAAAAAGTGGGAACCCCACACGTTAAAAAAAAAAAATGTTAAGGGTTAAACAAGCCCAAGCACCAGCTATGGGGGGTGGTAGACCAGGGCACAGAGGATGAGCAGTCGTCTTCCAGTCCTGAAGCCTACTAGCCCGCATAGCATAGGGGATGCAGGTAAGGGGTTATGGCAGGTCACCCACTTGCTGCCAGGTGACTTGCGAATCCCTCCTGCCCTGTAAACTGGTATAGGAGTCTTAAGGACGCCTTACCAGTTCACAAAGGGTTAAATGTAAAAAAACACACGCACACAAAATAAAATTCCTTACATTTTTCCTCCACTTACCTCGCTGTTGTCCCGTGCTGTCTGCAGCTTCTCCTGAAAGCTGGCTTAAAGTGGACCAACACCCAGGATTTTGACTATCCTGGGTTTTGGTCCACTTCCCCGGGGCACCCCGATCGGGGGTGCCCCGCTGTGTGAAACCCCCCAGAAACCCTGAAAAACTCACCTCTCCTCGCTCCCACGTGACCGCCGCTGCCAATCCCCGCCGACAGACAAGCGGGAGGCAGCGACAGACAAGATAGCGCCCCCGCCGCCGCCTCCCGCGCGTCACTCTTATCGGGGTGCCCCGCAGTCAGGGGTCTGATCGGTCCGGGAATCTTATAGATTCCCGGGCCGAACATGGGAGGGTGTTGGTCCACTTTAAACAGCAGAAGCAAGACACGAGGGAGAGGATTGGCGTCCCCATGCCCTGCTTCTGTTGATCACTCTGGCTTCTGACAGAGCACTCTCGCTGCAGGGAGTGGCCTTTTATACTGGCGAAGTGAACTGACTTACTCACCGGTATAAAAAGCCCCTCCCTGCGGTGGGGAGCAATCCCAGCGTGGGCTGGAGATCAGCACCGGACAGTGTGGACAGAGCGACTTTTGTCATTTAAGGATTTCAAAAAGGAAATGCGGATTTGTGCCGAATCGATTTTTTTCCTAAATTCAGAGCAAGCACCGGTTCGATCATCCCCAATTACTATGTCAGTATTAGGGGTCACTCTAATTTAAGAAAAGCTGGATTGTGCTTCCACCTTTTATATGCGGTGGCCGGGGCCAAGACACTGCCCATCTAGGAATTCACAAGCAGTGTATTGTACTGAAGCCAAAAAGGTAGCTGGGTGCAGTGGCAAAAAAACTTACAGGACAGCAAACTCACCCACTATGTCCAGCTTATCTTCCTCCGACTCCTCCAATTTCCTCTTCTTCTTGTGTTTCTTCTTACTAGAAAAAAAATGTATTCTTATGTGAAAAAGTACAGGAGTGGTTGTGGAAACAGCATTCTGGCTATTTGCCAAAACAAGACAAGATAAAATAAAGCAGGTATCGGCTTAGAATGAAAGCCCTACTGCCATGATGGACCTAAAGTATTAAAAAGATTTTAGAGCTGTATAAAATTTCTCCACATGCCTAGGTCAACCTTATTTTGGGGTGTCCTGCTGTGTAGGCGTTAAGAATAAGCCCAAAGATGGCCAGAATATATGGTCAGGTCTCTCCCTTCCCCCCTTCTAAGCCCATGTGAATGCTGGCGGCCAATGGAGTTTACCGACCAGGGAATCTACCTGTTCTTACATGAGGCACCATAGTGGAAACTGCCAGTGATGGAACCAGGCATAGTTTTGCCGATTTTGGAATTACTTTTAAAGCGTATTAGCACAAACATGAATGGTTGTCCTCTCTACATACCAGCTTGGGGAGCCCCCAACCCCCTGCCCCAAGACATACGTACTTTCAGGATCGTTTCTACTACCCAACAGATCGGGACCCAACATAAAAGACAACATCTAGTGGGGAGTTGCCAAACAGGGACACACAAAGCACTGTCCTGCAAGCTTTACTGGCTGCCGGTTCTCATATACGGTGGAAGCTCTATAGGAACGAGGAAGTAGGTGAGTAACAGAGCTGGGTAATAGACTTCTCTGGCTAGTATTTGGTGCGGGGCATCGAACATCGGATGTGCCCCATCAACTTGAAGAGGCCAAAACCCTGCTTGGCATTCTGATTTGAGATGTGAAATCCCACTGGGATTGCCCAAGGAAACTCGCCTTTCCAGCAGCCCTACGTCACATTTATGACCTGCGGCTGCCCCCCAACATCTCTGGGCTGAGGCCTGCTCTGGTGTGAGTCGGAGTGGGTTGGAGGTGCACCCCATACTACAGGGAGCCTGGAGATGCGGCCAGAGAGTGCGCTATGTCACCCGACAAATGTGAGATCAGCCAATTGACGATATTACATTTGCTGAGTGGGCGTGGCTAGGGAGGCCAAAACCAGTGATTTATTAGAACATCAAGCCATGGCTGAGAAAACAAAATGCATCCAGTAACTCAGGTGGAGGGTTAAGGATTTTGGTCCGCTTTTGGAGGACCAGAGTTAATTTTGTGTGTTGGTGCTCTTTTGGTCTGAGCAGTGGGGCATTCCAAATCGGGCATCATGGATATAAACCTTGTAGATCAGGGTGCAGGCACAAGCAAGGACAAACTGTATAACATTTAAAGTGCCCATGCAGTGATTATTGTCAACTCAACATATGTTTAACAAAAGTGGCCCATAATGAGGGGGGCGAAGGATCAATGTTGGAGCTGCAGAAACTTTCTCATACATACAGTATAAAGTACATAAAGGCTATGGATGCAGCCTGGGAAAGCACATATGAGCCAGACCCAATCTGCAAGCACTGCAAGGGGCAACAGCATCCATCAGCCTCCACTCTACTAAATGTGCCTGTATAAAAGTGAACGCACACATCTCCTCACCTCTTGTCCTTCATGCCCTTCAGCACCAGCTTGGTAGATTTTACACGAGTATATTCAGCCATGGTGACTATAGTATGTTAAGGTATACTGAAATTTGAGCGGGAAAAAGGATTAATATTTATATAAATAAAAATAAATTAGAGCATTTAATAACAATACATGACCAGAATGCAACTAGAAAAAAACAGTTGCCGATTTCATCTGAAAGCAGCCGCCCATTATTGTTAAAAGCCTACCTAAAGCAAACATACATGCTTCTCAAAAAGGAAAGCCTGGCCATGTGGCACAGGCTTCTCCCTGCACAGCTGAATCCCCCTGCTTTAAAGCAGACCTAAACCCACCCTTGATCAGAAGGCTATGCACAATCTGCTGGCACAGTAGATTGATCAGTGGTTTTCTTTAACGGTGAGCTAAGGTAGAAAGGTATGAACGCAGGGTGATATAATGAGCCAAGAAGTAGTCATGTCTTTTATGGATAGAGGTGTAGCTCCCCCTCAGCAGCTGAAACCCCCTGCTTTAAAGTAGACCTAAACCCACCCTAGCTCAGAAGGCTATGCACAATCTGCTGGCACAGTAGATTGATCAGTGGTTTTCTTTAACGGTTAACTAAGGTAGAAAGGTATCACCTTAAAGTGGACCAACACCCAGGGGGGATCGGCCCGGAAATCTATAAGATTCCCGGACCGATCAGATCCCTCCCCGCGGGGCATCCGAAATCGTGATGTCCCGCGGGGAGGAACCCCGCAGGAGGCCCACAAACCTTACCTCAGCCCCGTTCCATCGGCGCATGCGCGAGCCGTGGCCGCGTCTCGCGCTTCCCTCTAGCAGGGCGCGCACCCGCGCCGGCCGTTTGTGAATGGCCGGTGCAGGCACGCTCCCTGTTAGAGAGAAGCGCGAGACGCGGCCTCCAGCGCTCAGAGCCAGCTAAGCTGGTATGCACGTCCAGGCGGCCTTGGACGCGTATACCACAGCGGCTCTGAGCGCTGTGATTGGCTGGCGCGGTCACGTAGGAGCGGGGAGAGGTGAGTTTTTTGGGGCTTTCTGGGGGGTTTCAGACAGCGGGGCACCCCCGATCGGGGTGCCCCACCAAAGTGGACCAAAACCCAGGATAGTCAAAATCCTGGGTGTTGGTCCACTTTAAGGTGATAAAGTAAGGCAAGAAGTAGCCGTGTCTTTGATGGCAAGAGGTGCAGCTTAAAGGAAAGCCCAGACCAGTAGTGATGCTTACTTACAGTACATCTTCCCCCTGAGAGCTTGTCATTTCGCCAGGCCCCATAGTCCTAGCCTCAAAGGAGTGTATGCAGAGTACAAGCCATGACAGAGGCAAACACGGGTGCCCTGGCCAGGTCCTGTGCTCCACTATACACACCCAAAGTATCTGAAGCTGGAAGTGCAGGACCTGTTGTCCAGCTGAGTGTGATAGAGGTTGTTGAAGTGGCTGCAGCTGAGCACAGAACCTCCGGATGTAACAGTACTGTTGCTCTAATAGGGGAAAAAAATCCAAAAGGGTGCACTGTCCTTTTATACTAAATAGTTGTAAAATTTGAAGAGACATTATTGAATTATATATAATATGTATAATATGTGAAATATGTAAGACTGAGCAGGTCAGATTTATGAATAATAAAACTAGCAAAGTATCAATTCTGACCCTGTTTTGGTTAAACTAAACACACACACACAGTTTTTGTCCATTGCAGCGCTTCTGTCTTACTCTAGTTCAATAAAACATACCAGTTCCCGAGAGGTCTGCGATCTCCCTGCTGACCATGTCAGACTCCCACCCCATGTGTCATGTGCCTGATACACATTGCAGGAAGTGCAACAGACATGACTGGTCGCTGTGACTGATGCCAGGGTGTGGCCGTTTGACACCATGGTCGCTGTTCAGTGGCATAGCAGGACTGCAGACCGAGGGAATCAATCTTGGGACCCAGTAACCAGCCATAGTAGGACAGATCAGCTGCAGGAGACAAACGAAAAGCATTTATCTTTGTTCCTTTTACCTGCACGGTTCCTTTAAAGAGGAGCATCAGACCTTTTCTGATGTTCCACTCTAAACATCCCTCACTGCCTTTTGCATATTGCCGTTATCTAAAACGCTGACATCTGGCAGTATTTCTGGTCCCTTTTTATTCCCCCCTTAGCCATCGCTGAACGAAGGCTGCAAGCCTTTAAACGGACCTTCACCCTGAATAAGAGCCTATCTTATATGTTTCCCCCACCCTGTACATACAGATTGTTCACATCTACTGCATGTTATGAGCCTTTAAACATCCAAGATGGCGGCTCATGAAGCATCAGGCAGCCTACAAACAGGAAGTGTGCAGAGCACGGGCAGCGCTCAGGCGACTGTCATAATTGCTCTATTTCCTGGATGTTGATGAGAAATACAAGAAGGACCAGGATTTATTAAGTACCTATACGTTGATGCTTTGAAGGCTTCATTACTCTTATGAGCTGATGACCGTTTTAATTACTCTATTTCCTGGATGCTGACGAGAAATACAAGAAAGATCAGGATTTATTAAGTATCTATATGCTGATGCTTTGAAGGCTTTTTTACTTCTATGAGTCGGTAAGGATTCGCACAATTGGTGGTGGAATCACCGTGTGGAGGTGCATGTGTCGTGGGATAGAGATCACCTTCGGCAGTTTTATCATTCTTGAAGTTGCTCTGTGTTTTACAATATTTTATCACCATCGGGTCCATTTGGGAATAAGGACTTACACACGTTGAGCATCTAAATTTACAATTTTATGGACTTTATTATATGTATAGAATTTTGTTTGCTAATAGTTTGTGACATATAATTTTCAGCGCGGTGTATATACTATTCTAGTATTTTTTTAGGAAGTGTCTTCTGACTGTGTCGCTCTGCATTCTGGGATTGCTGTCCTTCCCCTGACCCTAGATCTGCTTTGGCACAGCTATAACCTCTCTCTAGCAGGGCGCGTGAATGGCCGGCGCGGGCGTGCTCCCTGTTAGAGGGAAGCGTGACATGCGGTCGCCAGCGTGCTCGGAGCCTCTGTGGTTGTACGTCCCTTGGACGCGCATACCACAGCGGCTCAGTGCGCGCTGATTGGACGAGTGGCCGTGCATGCGTCGTAGGTGCAGGGTGAGGTGAGTTTTTTCAGGCGTTCTGAGGGGTTTCACGCAGCAGGCCACCCCGATCGGGGTGTCCCCCGGAAGTGGACCAAAACCCAGGATAGTGAAAATCCTTGGTGTTGGTCCACTTTAAAGTGGTCTAATGTTAAACCGGAGGGTCGGGGGGTGAGCAAGCCAGGTTGGGGAATTTTATTAACACCCAATACCTGCAATGTTCCTTTTTAAAGCTCAGAGGTATCATCATATGGGACATATACAGTAAGAATATTCCTAAGAACAGGCAGAACTACTTACCACTTCAAATGGGGTGGCAGAGTGGGCTTGTGCTGGGCAAACCCTGCTGCTTGTCAGAGAACTTAGAATTGGTGAGTAGCGCTGCCCTGCATGTTATTGCATGGAGGGCATCACAATTCATCATGGGGGGGGGGGGGGGGAGCTTAAAAATATGACTGGAGGTCTACTTTAAAGTGGAACAAAACCCACCAGGGCTGCTGAGGTTTCCCCTGGGGCATCCCAAATTGGGATACCCTGCTGTGTGAAACCCCCCAGGGTGCCGACAAACCCTCATCTTCCCCCATGAACAGCGCCAGGGCAGGCTCTTGTCCAATCAGAGCTGTCCGTTGAACTGATGTAATTCACCAAGGCCGCTTTAATTGTTGTGAATGGGGAGTGAAATGTGGCGGATCTGCAGGTTGTGTGTACTCATTAAGCTAGGCTGGGGCGCCCATTCTCACTAATCAGAGCTGCTCCCCAAATGACATCACTTCAGCAGGCAGCTTTGATTGGACGAGGCACAGGCACGATTGGACCAGAAAGAGGTGAGTCTGCACACACAGATATGGGGGGGGGGGGGGGGGTTCACACAGCAAGGTATCCCAAATGGGGATGCTCCAGAGGTGAGAAACAAAACCCAGGAAAGTGAAAATCACAATTGTTCCGCTTTAAATTAGTCTTGCAAAACATACTTGGGAGACATGCATAAACTCCCCATTCCCACAAGCAGCAATGTCTGTACTACAAGCGCCAGTATGCAAAGACTCCATATGTTATAGTATATTATAGCTCTCTCTATAGGGTTGTGGCAGCCTCACTGAGCACACTATAACCCACACACAGGCTGCCAATTACATAAGTAGCGCACTCACCCCCTGGCCGGCGTTATTATCAGCTGTATTTACTACTCGGCGCTGCACACACACACTGCCCACTTCCGGGCCGCCTCTGACGCAACAGCACCGAGAGGACAACTATGACTATCCCTGAGACACGCTCCACTGCCAGGACAACTCTAGCTTTCCCTGGGAAACCACGCTAAACCTGATAAACAGCGCCTCCTGTGGTCAGCCTATGCACTGCTCTGTCTACTTGTATCAGGGAGGATAGATGTCTTATTTATACTGTACGTTCTAGTGAAGCTTCTACCTGTAGGAATACAATGGTAACCGATTTTGCTGCTGTATATAAAAAATAAGAGAAAACGTATTTCTAGGTATGTGCGCCATATGCTTTCAGTAATCCGCTATCTTCACCATATTATAAGGTTGCCATCTGGTCGTTTTTTTTTTCTTTACTGGCCACTGGCCTGGAGGTGCTTGTATTTGTTTTTTTAACTATATCTATTTAAGTATACCTGCAATTACAATTACAAAAAAAATACCAGCACCACCAGGCCAGTGGTCAGTAAAGTAAAAAAAAAAAAAATACTGGCCAGGTGGCAACCCTACGTATAGATGCACAACTTGCGGCCCACACTGCCCTTAGTGGCGGCCCCCTGCAGCCCTAATTCTAAATGTTATGGAGCTGAAGAGTTGAGTGTGCCTGACCTGGGTGTACATCGGTGGTCACTTCAGGGACGGTGTGGCATCTCGCTTCTGGTTTGGGCACAGCAACCAGGAAATGCTATGCGTGTACATTTAATGCTCATACAGTAAACTTTTTCTGTTTTCTAACTCAATTGAATGCAACTAGACAGCTAAAGACTGAAACAGCAGAGACAAATGGTGCTTCCTTTCTCCAAATGATGCCAAGTCGGCACAAATACAATAAGATGGAGGAGCAAGAATGATGGGGCCCATGTGACCTCCTGGGCTCTGCTGCGGTTGCACCTCCTATAGTTATGTCCCTGTGAACTATAATGCTAGTGGTACCTCCTCACCTATTCCTTTCTCTTTCCACCTCTGCAGTGTGGAGAAGGGACTCTGGGGCCCACCTTACAGTTACATGCAAGTGATATTGCCTTATATTTGGCGCTCTGCACACAGATATTAAAGCAGAACTATGGTCAAATAATATTGGTATCTCACTCATATAGACAATTTATCGTGCAGCAACTGATGCTGCTTCCATGGGATGCTGCTAATCTTTTAGTGCTTGGTAGTCCAAAGGGTAACTGTCACAGATTTCTTAATGGAGAAATCCTCTATTAAAGAGTGACCAAAAATTTGAGAACCGCAAGAAGAGAGACTATGAATATGCAGCAAACTGTGTTTAATTATGATAAGCAAACAAACATAAACACACTCAAATTGCTATACATAAAGAAGGTGGAGTGAGGAAACATACATGCATAACATACAGTTGAAGTCCAAAAATCCCAGACGGAAACAAGGCGAAACAGGAAGGAAAAACAAAAGGCTGTGAAAGGAGTCCTGGGTTCAGAGTTCAGGTTTCAGAGTTCCAGAATCCAGGTTCAGAAGACAGATGCAATGCTGATCCACAGAGGCCATGTGTGGATCAGCTTATATAGGCCAGGCAATGTCACAGGTGCAAGCTGATTTCCAGGAACTCTGCAGAACAGCGCCATCTGCTGGTCAAGCTGCATACAACAGAGAAGAGTCCCAGAAAGGAGCAGCTGAAAGCTAAGGAGGAACTCCAGACATGACAGTATCCAGGAGACCCACTTACCTTCCTGCCACTCCTGCACAGCCAACTGGTCTGCGTAGCCCTGTTTTTTTATGCCAAGAGCTGTGCTTCCAGGTACCTGCTGGCAGACGTGGCCTTTGTACAGCCAGCTCTCATTGAAAACAATAGGTGCCCTCATACTCCAGGAACTTTTGTGTATGGAGATGACCATTGTTTTCAAAGGGAGATGGTTGTACAGAGGCCACGCCCACCCACCAGCTGGAACCTGGAAGCATATCCAGGGCTGCGGGAGAATGATCAGTGGCACGGTAGCAGCGTTAAGGTAATCATTTCTCCTAGTTACCCCTTAGACTGTTTGGCACTGAAATATTAGGAAAAGTCCACATAAGAGTACTTTTAATTTTAAAGAGGAACAAACGCACTCAATTTTGACGTTTTGGGGTGTTGTTCCTCAATGTGGCGGCATCCAGAGATTCTCCGCTTTCTGTATCCCACGCAGGTCGCCCTATACACTCACCTTTCAGATGCTCCCACGGTGCAGACTCGGGTAAGAACAAGCACACTGACTGGCTGGCCTCCTCAGCCAATCAGTGCACTCCTTTTCACTCGACTCCCTTTGGCTCCACTGATAGCTAAGCCGCCTGGCCGAGCAGCGCCAAAAGGAGCTGAGTGTGCTGCCAGCCTCATCCCCCACTCACCTTCTAGCCATGGAGTGCCTGCGCTGCCCATTCAGAAAGGCTGGGCGCAGGTGTGTGCACGGCTAAAGGTGAGTGGGGATGCCGCTGTGACACAGAGACACGGCGAGGGCTCATGGAGAAGGTGAGTTTATTGAGGCTTCTGGGTGGTTTATACAGCGGGGCATCCCAATTCAGTCTTTTAGACTTCCCGCAAAGTTCCTCTTTAAAGTTTGGAACTAAGAAAACCCTCTGGGCTATGCAGAATAATTTGGTAATTTGCTGTGTTCCTAAAATCCTAAAGAGCTATTCTTACTTAATTGCAAAAATGATATATATAACAACTGTAAAAATATTTTTTATTGCACTTTCTAATATAGTAAAATTAAAAAGTCCACTTTTTCACTACACGCTTCAACAAACATTTACCATCATCCCAGGGGCGTAACTAGAGGGGGACACTTGCCCCGGGTTCAGCAGGTCAGGGTGGTGCCAAAGGGAGGCCTGAGAACAGGTAGGGGGCACCGTTTCGAATCTTTGCTCCGGGTGCTAGAAAGCCTAGCTACTCCTCTGCATGATCCCCATCTTCCTCCCATGTATAAAAACTTCCAAGTTTGTAGCTAATAAAAGAGAAAATGTTTTAGAGACGGGCAGGCTGATTCATCACTAACGCCAGGTAGCGACAGTCTGTAGCAGGTATTTCAGAGCTGTGCTCGGCCATGTGTCGCTAGTACTTTAATGCCAGACCTGTAATGCGAATTCTGCATAAATATATAAAACATGAAAAATATTTTCAAAAATGGCCTTTTCTATGCCAGGAGAGGTCACAACATTATTTGAGATTAAAAAAAATAATAATAAATAAATAAAAACCCTGTTTAAAGAGAAATAAAAGAACGTCCATTGAAATGTATGGTAGAGCGACAGGAAGCGAGAGGTAATATGTGGCGCGTTGCAAGGTTGAATGCCGGTGCTGTACGCTGAGGCTGGGATAATGATGAATCGGACGCTACATGGTGATATCCCAGTCGCTCAACAGATTCTGCTTGATAAATGTGTAATTGCGTGCCGTGTCCGGCGTTCACCTGCCCCTACCCGTCGCTACCTGTCATTTACAAGGCACTACCTGACGCTATCCTAAGGCCCTAAAACTTGTAGGCGTGTAGCAGTTACCTTCTATCTACATACTCATGCTTTGTTTTCAGATTTCTGCTCTCCTCCTCAAGCTACCCAAAGTGTGAGACGGGGAGGCTGATTTATTAATAGCGACAGTGGAGCGACTGTAGCGGTATTTTCACAGCGCCCGCTAGTAGTCGCTGCGCTTGGCCGTTGTTCGGTTGTTGACAGCGACTCAGTCGGTGTGACGTAATGTTGAATACAAGGTTACGAGTCGCTATGTGACAGGTTCCGCGATGTATGGGTGCGCATGATAGCGACTGGTCAGAGCGACCGGCTTCCACCATATTCATCAAAAAATCACGCTCAAAAAATTCAAGCGCTGCGAAATGCATGTTTAAACCCTAGAGCGCTGGCGGCGATGTGTTAAAAGTAGTTTTTTAACCCCCAAACCACCATATTTTTGGAAACCAAAAAAAAAAAGTATTTAAAATAATTTAGTAATATGAATACATTATCAGACCTGTAATATCAATTCTGTACAATTTTTTAAAAAATTTTTTTCCCTTTAAAAAATTATCTAAAATGGCAGAAGTGGTCACAGAATTTTTCACATTTAAAAAAATCAAAAAAACAAAACATTAATAACAATTAATTATTAATATTTAAAGATTGTTCCATTGAAATGCATTGGAGAGCGCCAGGTAGCGAGAGGTCATACCTGTCGCTGTTCAAGGTCGGTCGCTGGCGCTGTGGGCTGGGGCTGGAATAATGATGAATGAGTCGCTATATGGCGCTATCTCAGTCGCTAAGCAGGATCGGCTTGATAAATGTGTGATTGTGGTGGCGAGCCGGCGTTCTCGTGGCGGGGCCCGTCATTACCGGTCACTCACCAGTCGCTACCTGTCGCTATTCCTTCATAAATAAGGGCCTTAGGAAGTTATTCTAAAGTTCTGCCAGGAAGAATAATTACACGCTGAGTGGGAGCATAGCTTCAGCACAATTTCAGGTTATTGCTAATTTTTCATGTCCCAGTCACAGACAAGATACCTTCCATTCTACAGATAATTTATAATTATTTCAACTTAAATTTATTTAGAATTACAAAAGCACACTGGTGGCTGTGTAAAAAAAAAAAAATCCAGCCTACAGTGTGAGAAATGATGATGTGTCTAAAAGCGTTAGATGCAAACACATCAGAGCTAATTGCATCCAATTGTTTCTCTCCGGTTCATATACGTTTTACATACCCCATAAAATGCATTGTAAGATCGCTGATTCATAGATGTACCCTGCACACCATTGTAAAATAGAACATATTGTACAATCATTGCTGCAAATCTGTTCTCTGTAATCTCAGCCCGAGGGCAAACCTATAACATCAAACCAGCTCTGTTCCTCTATAGTAGCCGCTTACTATTTGAAAAGCAACACACTGTTATACAATGAGATTTTTTTGTCTTACAACTTTTATTCCCTAAATATGGGTTATCACTCCAGTTCCAGTGGCGTAACGGGATGTGTTGGGGCCCTGTGCTAACATTATAAGGGGCCCTTTCAAGGCTCATCAGTAAACTTTTTTTCTATCTCTTAAAGTGGACCAAAACCCACCGCGATCAGCCGGTAATCTTATAGATCCTATCGATTCCCTCCCCCCGGGGCATCTGAAATCAGGATGCTCCACTGTGTGAGCCCCCCAGGTCACCCCATACACTTACCTTGTTTCCTGATCCAACAGTGCATGTGCGAGACACAACCGCATCCCCGCTATCCCTCTAGCAGTGCGTGTGCCCGTGCCAGGCATCTGCGAATGGCCAGTGTGGGCATGCTCCCTGTTAGAGGGTAGCTGAGGATGTGGCCCTTAGTGTGCTTGGAGCCGCTGCTCTTAGATGAAGCTGACTCTGAGCGGCCGTGCATGTGGGACCGGAAAGAGGTGAGTTGCCTTAGGCGATCTGGGGGGTTTCACGTAGCACCCCCCCCCCCCCCCGGAGTCGGACCAAAACCCACAGTAGTCAAAATCCTGGTTTTGGTCCACTTTAAATCAGCTGCAGCTAGACAACTAAAGACTAAAACAGCAGAGATAGACGATGCCTACTATTATGAAAAATGTAGAGGAGCAAGAAGAAGGGTAGCACTTCAGACCATGTTAAAGCGGACAGGGTGTTATATTTGTTCGCCATATTTGGGCTTGTAGGAGTATAACGGAAGGAGATGAAGCAATTATGTTTTGTGTAGAAAAGATATTTGTGCTACTGAGAACAACAGAACCTGTAAATAAATGGGTGAAGTATAATGTTAAGAGATAGTGGGGAGTTTAGGTCCACTTTAGTGTAAGATAAGAGGTATCTGTATGAGGGTAGAATAGGGTGAATCACAACTATGGGGTGATGAGAGACGTGGGTATGAATGGTTAAGGTTGTTTTGCTTGATCATATGCGTGCGAATCTAATATTGTAATCTAATGATGGTTTTATTTGTCATTTGATGTTAGGTATGCAGCTGTCGGTGCGGGACCCCCAGAATATATGATGAAGAGATACTGTTCCTCCTTAAGAAATGGACATCTTTTTGTGGCATGACCATGTGAATAATGTTACCATTTATAGGTTTTGTATGTCGCTACATTTAAAAGATGTTGTCCCGCGGCTGCAGACTATGTGTTTGCGCTCCAGCCTGGTTGGCGCTCACGCCGGGACTGACGCCAGTGGACAGTGTACTCGTAATGACGCGGCCGAACGTCCGCGTCATTCCGAAGTCACGTGGCGCCGGGGGAACGAGGCACCGTAAGCATAAATAGCGCGCAATAGGTAGTTGTATGAGCGTACCTTTGAAAAAGAGCCGGTGGAGGGCCGAAACGGCCGTCAGGTGTGAATGCGGGATCGTGGCATGTGAGGTAATGTTGCTTTGTTTGTTTTTTAATTGTCCCTACGATATTGATTCATGTGTTTAGAGTGATGCTAGATACTTTATAATAGATGCTGCTGCAAGGGTACTTTATGACAATGCCAGTAGATACAATATGTGGCTGTGGAGGCTTGTGCAATAATAGATGTATACATCATACTTTTGTCTGTAACTTTTATATGTATTTGCTTTATTTAATAGGTTTACTGCACAATGCACTTTGAGACCCATATTGAATATTTTGTCTTATGCATATTTTGCACTGTTTTAAAAGCAATTATTAACTGAAGTCCTGCTTGAATTGTCTTTTGTACCCTGCATTTTTGTATATTGTATATAGTGAGGATGAGATGTATTTTTTGAACATTCTAATGTTGTGATGTAACTAAAGGAAGTTTAAATAAATGAAGATACATATTCTTTCCAACAAATGAACTGTTTTTGATTTACTTTGAGTGCGCTCCTAAAAATTTTTTGGGATAGATTTAGCGGAGAAGGGCAGTGTTATGGACAACCCTTTACTCAAGGAAGCAACACCTGTTCTCTATATTCCGAAATAGGATTGGGAACTTATTTCTAGTAAGGTGTGCTGAACCATTGTATAATAATCATGTTAAAGTGGACCAAAACCCCCCAGTAATGCAAAACCAAATTAGCCAATCTCCCTTCCGATAGTCTTCTTCCTGGAAGTAGGACTAGGAGGAAAATACATTTCTATTTTCATTTACCCTGATATTGTAAACCCCCTTTATGGCATTCAAACAGGACCCAGTGCTGCAAGATTTGACTAACAACATGTTCAAATCATGATCGGTCATGATGATGCAATCCGGCAATTGCTGGTCCAGACCCCTGAAACTTAAACTCCTGGCAATCCGAGACTATGGAGAAATTGCTGCATCTGTTGTTTGGGATAGAGAGAAGATAGGGCAGTTATATAAGTAAATGGGGTTTGGGCCTAAAACATATACATAAATAGTTTGCATCACTTTTAGGACCAGTTTTATACTACTGGAGCAAATCAGGTTTAGGAAAAGTATATATGGCAGCTGATCGGGTTGGAGTACAGATCAGCACCACGGTCCTTGTGTACCACTGGTTGGGAAGCCCTGCTTTAGAATATAGAAGGCCTAAAGTCCAGGCAATGGCATTATTAAAGTAGTCCTATACCCATATGTTAACCGCTCCCTCATTCACGAGTGGCTGGTAATAACGTGACTGAAGGTCTGGTCTTCCCAGTTGGCTTACACATCGAACCTGAATGGTTTATGTTGGTCACCTTATTAACCATTAGCCATTTTGTGCCATATACTCAACAAGGAGCTCACCTGAGGCCTGTTCCTTATGCCTCTCCTCCATTTCCTGCTGCATGCTATGGATGACCTAGCAGGTCTTTAAAGTTTGCCCTCCTTTTCTTTCCAATATTTCCCCGGCCATCCATTAAAAGTGGTTGCACTTGACTGCTCCCTCCTTTGTAAATCAATGTAATACCTGACTTAGATAAGATTCCTGAAAGTATACTGCTTACCAGTGCATGTATTTCCATTATCCTTAAAGCGGACCTTCACCCTGAATAAGAGCCTATCTTATATGTTTCCCACACCCTGTACATACAGATTGCTCACATTAAAAATCATCCTACCTGCATCTACTGCATGTTATAAGCCTTTAAACATCCAAGATGGCGGCTCATGGGACATCAAACAGGAAGTGCTCTCTGACTGTGCTGCTCTGCATTCTGGGATTGCTGACCTTTTCCTGACCCCAGCTCTGCTCTGTCTGAGCAAAGCACAGCTATAACCCTCCCCCCTGTACTTTATCCCACTCTCCTCTCCTCAGTAATTGTGATGCTTCTGAGTCAAGATGGTAGCTCCCGTATCCTAAACTCCTGAACACCTCGATTGGGGGTGCCCTGCTGTGTGAAACCCCCCAGAAATCCCCAAAAAACTCACCTCACCGCCGACGGACAAGCTGAGGCCGCTGGAGGCCGCCTCTCGTGCGTCCCTCTTACAGGGAGCGCGCCCGCACTGGCCATTCACAACGCGCAAGAGGCGGCGGCCCGCGCATGCGCCGTTGGAGCGGGGAGAAGGTAAGGTTTGTGGGCGTCCGGGGGGTTTCACACAGCGGGGCATCCCGATTTCGGATGCCCCGCGGGGAGGGAGCTGATCAGCGGTGGGTGTTGGTCCACTTTAAAGCTAATTCCACATCCAATGGTATTTTTAAAATTATTGTGTGCCATAATGATGTTCTCCAGGTACCAAGTTTATTTGTTTATTTTTTCTTTTCAATTTTTTGCAACGGGGAGGCCGATTCATCAATAGCGGCAGGTAGCGACAGATGAGTGACTGTAGCGTGATTTTTTCAGCGCCAGCCAGTATTCGCTGTGCTTGGCCGGCATTAGCTTGATGACAGCGACTCAGTCGGTGTGCGGTAATGTTGAATACGGGCTGGGGGGTCGCTGTTTCACAGGTCCAGCGTTGTATGTGAGCGCCTGACAACGAATGGCCAGAGCGAATGGCTAGCTTCATATTCATCAACAAATCACGCTCCGAATGTGCTGTCGCTGTCCATTCCTTGTTTAAACCCCAGAGCGCTGGCGGCGATCTGTATTAACTAGTTTTTAACCCCTAAACAACCATATTTTTTGAATGTAACATTATACATGTTTTTAGAATCATTTTGTAATATGAATACATTAATCTCAGACCTGTTAGATCAATTCTGCACATATTTTTTTTTTTTTTTTACTTAAAAATAAATCCTAACATTGCAGAAGTGTTCTCCGATTTTTTGACATTAAAAAAATAAAAAAAAAAAATTATTACCAATTAATTATGAATAATTATAGATTGCTCCATTGAAATGCATTGGACATCGCCAGGGAGCGACAGCTCATACCTGGCGCTGTGAGGGAATTTGCAGCGGCGCTGTTCGGTCCAGGCGGCTTCATGATGAATGCCGCGCTAGCCGTCGCTCTCGCCGGCGCTAGCCTCATTTTGCTTGATAAATGCGTCATTGTGACCGCCGCCGGGCGTACTTGGGTCGGTAGTCGCCGTTAGCTGCCGCTACCTGGCGCTCGACAGACACTACCTGGCGCTATCGCTTGATGAATAAGGGCCTAAGTGTTATAAAAGAAAACAGTGTTCCCTAGCATCAATGTGTTTATGTTAGCAACATACACCAAAGTTGTGCTTTTGTGTACATATCAAGGATTTCCTGACTCTGGCTTGCTGAACATATGAACTGGCAAAGGCAGAGGCAACAGGTATAATCCCTTCTGAATTAATTCAACCTCTTAAGATAGGGGGATCGCAATCTTGTGCTGCAGTGTTACTGATATCGTTTTCACCTGGGGAGTAATTACTGCTGCTTGACTCACCAGTTGTCATTGAAGGATTCTGAGACTTGTAGTCAGTAGATTTTACTCAAGGCCAAGAAAGTCAATCTCACTTGCAGAGCCACAGAAATAAAGGCACTTAGAGGCCGATTCATTAATAGCGCCAGGTAGCGACAGATGAGCGACAGTAGCGTTATTTTCACAGCGCCCACTAGTATTCTCTGTGCTTGGCCGTTGTTCGGCTGTTGACAGCGACTCAGTCGGTGTGCGGAAATGTTGAATACGGGGTTAGGAGTCGCTGTTTGACAGGTTCCGTGCTGTATGGGAGCGCATGACAGCGAATGGCCATAGCGAACAGCTCCCAGCATATTCATTAACAAATCACACTCCAAAAATTCTCGCGCTGTGAAATGCTTGTTTAAACCCCAGAGCGCTGGCGGCGATGGGTTAAAAGTTGTTTTTTTAACCCCCAAACAACCATATTTTTAGAAAGAAAAAAAAACATGTTTTTCAAAACATATTGTAATATGAATACATTAATATTAGACCTATAATATCAATTCTGCACAAATTTATTTATTTATTTTTTTACCTTAAAAAAAAAAATCTAACATTGCAGAAGTGGTCACAGAATTTTTGACATTTAAAAAAAAAAAAAAAAAAAAAATTTATAGCAATTAATTATGAATATTTAAAGATTGCTCCATTGAAATGCATTGGAGAGCGCCAGGTAGCGAGAGGTCATACCTGACGCTGTTCAAGGTCGCTCGCTGGCGCTGTGGGGTGATGCTGGAATAATGATGAATGAGTCGCTATCTGGCGCTAGCTCAGTCGCTAAGCAGGATCGGCTTGATAAATGTGTGATTGTGGTGGGGAGCCGGCGTTCTCATGGCAGTGACCGTCATTACCGTTCGCTCACCAGTCGCTACCTGGCGCTATCCCTTGTTAAATAAGGGCCTTAGTAACTGCTGTCTGATAGGTAAATGGGGCACTATCCTAACACAAGTGTTTATTATTTTTTATTCTACGGAAAACAAGGCAGAACACAGGAAACCTTACAAAAAGGGACTTTCGCTTTAAACACGTTTCTAAATCAAATATATGATATATTTTTGTTCTGCCCAGAAACTTGTAAGACATTTTGTGTTTGTGACATATGGACTATGTATACTTTAAATATAAGGCTACACATTAAAAATGGCTTTCTTATATTATTTGCTGTGATTCAATCACTATGGTGACAAGAACCTCATTAGGGTTGGTGTTTAATGCTGACCTGGAATGGAGAATTATTTGTACCCCAGACTTCATAGAAATTCAGACTTCCAGGAAAGAACAGCGAATGACATCTACTTCAATGAGCTCCTTTACTTCATTAATTTAACACCAATCGCATCGAAGTGTCACATGTCAACATGTGCTGATTGTATTTTGATAAATGAAACATGCTGGAGAAATTTGTTCTTACCTGTTACATGAAGGAGGAAAGCCATTCGGAGGAGTGTTAAAATATCCAACACTACACATCAAGTTGCGTTTGCCAATTTATTGGTAAAACATTACAATTCTTGCTCAGTGTACATTCAGTAGCCAGCGGTAACAGGTTAATGACTTATGTAAAGCTCATTTTCAAGAAGGTTTATTTATGGGCATATGGACACCTTCTATAATAAATCAAAGAATTATCCTGTTCTGATTTACTGCATTTCGGGATTTTCCCAAGATTCTCCTAGATAGGAAAAGCTCAGTTCCTCCCGGATTACTCATGGAGAGTTTAACAAGATTTTTGGTCCCTTGCTTCCAATTATTGTATACCGCCTTCAACACAGATCAGTAGATGCCCATGGGCATGCCTTTAGCTGAGCTCAAGACATTTAGGAATTCTGTGATTATATTAATGCAAAGAACAATGTAGAGAATCTGGTTACTGGTTGCATTGATTCGATTGCTTAAAGTGATTCTATACCAGAAAGGAAGTTTATGTTGTCACCTTCTATCCTCAGCCCAGTGCTCCAAAACAGCCTGTGTATATTTCTCACTAAAGCATTTGCCCAATAGTCATAACAAAATGAACTGGATGCTCTTGTCCATATTTCTCCTTGGCCGAGCATCCCTTTCCTTTGATCCTTTCCAGTGATTAAACATCAGTTACAGTACTTGGGCTCTCATAAACTAGTTTGTGGGCACACCTTGCATTAGACCCTTTTGGGCTTTGATAAACTAGTTACTTGACACACCTTGCATTAGACCCCTTTGTTCTTTAATAAACTAGTTACTTGGCAGCCCTTGCATTAGACCCTCTTGGGCTTTGATAAACTAGTTATTTAATGGTACACCTTGCATCAGACCCTCTTGGGCTTTGATAAACTATTTACTTGGCACACCTTGCATTAGACCCTCTTGGGCTTTGATAAACTATTTACTTGGCACACCTTGCATTAGACCCTCTTGGGCTTTGATAAACAACAGTAGTTACTTGACACACCTTGCATTAGACCTTCTTTGGGCTTTGATAAACTAGTTACATGGTACACCTTGCAGTAGACCCTATTTGGCTTTCATAAACTATTTACTTGGTGCCACAATCTACTCCAGTGTCCAGTGTCCACTGTCTCAGAGCAGCGCACTGGGGCAGCTGTCTCCTGGTCTGCACGCCAGCCCCAGGCCCCGGCTCCGGCAATGTGGACTCGAGCCGATTCTAAGCGTTGCTGCCTCTCTCCTCCTTCCTCCACAACTCTGCTTGTGTATGTGCGCGGGCATACATGAGGTTCTTATGCTCTCTGGCGGCGCTGCGGTCAACGTGCCTGCCAGAGACTGGTTTAAGCAAGCCAGTGAGCACTTTTAATGAATGCAGGTAGCCCTTGTCTGTGGTGGGCTAATCAACCCGTGAGTTTTTCTTGAGCCAATGAGCCCAAAGTCTGCCTGCCCAATTCCCTGCTCCTATGGCCTATAAAAGCATTCCCATGTCACTAGCTCACTGCACATGATAGTTTTCTGCTGGGTGTTTTTGTGCCTCTGATTTGTGCTAGTTATCCGTTGTGACCTGGCCTTGTCTGACCATTCCTCTGATCGCTGCCTGGACAATGTCTGCCTGCCCGCCCTCGAGCCTGTCTTCCCCTCTGTACCGTGAACTCTCTGAACACCTGCTTTGACCCTTGGCTTGTCCCCCGACCTTGCTCCTGCTTATCCCCTTGGTGCCAAGTATCGTGAGGCCTGTCTTCCCGCACTTCCCCAAGTGTCCTATCAGAACATTTGTCATCACTGACATTCCTTAAGATTAACCAGGTGTGGATCCGACTGGACTTATGGGTTACACCAGAACCTTAGTATGTGGTTAAAGTGTTTGCTTTTTCCTCCTCCGCCTGTTGAGCTTAAACCTCCATGTCTGCCTCCACCGCCTCCTCTCTCTCCCCCCCAGACCTCTGACACCTGTAAAAAATGTAATATTTTAGTTAATTTATTTATGTTACATAGTTAATATGGTTGATTTTCACATTTTCTACTTTTTTTCTTTCCTTCATCAAACTTTTGTTTCCTGCCTCTTGATCTTTTTCACACATTGCACTTTTTATTTGCACTCTCCTCTACTTTTTTCTTTTCTTTTTCCTGCACCTTGCATTTTCCTCCTTTTTTCACATTCCCTTGATCAGTCATTCCTGTCACATCCACCCACCACTCCACACCTCATAGAAATAAGCCAGACATAGAGGTGCACTGACCTGAGGAGTGGAGCGACACCCCCTCCCCTTTCTAGAGTTCGACAGCAGGAAGGCTAGCATCACCCCTGCAAGTGAGCCCAGCATGCCACAGTGGTTGTGCTTTCCAGGCTCGCCCACACTAGGAGCCCTGATAGACAGGGACGTCCATGCAACTACATTTGTAGTGTGGCCATGGAAAAATTGAAAGGAGGAGCAAACTTTTATTCCCAGTGGCCTAATAGATAAGACAGTGGCCTCCTAAGCCAGGGGGTTGTGGGACTGAATCCCATCTGTGGCGATGACTGAGACCCTTCGGGTTTATATAAGTGAAAATTGTTACCGGGCAGCAAATTGTCTACATTGTAACTATGCAACAGGTGCCAAAGGGCCCTAATAAATACCCCATCTGGTGGTAATTTAATATTTTAAATTCATTGTCATTGGAGAAGCCATTTTTGCTTATGAGGTACAAAGGATTAAATACTGTAGTTTTACTTTGCACTATATTTACTCGTCAAACTCTTCTTTTTAAATGGAGCCCAGCTGTGATGGAGAGGTCCTTAAGTGAGGCGAAGAGCCTCCTGTTCTCATAGTAGAAACAACTTCAGTAAATTATGCTGGTATTGCAACAATGCCCTTGTGTTTTTTTTTTAAATAATATAGGTTTGCTTTAAACCGGACCTTCACCATGATTTAATGAAAAGCCCAAACTCTTAAAAAACAATTCCTCAGCATCTAAAATTAATATATTTTACATGTTTAGTCACTAATTTATTATACTTTTCCCCACTGGGCTGCAACTCTGTTCGGGAATTTAGGATACGGGCGCCGCCATCTTGACTCAGAAGCATCACACTTACTGAGGAGAGGAGAGTGGGATAAGGTACAGGGGGGCAGGTTATAGCTGTGCTTTGCTCAGACAGAGCAGAGCTGGGGTCAGGGAAAGGTCAGCAGTCCCAGAATGCAGAGCAGCCCAGTCACTTCCTGTTTGCAGGCACTTCCTGTTTGCAGGCTGCCTGCAAAAATGGCAGCTTCCATAAGCCGCCATCTTGGATGTTTAAAGGCTTATAAAATGCAGTAGATGCAGGTAGGATGATTTTTAATGTGAGCAATCTGTATGTACAGGGTGTGGGAAACATATAAGATAGACTCTTATTTAGAGTGAAGGTCCGCTTTAAATGAAAAACAAAATGTTAAATCCCAATATAGCCAAAATAAAAATGTAGCTTAAATTGCTGTTAATTATTGTTCTATTAATATATATGGCTAGTTCCTTCTGTTGTCTTCTTGCTTGTTGTAACCATAGTTAAACTGACAGCATCTCGTGGGATAACAAAGCCTTTAAATAGGAGCTGTTTATCCCTCACTTTCTGCCAAGTTTATGTGCACCTCTGAAGAATATTGCCAAGGGCTCCAGCACTCGCATGCATAATTGCAGCCCACTGCTTTATAACAAGCCCGGCTGCCAAACTTCCCATTATAAAGCTTTGTGAATCCAGAGTGCGCCGCCAAGTCTATACTAAGCTGCTTGTGAACTCATTTTCTGGAGTTTACTTCTGGCAGTTACACCAACCACTTAAATCCACTCGGTTCCCCCAGACAAGGTGAAGCATTCCAGGATTTATTACTCTTTGCCGTTCACAGGAACCCTTTGCTGTGGAGCTGATCTGTTATCGGTAGTTTAAATCAAATTTCAGCTGCCCAAGTGTAGTTTAGTATTTTCAATAATGATATGGAAAACTTATGCTGCCAACCTAGTTTTTTTTTATTTTAAAAACAGACTCGCTGTCAGGATGGCAGGAAGGATTACACAGCTCTAAACTGGCCCTAATTTGGAGGAACAGTTCTCCCTGCTGGACATCTGTCCCTCTTATTCTTCCCATATTGTCTGTCTTTGGTCTAAAATAGTTGTTTAAAGTGGACCAACACCCAGGATTTTGACTATCCTGGGTTTTGGTCCACTTCGGTGGGGCACCCCGATCGGGGGTGCCCCGCTGTGTGAAACCCCCCAGAAACCCCCAAAAACTCACCTCTCCCCGCTCCCACGTGAACGCCGCAGCCAATCCCCGCCAACGTCCAGGCGGGGGACAGGAACGTACAAGCCGCTTCCGCCGCCGCCGCCTCCCGCGCGTCACTCTCGGCGCCCGCGCGCCCGCCATTCACAGAGGGCCGGCACGGGCACGTCTGGAGGGGCGCACGGGAGACGGCAGCGGCGGAAGCGGCGGCGGATCAGGTAAGGTCTTTTTGGGGTTTCTGGGGGGTTTCACCCCACGGGACATTCCGATCTCGGATGTCCCGCGGGGTGGGAGGTGATCGGCCCGGGAATCTTATAGACACCCCTGGGTGTTGGTCCACTTTAAGAAAATGGATTTACCCTATTAAGAGTGCCACAGAAGAGGACACTCAATGGGCACTAAGCACGCCCCTCCTGCTTTAGGCGGGCAGGCTGATTCATTACTAGTGCCAGGTATCGGCAGATGAGCGTCTGTACAGCGGCGCTAAGAGCGACCGCTAGTGGTCGCTCTGATCGGCCGTGAGTCACTATTGCAGAGCGTTTCAGTCGCTGTAGTAACTTGGCCGGTCGCTCTAACACCAGTACAAAGCTATATGTGAGCGACTATGTAATGGTAGCGACTGCTCAGTGTGACCGGCTCAGAACATATTCATCAAGAAAACAGCCTCACACAGCGCCGGCAGTCAAAATTAGGTTGCTGTAGCCCAGAGAGCCAGACACTGTGTGATTAACTCTGATGAATCGGTCGCTACGTGATGCTGTTAGAGTTGCTCACCAGAATTGCCTTCATAAATGTGGTATTGCGTGCCGCGCTCCGCATTCACCAGACGCTGCCTGCCACTTACAAGGCACTACCTGCCGCTATCCCTTGATGAATAAACCCCTTGGTCTGCTTCAGATGGGGGACCAGAAGCTGCAGCACAATTTACAGCAGTCAGTGCCTCATATTGAAGTAGGTGTCAGGCATCACAGTGAATGCTGCCAGACTGGGACCCCGACAAATGGAGTTTTAAGAGCTCAGTGTCGCTCGCTGTTTGGGTAGGAGAGGTGTATTGGGCCTGCCCTACATTTAAAGCATGAAATGACTTAAAAGGACTGTAAACCCAATGACAATAATTAGCTAGCAAGCAGCTGACCTGATGCCTGTTCCACGTACCTTTCCTCCAATTCCAGTGGTGCAGGGTAGAAGCCGCAGCAGGTCTCAAAGTCTGCCCCTTTTCTTAAAGTGGACCAACACCCAGGATTTTGACTATCCTGGGTTTTGGTCCACTTCAGTGGGGCACCCCTATCGTGGAACGTGGAAAGGGTAGGATTGTGGGCTTCCTGGGGGTTTCACCCCGCAGGACATCCCGATTACGGATCTGATCGGCCCGGGAATCTTATAGATTCCCGGGCCGATCCCCCCTGGGTGTTGGTCCACTTTAAATGTTTTTCCTACAGGACAATGCAAAAAGTGGTCCTTCAGCTACTCTGTACCTTAATACGTAAGCATGTCACAGTGGTAATGCAGCAGTTTCTGACCACAGCAGAGTTTGCTCAAGAGTCATACATCTGCTCCATGACATGCCCATCACAGGTTTTACCTAGAATATATAAGGTAGTCGCATAATATCAGAGATTTGCTTTGAAATAGCATATTTTATACTGTTCCAAAGGGGGATAAAAAGTTGTGTGTGTGCCTGAAAGAGGACTTTAAATGCCATTCAATCCTACATCTTTTTACTGGCTTACTGCTAGCTCAGATGCCTGCCAAGAGAACTGAGTAAAAGGGGTGGGAGTAGCTCCATCACTATTATTTATACAATAGGGCCTGGGAACCAATTTACCGCCCAGTTTAACCCTCTCATCATCTAAGTATTAAGCCACAAACATGTCTAGCTATGTGGAAAGACAGGTATTTGGTTGCATATATCTGCAGATACATGTGGAAGCCACACCACCCCGACAAGGCACTCTGTGTTTAGTGTGGTCCCTACTCTTATTTTTGAGTCTCCAATGTTGGGACATGCCCTGTGGAGTGTTCTAAAGGGAGGCTGGCAGCTTCCCAGGTGAGTAGCTCTGGCTGCATTGCATGTCCCAACTTTGGGGACTCAAAAATAATAGTAGGGACCACACTAAACACAGAGTGTCTTGTCGGGCGGTGTGGCTTCCACATGTATCTACAGATATGTGCAACCAAATCTCTGTCTTTCCACTGCCAAGAACTGCCAAGCTAAGTGTCAATCACACTTTACAATGATACAATTGTTTACCCTCCAGGCATACTCAGCCTGTGTTTGCCATAACTGTTGTCTGTGACCCAATCTATGAGTCTGTGTCCTTCAGGCTCCAACAGCAGAATGCAAGCAGATTATTTGACCATGTGGACCCCTATAAATAGACATCAAGGTAGGTGTGCAGGTCAACATTACAGTAGCACTACAATTGCTAAGTATTAATATATCATATTTCCCCTTTTACAGTGCTAATTGACCCTATTGTTGTAAACCAGCAGGGAGCAGGCAATACAATATTGCACTTTTGGTGAATGTTTGTTTGGGAAAGGGAAGAGGAGCAGTAATCTTAACATTTCAGGGACATTGAACAAAAAAGCAAAAACAAATGAAAAATTAGTTTTAATGGTCTTGATTCGCTGAAAAAAATTCTCATGGTCTCTTTTCTTTACTCCACTTCTTTTCATGTTCTTAGAGGCATCACCTTACTTGGTGGATTCCGAGTGGTCTTTAATTTTCTAGTACAAAGTTTCTCAGCCAGCCCAAGATGTTGAAAAATCTTCAATTTTATTAAACTTCCATCAATAAAATCAGCAGTCCAACAGGAACAATCATAGTATAAGCAAGATAAGGCCTAACGCCAACGCGTTTCGGACAACAGGTCCTTTAATTTTCTAGGCCTACTTTAAATATAGGCCCTACTAACCACAGCGGGTCCTGATTAGATCATCTTTTACCAGATTGTTCTTACCAACTGCAAAATCTAATGTTCTAAAGAGATAACAGTATACGATCATTTTGGATAAAATGTTGTTTATTGCTGTTACAATGACAATCTGTCAAAACATATGTATGATTGTACCATTGTTCTATTTGAAAGTTCAATTCAACTTTTGAAACAAAAATAAAAATGTTTTCCACCATGTGAAGAATGATGTGAAGAATGCCAACTGAATTGACCCAGACGCTGGCTGCATCCTCAGTCCGCTCTCCTGTGTCAAGAACCATTAGGCCACACTGCCCTGCACCCCAATGAGCTGCCGTTTACTCATTGGTGGCTCAGCAGATTACTCCACCCACCCCCACCAGGGCTTCCTTTGCCTGGCTCTTAGCTGCAGGAAGATTGCAGCCTCCAGATAGCTGCCTCTAGCCACTCTGATGTTGCAGCGTGGTAAGCATGAATTCAGCCCATGCCGCTGGCCGAACCCTTTCTCCCCTGCATATCTGTGGTAGCCATCCACAAATGCCTGGTGTGAGGAATAGGTCAAATATTATATTGCACCTTATCGCTGATGTCGGCATTCCCCTTTAAGAAACCCCACATATCAAGAGCTAGAGATTCCCTTTAATATAAATGCACAAGTCCGTATCTCCCTTCAGGAAGGTATAATTACCATGTATATGTGAACAGCTCAGCTCACAGACCGCCTGCTGGTCGTGTCACACCTTGGACTGCAAAGCTGCCGGGCGGTCTGGAAGCTCAGTGGACCTCCTGCTGTGAATTTGTCATAATCAAGTGTGAGATGGGTATGGTTTGGGAGAACAGATATCTGCCCTTGAAATGGTTAAACTGTGAATGGTAAGCCTTGGGTGTGTCTCTGGTAACCAAAGGGTTAACACAGACACAGTATAAGCAGGATTGATAGTCTGTGTTGTCTATGTTGGCCATAGCTAACATAGACAGATTGTAAAATACGTACTGGGACCTGCTTGTTCTGGAGTGAGTGAGGTTGGTAGTGGGACGCTCACTCCACCCGGGGGGGATCGGTCCGGGGCTTCCACAGCCCGCAGCTGTGGATCCTCGGGTCCTAATTTAAAGCTCACTGCAGAGCTGAGGAGTGTGGCCATACCCGGAGAGCTGACTGCTGGACTAGAGGAGGTATTGAATAGGCCACACAACGCTTGTGATTTGTAACTGGGGGCCGGATAGCCAGTCCCACGTATAGCTAGGGATTGTTATATATTAGTGAGTTGCTTAGCCGAGCAGGACTTTATTTTTGTTTAAGCCTGATGTTAAGGCCCTGTGTGTTGGAAGCTACAAGTGTGAAATAAAAACACTTGAATTGAACTGTATCCTGTCTGTGACCCTGCTTACTGCACAGCTACCAAGTATCTACCAGAGCGGTTCCCCACATATGGTGGAGGATGCGGGCACAGTGCAGTGAAACATACACTGGGTGCATGTCCTGGCCTTCAACAAGCAACAAGCCACAGCCATGGATGAGCTAATTAAACAGCTGGTTCAGTCCAACTTCCAGCAACAGAAGGCACACTCTGAGGCTATGCAGGCCCAGCAACAGGCCAACTTACAGCAGCAAGAAACTAACAGGCTGCTAGCACAGCAGATGACAGCACTGGCGGCTGCACAACAAAAGCTGGGTGCAGCGATACCGGAGCGGGATGCCAGGAGAGAAGTTCGGAAAGCCATGACAAATATGACGTCAGAGGACGATGTAGAGGCCTTCCTAACAGGCTTTGAAAGAGTGGCCACCCGTGAAAGGCTGCCGCAGGAATACTGGGCAGAGGTTCTGGCACCCTTCCTCATAGCAGAACCACAGCAGGCCTATTTCGACCTAAGCGAGCAGGAAGCCCGGGATTATGCTACTGTAAAAGCGGAGATCCTAGCCCGTTTGGGAGTTGATATATACCTACGTGCCCAAAGAGTCCATAGCTGGAGGTTCCAAGAGGCGTTACCACCAAGGGCCCAGATGCACCACCTCATCCACCTGGTTCGCAAGTGGCTTCAGCCGGAGACATCAACCCCAGCCAAGATGGTGGAGAAGGTTGTTCTGGACCGCTTTTTGAGGGCCTTGCCAGGTGAGATACAGCAGTGGGTAGGACATGGGGACCCAGCTGACGCTAATACTTTGGTGGGGATGGTGGAGAGGTACTCAGCCACCCAAGCTCTGAGGAAAAAGGCCTCTCCCACCCCAGCCAGCCCCAAGTCCAGAAGGCCTATGGTACCTGCTAACTCCCGGGCCAGTGTAAATCCCTATGTTCAGGTGATGCCCCAGGGGAGGAGGAGAGCGGAGGCTCCTATCTGTTGGACCTGCCAGGAACCTGGCCATATTGCAGCCAAGTGTCCCCATAAACCTGAGCCCATGGACTGCAGCTCTGCCAGGAGGGTTTCCCTTTATGCGGCCCCGGTTTATACTGCTGCTACTCCAGACTCTATGGATGAGCGCCACCTCTGCCAGGTGACAGTGGCAGGGCTCCAGGTGCTGGCGCTGTTGGACTCTGGAAGTCGGGTGACTCTAATTAATGGATCCCATATTAACCCTGGGACTGTCACAGGCCACACAGTTGGGGTCCGGTGTATTCATGGGGACGTGAAAGACTATCCTACTGCCATTGTGACCATCCAGACCCCCTGTGGAGAAAGTCAACATGAGGTTGGGGTTGTCATGAACTTGCCCCATGACCTTATTTTGGGACGGGATTTCCCCTTGTTCTGGACTCTGTGGCGGGGAAATCAGAGGACGGGGAGACCACCCTTAAGAGTACAACCCCAACAGAAGAGTCAAGTCTTAGACCCGGAGCCCAATGACCCAGACTCTGGGGTCCCAGCTGTAGGGGTGACCAGTGATGAAAGTAGTGTAAGCACTGTATTTCCCCTAAATGTGATGGCCGGTGAGACTGAAGAGTTAGTGACTGGGCCACAGTTTTCAGATTTGGAGGTATCCCATGACAACTTTGGCACAGCACAACTCCAGGACCCTACACTGGTCCGGGCTAGGGAAAATGTTGTGGTGGTGAATGGGGTGCCCCAGCACGCCAATGCTAATCAGATATTTCCCCACTTCATGGTTGACCAAGAACTTTTATATCGGGTTGACAAGATGCGGGGTGAGACCTGGGAGCAATTGCTGGTGCCCAAGCCTTATCGCCAAACCGTGCTGATGTTGGCTCATAAACATGTGCTTGGGGGACACCTAGGGGCCACAAAAACGTTGGATCGCATCCTGCAGCGGTTTTACTGGCCAGGGGTATATACTGAGGTTAAACGTTATTGTGAATCATGCCCCGAATGTCAGTTGCGTGCTCCTATGGGTCATTTTCGGAATCCATTAGTACCTCTTCCCATCATCGAGGTCCCATTTGAAAGGATTGCCTTGGACTTGGTAGGTCCGTTGGTTAAGTCTGCCCGGGGGCATCAGCATATACTTGTAGTGATGGACTACGCTACACAGTATCCTGAAGCCATTCCCCTACGGCACACATCGGCGAAGCTGATAGCTAAAGAGCTATTCGCCATGTTTTGCCGGGTGGGCCTGCCCAAGGAGATCCTCACGGACCAAGGTACCCCTTTCATGTCTAAAGTCACCAAGGAACTGTGTAAACTCTTTAACATAAAACAATTACGCACGTCGGTATACCATCCTCAGACGGACGGATTAGTGGAGAGATTCAACAGAACCTTAAAGAGTATGCTGAAAAAGGTGGTGGACAAAGATGGGAGGGACTGGGATGTTATGTTGCCCTCTTTAATGTTCGCAGTCCGGGAGGTACCCCAAGCTTCTACGGGGTTTTCTCCCTTTGAATTAGTCTATGGCAGACATCCCCGAGGCCTGCTGGACATTGCAAAGGAGACTTGGGAACAGGAGCCCACCCCCCACAAAAGTGTTATAGACCACATCGCCAGTATGCAGGACAGGGTGGAAGCCATTATGCCCATCGTTAAGGAGCACATGGAGGCTGCTCAGAGGGCTCAAAGCCGGGTTTATAACAGGTCAGCCACAGTAAGGACCTTTAAACCTGGTGACCGTGTTTTGGTTCTGGTTCCCACAGTGGAGAGCAAGTTTCTAGCCAAGTGGCAGGGGCCGTATGAGGTATTGGAGAAGGTGGGTGAAGTAAACTACAGGGTACATCAGCCTGGTAGGAGGAAGCCTAAGCAGGTGTACCATGTCAATTTACTCAAAGCATGGAAGGACAGGGAGAGTCTGCTTACAGAGAAGTCTCCGGTTAAACTCCCTTCTGTGCTACCCCCTCAGGCTACCGTTAAGCCTGCGGAGGTGGGGGCAGAAGTGACGATTGCAGATACCCTCACGAAAGGACAACGCCAAGAGGCTCTAGAATTTGTAGCTAGGAATACAGACGTGTTTTCAGAGTTACCAGGGTACACGTCCGTAATCAAGCATGACATTGTCACGGAGCCTGGGGTGAAGGTTCGGCTAAGACCATATCGAGTCCCTGAGGCTCGTCGTCAGGCCATTGCAGAGGAGGTTAAGAAAATGCTGCAGTTGGGAGTCATAGAGAAGTCCAAAAGTGAATGGGCCAGTCCCATTGTTCTGATTCCCAAGCCAGATGGTACCCTACGTTTCTGCAATGATTTCAGAAAATTAAATGAAGTTTCTAAAGTTGACGCCTATCCCATGTCACGTATAGATGAGCTTATTGAGAGACTGGGAGGTGCTCGATATTTCACTACGCTCGACCTCACCAAGGGATACTGGCAAGTACCCCTGACAGAAAGCGCTAAAGAGAAGACAGCCTTCATCACCCCTGAGGGCCTATTCCACTATGTCGTGTTACCGTTCGGGCTTCACGGGGCCCCCGCGACGTTCCAACGCTTAATGGACGTAGTGCTAAAGCCTCACAGGAGATACGCCTCAGCATATTTGGATGATATTATCATCTTCAGCGATGACTGGGAGAGTCACTTGGCCAAAGTACAGGCTGTAGTGAACTCTTTAAGGGCAGCCGGCCTAACTGCAAACCCCAAGAAGTGTGCGGTCGGGATGGAGGAGACACGCTACTTGGGGTATGTGATTGGACGAGGCATAATTAAACCCCAGGTCAACAAGGTTGACGCTATCCAGGAATGGCCTCAACCTGTCAGCACCAAACAAGTCAGGGCATTCCTGGGCATTATTGGGTATTACAGGCGGTTTATACCCAACTTTGCCACGCTGTCAGCTCCCCTGACTGACCTTTTGAAAGGAAAAGGGTCCGTCATGGTGCGGTGGAATGCACAAGCAGAAAGCGCTTTTCAGGCCTTGAAGTTGGCGTTATGTGGATCCCCCATCCTCATTACGCCAAACTTCAAGAAAAAATTTATTGTGCAGACCGATGCGTCAGATGTAGGGTTAGGAGCTGTCCTGTCTCAGGAGGTGAATGGAGAGGAGCACCCAGTTACCTACCTGAGCAGAAAACTCACACCAGCTGAGAAAAACTACAGCATTGTAGAAAAAGAGTGTCTGGCGATAAAGTGGGCCTTAGAAGCACTAAGATACTACTTGCTGGGAAGACGGTTCCGTCTGATAACTGACCACTCGCCCCTCACCTGGATGAGTAGGTCCAGGGAGAGGAATGCCAGAGTCACAAGGTGGTTTTTGTCGTTGCAAAATTTCAGTTTCTCAGTGGAGCACCGAGCTGGGAGACTGCAAGGTAACGCGGATGCCTTATCCCGGACCCATTGTTTGATGTCAGAAGTTCGCCCCAGGGGGTCTGAACTGAGGGGGAGGGAGTGTGAGATGGGTATGGTTTGGGAGAACAGATATCTGCCCTTGAAATGGTTAAACTGTGAATGGTAAGCCTTGGGTGTGTCTCTGGTAACCAAAGGGTTAACACAGACACAGTATAAGCAGGATTGATAGTCTGTGTTGTCTATGTTGGCCATAGCTAACATAGACAGATTGTAAAATACGTACTGGGACCTGCTTGTTCTGGAGTGAGTGAGGTTGGTAGTGGGACGCTCACTCCACCCGGGGGGGATCGGTCCGGGGCTTCCACAGCCCGCAGCTGTGGATCCTCGGGTCCTAATTTAAAGCTCACTGCAGAGCTGAGGAGTGTGGCCATACCCGGAGAGCTGACTGCTGGACTAGAGGAGGTATTGAATGGGCCACACAACGCTTGTGATTTGTAACTGGGGGCCGGATAGCCAGTCCCACGTATAGCTAGGGATTGTTATGTATTAGTGAGTTGCTTAGCCGAGCAGGACTTTATTTTTGTTTAAGCCTGATGTTAAGGCCCTGTGTGTTGGAAGCTACAAGTGTGAAATAAAAACACTTGAATTGAACTGTATCCTGTCTGTGACCCTGCTTACTGCACAGCTACCAAGTATCTACCAGAGCGGTTCCCCACACAGGATAAAACCGCAGACTCACGGCACCGATTGAATTTGGATCATATCTCGACATCCATGTATCCTAGCGCCAAACCGGTTACAGAATCAGAACCGGCTCCCAAAACCGCATCAGGCAAAAGCCTGTAAACGGAGAACTAAGTTTCTGGGCAAAATAAAAACCCGATTCCAGGACTCATTGCAAGCGTGGCGTCCTGCCCGACAGTTTGGTACCGCTTGCAAGACCATGTAACCCCCCTGCTCCGAGTTATAGCCTAAAAGGGTTTTAGGGCAAAAGCCCACTCTAAAGAAATGGGAGGTAACATCCCCTCCCACAATGGGGAGGGGAGGTGGGGAGCCTGGCAGCATAAATAGGGTGGTCTGGAACCAGGTAACTGTCACTTCTAGGGGGGCTGTGTGCAAACACACTGGACGTGTCCATCATCATCATCATCATAAGCCCTGGCATACCCCTTGCAGGGGCTTCTCTCCACTCTGCATGCTTAAGGTAACTTATTGCTTATTGTGTCTCTGTGTTTTGCACTATAACCTGTAAACATCTCAGAATTGCATATTTGTATCATCTGCAACAGTTCATATTACCTAATAGTTAAATGCTTGTTAACTCTGCCTTGTGTGCTTATTAGCATTAAAACTTATATTTAATTTGAGCGGTCTGGTTTGCCTTAAACCAAGAATCAGTGTGTCCGAAGGCTGTGAGCTGGTTATCCCTGATAGGAGAGGGATCGGACAAAGGGGTTTTGGGAACGCGATCGGTTTGCACGGAGGTCTCTGGTTGTAGTTGGACCTCGTGACGCCCGGTTCCCTGACACCTGGCATTGGTACATGCTTCACTTAGAGGAAGGGGAGATGTGGTCCATTCATGCACCATGGGATCATCGGCTACGCAGTAATTGAGTGTGAGTTCTGGGTGCAGCGGAGTCAAATCCAGATAGACATTTTTGATGTAACAGGAACAGGCTTTACTGGAACATGAATGCAGTAAGTGAAGGCCACCTTACATGGACACTACACATAGATATATGTAACAAATGTAAACTGCATTAACTTAGCAATATAGATGCAGATCACATACTAAGCTAAGCTGTAAGCTGTTGCACAATATCTCCAACAGGTATAACCAGCAATCACGGTGGGGCATCCCAACCTGTGGGTGGAGGACACCAACCTATTTATATGCCCCTCTTTCCCATCTTGAAATGTTGAAATGTATGCTTTTATATCACTTTAAGGTCCACATTTGTCAGTGATGGAAAACACTGTGAAATTTTGCAATCTTTAGGAAATCTTTCGGAAAAACATTTTCCAAGTGCAAGGGCTAAAATAAAAAAAAAACATTTTAATTTAACCAACCATTGCCCGTTGAGACCATTACTTTATCGCTAACAACAGTCTAATTAAAGTCACAAATTTTTTTCTTTCCATAATTAAGCTTGTAAGACATGACAGTAAGTCGCACATTAATATCCAGCAATGTATGGGCCTTGATTTAATTCCATATAGTCTTTTTAATTTAGTTTCATTGTTGTTTATTGCGTTCTTCCCTTCTAGAGTGAGAGAATGTGAATCTCCCTCCAGAGAGTGCAGCCACTCGAAATACAGCAAGAGAGCTGATCTGTAATCCAGGCATGTGCCTCTGCCTATTGTGTGCTGCTGGAAATACAATACTAGAGCCTCAGCAGCAATGAGGTCAAAGGAATTAACTCAAGATACAGAGCATTTATCAGTGTCGAGAAGTCTTTGTTATCAGTACATGTCAATCTGCCAGTACAATTGGGCCTTCAAAGATAACATTTAGAAATACATTTTTCCGTTAGGGCTGGATCCAGCATTGGGCATCAGCAAACCCTTTGATCAGAGCCCATAACATTTCTAGGAAACCCATTGTAAAGCAGCTCTATTATCTAATAATGAACATTTATATAAACATTCTAGATTGTGCGAGGAGTTACACATATACCCCAAATGAAAAAGGATCCCGCCAAGCTTGTGATTTTCTTCTACAGGTAGGAATAAATTCTAGGGATAACAAGAGTACCATTGCACTTTTACCTTAAAGCGGACCTTCACTTTAAATAAGAGCATAGCTTATATGTTTCCCACACCCTGTACATACAGATTGCTCACATTAAAAATCATCCTAACTGCATCTACTGCATGTTATGAGCCTTTAAATCCAAGATGGCGGCTCATGGAACACCAGGCAGCCTGCAAACAGGAAGTGCCTTCTGACTGTGCTGCTCTGCTCAATCTGGGATTGCCGACCTTTTCCTGGCCCCAGCTCTGCTCTGTCTGAGCAAAGAACAGCTATAACCCGTCCCCTGTAATTTATCTCACTCTCCTCTCCTCAGTAAGTGTGATGCTTCTGAGTCAAGATGGCGGCGCCCATATCCTAGAGTCCTGAACAGAGTTGCAGCCCAGTGGAGGAAAGAATAATAAGTAAGTGACTAAAAACTTAAAATATATTACTTTTAGTGGCTGGGGAATAGTTTTTTAAGTGTTTGGCTTTTCAATAAATCATGGTGAAGGTCCAGTTTAAAGTACTGCTCACCTCTAACTGCCTGTTTTCCCAGTCAACCTGTGGAGAACATTGACATTAACCTGTTTAACATCTGTCCAAAGCAGTGCATGATGGGTAAATGTATTTACGCACCTCAGAAAATTTGTAATACCAATAAACTATTACCCCAGCATAAGCTAGCTCAGAAAACAGGCAGATAGAATTTCGAAGTTCTGATTCTTCCTCCTTCCAGTAAAAGAAATAAAACAAAGCCTGGCTTTTTATACATGGTGTAAATGTATACGATCTCTTAATTTCTAGCACATTTATTTGGATTTTCATTATTGGAATATTTTTTCTCAATAGTACTCCTTTAATAAGCACTGACTAATGCACTGCATGTATGTTTGCATTTATATAGGTAAATTTACTGCTGGTACAGTAGTAGTAATGCTTAATTTAAACAGGACCTTTAACCTGAATAAGAGCATATCTTATATGTTTCCCCCACCCTGTACATACAGATTGCTCACATTAAAAAAATCACCTTACCTTCATCTACTGCATTTCTGAGCCTTTAAACATTCAAGATGGTGGCACAAGGAGTCTCAGGCTGCCTTCAGACAGGAAGTGTCTTCTGACTGTGCCGCTCTGCATTCTGGGATTTTTGTCCTTTTCCTGATCCCATCTCTGCTCTGCCACCTACTTATAGGCCTCTTATGGTGGCTGTTATTTGAGATACAGAAGCTGGAAGTCCAAACTCAGATCGAGAGGAGAACCAGGCAAGGCGAAAGCTTAGGTAGTCCGTACCATCCAGCTAGAAGACGCTGTGGAGACGGTAGAGTTTAATGTCTCTAAATGTAAAATCATGAACTTGGGTAGAAGGAATCCCTGCTCTGAGTACCGTATGGGCAGCACTGTGTTAGCCAGGACCTCGGAGGAGAGAGATTTAGGGGTACTGATTACTGATAGCTGCAAGATGAGTGGACAATTTAGCCAGGCAGTGGGAAAAGCAAGCAGGATGCTCGGCTGCATAGCTCGAGGCATCACCAGTAGGAAGAGGGAGGTTGTGATGCCGCTGTATAGAGCCCTGGTAAGGCCACAGCTAGAATACTGTGTGCGGTTCTGGAGACCTTACCTGCAAAAAGACATTATTCAAATAGAACGGGTCCAAAGGCCGGCAACGAAAATGGTGGAAGGACTTAAAACTTATCAGGAGAGACTTAAAGAACTTAATTTGTACAGTCTGGAGGAAAGAAGGGAGAGGGGGGACATGATTGAGACCTTTAAATATGTGAAAGGATTGAATAAGGTTCAGGAGGGAAGTGTTTTTAAGAAGAAGCTTAATGATAGAACAAGGGGGCACAACCTGAAGCTAGTCGGGGGAAGATCAGGAGCAATGTTAGAAAATATTATTTTACAGAAAGAGTAGTAGATGCTTGGAACAAACTTCCAGCAGAGGTAGTTGAAAAATCAACAGTAACTGAATTTAAACATGCCTGGGATAAGCACACATCTATCCTAAGATAAAGAGTACATACAGTATACACATAAGGGCAGACTAGATGGACCGTATGGTCTCCTTCTGCCGTCAACCTTCTATGTTTCTATGTTTACCCGTGACCAGAATGCCCTTTGTATCTGTGTGCCCCAAACCTGTATTGCTGTGGATGAAATTGATATACTTTTTGTGGATCCTGAGTAAAGTGAATCTTACTTCTCTTTTACCGAAGTCTTATGTGAGTTACTCCAGGACTCCTGGAGTCATCGAAACAGTAACCCGGTTCCCCCTTAGATACACTTTACCTTGGGCTTAGCTGCATCCACACGCACTGGATCCCAAATAGCCATCTCCTCTATCCCAGCACCTCTAACCCTGGTGCTCAGATTTACACAGAAAGAAAAATACTCACAGAATGATACCCCTTACTTTACGTAACAGAGGTAATAAACAGCAGGACTTTCATGGCCCCTTTCACCGCAATGCTTTTTCACCAGATTGCAGTTTGAGTTTGAGTTCAGGATTCCTAGCAGCCTCTAGGAACAATTCAGTAAAAGGCTTACAGGGCACGGAGGCGTTAGGAGAAAAATAGAGAAAAACAGAACACTGCTGCACCTGGTTGGTGAAGGAGTTCAGTGTAGCAGACAACAAAAACTAACAAGACACTCACTGCCACTGGTGGCCATTGGATATTAACCTAGTACCACCAGGATCTGCAAAAATAGATTCATATCCAAAGCAGTTGAAAGTACCTTCCATATAGATGAGTGAGCCCAGAGAATGTCACAAAAACATTCCCCAGACCATGATGCTGCCACCATCGGCCTGTGTCCTTCCTGCAAAGGTTGCAAGGCTCTAAACTGATAGGAAGCATTGTGGTATTGACAATTGATTATTTTCTTTTTTAGGAAACCGATGTAGTCATACAGGCCTATTAGGGATCTGTAACTGAAGGGTGAATCAGTGAATTGTAAATAAGCAAGCCCCAGGGGTGATTATAAAAAGGACCCAAAATTATTTTAATCTAACGTCCACTTTAACTGAAGTTATCTTTAAAAGTTAAACGCACAATGCAGTGTATCGATTATCTGATGTTTTGAAATATGAAATACATATTTTGTGCAATATCCAGTACACTGGGAAACAAAGATTAATCAAGAGGGCAGAGAGAACATTTGTAAGGATGCTCTTAAAAATCCCAGGAAAGGACATGTACTGTCACACAAATTGGGTACAAGGTGATAAATGATACCTCGCAAGAGAAGAACATCTATGCATTGCACAAGGGACAAGGCAGACGCCGTCGGTCTGCTGTCTGCTCTAATAAGAAAGGAGAAGAAAGAAGGTGAAATGACTTATGACGTTTGCTATACAAATGTGCTCAGGTTTCATAGCCGTACAGCTTTGTACATCTCTGGCATTGCTGACCTAAAGGAAACTCTGACATTAGTCAAGAAAATTGGCCAGCCATTAAAAGTTATACACGATTCTAGTGGGTAACTTGCTAGATGTAGGTAACTGACTGCAGTTGAGGATTCAAAAACAAAAGATTCAAAAACACCAAAACTGGAATATAGAATTGGGCTTTGCTAGGTCTGACCTGATTAGCAATTCAGTACAGTCAGGACCTGAACACTGCCAATATTTGATCAACTTTCCCAAGAATTCTGGTCTGTTGGGGGGGGGGGGGGTGAAACTATTATATGTGACTATGTATTTATCGGGAAAATTGCAGAAGTTTGCAACAGTTAGTGACTTACAGGTAGTGTTAGTGTGTCATAATTGCTCATGAACCCGCTATGGAACCACAAATGTTGCCTACCTAACGGCAAGGGACCAGGCTGAGCAGCATTATGATAGGATTGGGGGACACCCCGATTGCTGAAGACTCCCTACACATCATCCCCACAATGGCCGCAAATCCTTACCTTAACAGCGATCCTTAGCCAAAATGTGATGGCGTGATTGGCTGCTTGGGGTCACGTGGACCGGGGTTGGGTCATCTGTGCCGTTCCCACGTGATCATCAGTGGCCAATTGCAGGGCCGCATTTTGGCCAGAGAACACGGTTTGCCGACAATGTGGGGGGGGGCTCCAGCAATCTGGGTGCCCCCTTGACCCTGTCACAATGCCGTCCAGACCTGCACCTATCATATATACCCATTTATGTTTTGTGTGCCAAAATTAAAGCCTTGAAGTGGAAGTTCAGTCTCCCAAGCAACCCCTGCCCTGCCACCCTCTCCTGGTGCTAATGTATGGTGGGGTTACAACATAAAAAACAACTTCCCTTGCCCCGGACCCATCTTTAATTTTCTGCACAAAGCAACTTCCCCTGCTCAATGCATGGCTCTGCCCACCTATTCACTTACTTTCACTCATTTACTCACTTTCACCATTCACATATTGGCAACTGTACATAAAGAAGACAGAAGTGTCCCCTCTCCTTGTGCAAAGGCAGGACGGGGGTTACAAAGAAAAAAAAACCTTAATTTCCCCCTCCTGCCCTGCAAGTGAATGGCGAGGGTGAGGGGAGGGACACGAACATAGCGGGGAATGCCTGCCTCATTACCAAGGGAGGGTGGCAGGGCAGGGGGTTACCCAATGACTGGACTTCCCCTTTAAGACGCTGGGTCCATCTCAAATATGGAGTAGGGTCACACACTGGATGAGAAAATAGGATGGTAGCTGGGAAAGAAACTATGCTTTATTAAGACTCCAGATTCCTGAGCAGAGGCATCTATAAATGGTAATGCTGTGATGGAAGGGAAAACACAGAGTTTACAAAAAGTAAAACTTATTTAAAAGAAAGAGAGAATAATTAGTTGTTACATGCAGTGGAATCATGTGGTGTTCAAGTGGAATAAAGAGTGTGCAGTCCAACAAGGAACCAATGGAATCGGGGGGCAAAGTTAAGCCAGGAGAAAGCTGCAGGGAGCCTGAAGATGAAGCTTAAAGGAGCACTATCGCTAAATTGTGGAATATTAAAAATGCATATGGCTAATAAGAGGAGGGGTCACTTATACACCTGAACTGAATACAACTCCCACCAAACTTGTAGTTTATGTTAGGGCGAGTGTGGCGCGCCCATCTCGCAGCACTCCCCTCACCTCCGTTGCTGCTCCCGCTGCCCGGGCAAGTGATGCGCATCCATCTCACAGCGCTCCCCATTCTCCCTCCTTACCCGCTCCTGCCGGCGGGGCCGCGGCTTCCGGCACGGCGGCTGACCACACGCCGGCTGCTCCCAGTCGTCTTCCTTCTCCTTGCTCTGCCTTCTCGCATGCTCCGGTGGGTGCACATCCCCGTCTCTCTCTGCGGCGGGCTCTGGTGAATACCGGTGGCCTCTTAGACTCCGCTCCCCTGACACTGCACTCGCTATCAGTATCACAGTCACTGCGGATCCACACCTGTGCCGCCACACCCGGTCCGTGACAGTTTATTCTCTCATGCTAGGAATAAAATCCAGGGGTGACAAGTTTAGTCTATCAGGGGTGACAGAGCCTGTCACCCTGGATGTCCTTTTCCTTTCATTAAAAGAAAGAAAAATAAGCCTAGCTATTTCTTGATGCTGGGTGTATACATGGCCCCTCCCCTGCCATCCAGGAAATTTATATGGCTTTTTATCATTGGGCCATTTTTTCGCAGTAGTGCTCCTTTAAGGCCAGGACCGGTGTCAGCACCCGGCAAGCCCGGTCAGCTGCCGAGGGCCCCCAACCTCCAGAGGGGCCCACTGATAGCTGGCACAATGTGGTTAACCCTTCTAGTGCCAGCTACGCGAGTCTCACACAGCTGACTTTAGGCCCCCACAGAGCAAGAAGTATAAAAGGTAAAAACTCACCTGACCCCTTGTTCGATCCGGCCAAGTCTTCTCTTTATCCAGGGGCCATCCTATCTCCTCCTCCAGGGCTCTTCTGGCTTCAGGAGAGTGCCCAGAATAGCGACCCGCCCCGCTTCGGATTGTAATTGGGAGAAATGGGGCTTTCACATGCAATATGGTTTTTGTTTGGCCATGGAATTTATAGACCCATGACCCTCGACTCTCCACCACAAAGGGGCCCACTGAGACCATGTCGCCCGAGGGCCCACATAAACCTGAAGCCAGCCCTGCTTAAGGCCCAGGTGTCATCACTATAATACTTATGTGACTGTTATCCCTGGGAGTGAGACCAGCAGTGCTAGAAGAGAGCCCATTAGAATGCTAGGACTGTTGGGGAACTGTGGTGTGAGAACACTGGATACTGTTGTTAAAGTGATGCAAAATAGCTGATGACTCCTGTACTCCTGTGGAGTGAGTATGCAGCTCCTTCACCCACTGGTGCCACACAAGAAACCTCTGTGACCACCATATACGACCCCTGGGGTCAGATTTGCAGTAACTGTTTTTTTTATATAAATAAACCTTGGTTTGCTTCATTTGTAATTTTAACTGACAAGGATGGCATTGACTTTTTATCCAGCAATGGATATAAAAATGCTGTTTATCTGTATAAATTATACCTTTATTTTCTTCATTTGTAATGTTTACCGAGTTTAGATGTCTTGTTCTTAGAAAAACCACTTGGCTTCAATGCAAGGCATGTATCATACTGCAGGATCGATATAGGAGTAATTGACACGGCAGCACTCAGCATTTTATTCCACATACAGCTGCATTACATTATGAAAAGAAATGAAGAATTGATTTATTTGTTATTTACAATACTGCATAACAATAGCCTGAAATGTTCTTGGAGTGCTGCCGCCTTACACAGAATCGCAGTCTATTGAGATAAGATTTTTTACATAATGCACATCCCCACTCATTCCACAGTATTTGCTGAATCTGTAAGACTGCCATGGCCCTGTGTTCTTCTTTTATTCAAAAAAAAAAAAAAACTCCTTAATATTGAATAATACTTACAGTGAATAATAATTAAACATATGGCTACAGCTATAAAGTCGCCCTTCACATTTCAGTGAAATTAGCGCCTATATGCTCCGAATCGCTGTTGCTGATTTGGTAGAAAGCAGATGGACCTAAATGCTGTTCATTGTATTTTGCTGCCAATGGTAATATAATGAGATATGTCAGGCCTAGGTTTGCTCCATGGGGTTCCTTGAAGGCATTAAGGGTCATCTATAATCCGCAAATTATGCAAATGTCATGCAAAATACAGTTGTGTTGACATGCCCTAGTTTAAATTTTTAATGCCTTTGAGGCCAGGTAAAGCAGCTTCTTTCTAAACCAAATGATAAATGAGGCTGGTAGTATATACTAGGTCATTAGATAATAGCGTAAAAGTCTAGACCAGGGTTTCCCAACCATTGATGTTATATCCTATCAAGTGGTATGTGGTGAGGTTGCAGGTGGACCACTGATCCACTACCATCTAAACATTCCCTAATCCTGATTTGCTCACTTAGGACCGTATTTGTGCGCCATTTAGCATTATTTTGCTAGAATATGGGTCTGCTTTGGAGTGCTGGCATCTATTTATATTTTGGCACTGTAATTTGTACAGAATTGCATTGCAAGTCACAATGCCCAATGTTAAAGCGGACCAACACAACCAACAGTGCTCACATGCATCCTTCCCCAGGGCAATTTAGGCCCTTATTCATCAAGCGATAGCGCCAGGTAGTGTCTGACGAGCGCCAGGTAGCGGCAGCTAACGGCGACTACCGACTCAAGTACGCCCGGCGGCGGTCACAATGACGCATTTATCAAGCAAAATGAGGCTAGCGCCGGCGAGAGCGGCGGCTAGCGCGGCATTCATCATGAAGCCGCCTGGACCGAACAGCGCCGCTGCAAATTCCCTCACAGCGCCAGGTATGAGCTGTCGCTCCCTGGCGATGTCCAATGCATTTCAATGGAGCAATCTATAATTATTCATAATTAATTGGTATTAATTTTTTTTTTAATTTTTGTAATGTCAAAAAATCGGAGAACACTTCTGCAATGTTAGGATTTATTTTTAAGTAAAAAAAAAATTAAAAAAAAATTTGTGCAGAATTGATCTAACAGGTCTGAGATTAATGTATTCATATTACAAAATGATTCTAAAAACATGTATAATGTTACATTCAAAAAATATGGTTGTTTAGGGGTTAAAAACTAGTTAATACAGATCGCCGCCAGCGCTCTGGGGTTTAAACAAGGAATGGACAGCGACAGCACATTCGGAGCGTGATTTGTTGATGAATATGAAGCTAGCCGTTTGCTCTGGCCATTCGTTGTCAGACGCTCACATACAACGCTGGACCTGTGAAACAGCGACCCCCCAGCCCGTATTCAACATTACCGCACACCGACTGAGTCGCTGTCATCAAGCTAATGCCGGCCAAGCACAGCGAATACTGGCTGGCGCTGAAAAAATCACGCTACAGTCGCTCATCTGTCGCTACCTGGCGCTATTGATGAATCGGCCTCCCCGATTGCTGCACATAACAATTAATTTATCTTTTTTACCCTTTTTTACTTCCTTTTTACCCTGCAAAGAGGAAGTGCTGCTGGGTTTTCTGTTACTGCGCATGGTCAGTTATGTGAGTTGAATCCAGGCAGCAACATGGCTGAGATGCTGGGAGAGGAAGCTCCAAAATGGCCGCTAATTTTCTTTTTCAACTGTGCCAGGCTGTTGGTCCAGTTTAAATAAACAGTTCGGATTGGGGCACTGGGTATTGGCCAGCCAGTGTCAAGACCTGCTGGACCGCAAACTTTTAGGCGCTGAAAAGGCTGAAAATTTTGGTGCTGTAGGTAAAATGTAGGTCATCATTACAGATACAGTATATCACTGCTGTGAACAATGGGGACAAAATGTAAAGTTTGTTTATGCTGTGTTTTAGTTATTGTGCAGCAAAATATTAGTAAGAGTAATAAACTTTGAAAAACAATTGCGAAAATTACATTTGGCGACATCTAGTTCCTGCGTTTACATTATTTTCAAGTCACCAATGCAAGTTCTGTACAAATAATTTGGCTTAATATTAATTATAGGCAAGAAATACTTCAGGACATTTCTGCCCATTGTGGTCTATGGGATCTAAACCTACAGCACCGCTATAAACTAGCGCAGCTTTGAGAAGAGTGCACCATAAACTATATGGCACTGGTGATAAATTAGATGCAGGCTGGCGCTGAGGCAAAAAATTTGCATGAGTGGCATTGACTGATACTTGATAAATGAGGGTCCACACTTCAGAAGGTGATAACAAAATGTTTTTGTGCATTTGTGTCTATTACATGAATCATAAATGGTTGTTTTGTGACTTTTTAACACAATCTTAGGTGACTGACAACTAGAGATAATTTGATCTGGACGATTCGACAAAGAGTGCCCTCTTCAACACTAAACAGTCTCTCGCATACACTGGGCCAACAGTGATGTATGAGAAGCAAGGGGGTTCTTCAAACATTGGGGCACCCTGCTGTCACTCTGTGAAGTGGAGTGTAGGTGCAAGTAAGGCTGAGGGTGTTTATAGTCTGACAAACTTAAAGCGGACCAAAACCCAGCGCGATCTACAAGATTCCCGGGCTGATCGATTCCCTCCCCCTGCGGCATCTAAAATCGGGATGCCTCACTGTGTGAAACTCCCCAGGTTGCCCCATACACTTACCTTGCTTCCCGGTCTGATCAATTCCCTCCCCCACGACATCTAAAATCGGGATGACTCACTGTGTGAAACCCCCCAGGTTACCCCATACTCTTACCTTGCTTCCCAGTCTGATCAATTCCCTCCCCCACGACATCTAAAATCGGGATGACTCACTGTGTGAAACCCCCCAGGTTGCCCCGTACACTTACCTTGCTTCTCGGTCTGATCAATTCCCTCCCCCACGACATCTAAAATCGGGATGACTCACTGTGTGAAACCCCCCAGGTTACCCCATACTCTTACCTTGCTTCTCGGTCCAATGCTGCATGTGCAAGCCGCGGGTGCATCCCCGCTGTTAGAGGGAAGCGTAGGATGCGGCCGCAGCGTGCTCTGAGCCGCTGGCCTTAGACGCTGGCTTAGACGGCGTGACGTCAGTGGTTGATTGGACGAGCGGCCGTGCATAGAACCGGGAAGAGGTGAGTTGCGCTCGGCGATCTGGAGTGTTTCACAGAGCAGGAAAGGACCGAAACCCAGGATAGTCAATATCCTGGGTTTTGGTTGACTTTAAAGGGGCACTAAAATGACTTAATGAGCAAAAATGACTCAATGATAAAAATCTATATAAATGTGCTGGATGGCGGGAGGAGAGGTCACTTATACACCTGGCTTCAAGAAATATCCAGCTTTTTTTTAGTAGAAGGAAAAGGACATCCAGGGTGACAGGCTCCATCACCCCAGATAGACTAAACCTGTCACCCCTGGATTTTACTCCTACTATTAGAGAATAAACCACAATCTTGGCGGGAGTTTTATTCAGTTTGTGTGTCTAAGTGACCCCTTCTCTCATTAGCCGACATGTTTGTTTGCATTTTTAATATTAAACAATTTCGCGATAGTTCTCCCTTAACCTCTGGGCACCAGTTGACAGAAAGGATGTCCTGATTTTAGAAAAGGGAAATTAAGGATCATAGTAAAGAAGAAAGATGAAGAAACAAAACAAACAGCAGTGCCGATGCAATCTCCAGGTAATGTCTTATTAACACTAGCACCCACATGGTTTCAGTGTCAGACGCTCAGCAGGTCAAAATCCCATAGAGCACAATGGGCAGACCTGTATTGAATTGTTGTATGCTTATAATTAATATTACACACATTTATGTGTGCAGAACTTGCATTGGGACTTGTCAATAATGGAAATGCAGGACCTAGATGTTGCTTAATGTAATTTTTCTTTGGGGAAATTAAAATAGATTTTCATGACTTCTCTTTATTAGCGTTTAATGTATAATTTTAACAACAACTAAATCTGTAATGACAAAAAGTCGAAAAATACAGTGCCAATCTTTTCAATGAGGCAAGAATTCCTAAAAATGCTGTGCAGCGCCAAATAGACGGCAGTAAATGCTCACTGGCACTGGTAAAATTGGCAGTAGGGTCCAACAGGTGCTGACATTGGCCAGCCAATACCTAGTGCAACAATCAAAGCAGATTAGTTACCATCTGTTGCTGCGACTTCTAGCACCATTGTAGTCCAAAGCACACTACTAGAATAGACAAAGATGCTGGTGCTCCAAAACTGACGCTATAGCCATCAGAAAGATGCTAAACAGCGCACATCATAAATAAGGCCCCTAGTCTTAAGAGGCGACACCTAACAGGGGCTATGATTAACTTGTATAAATAAATAAATGGCCACAATATGGGGGAAATCCATTTCATGTAAAATCATCTCTAAAGACAAGGGGGCATTACAGAGGTGACATTCCTTTTTTACTATAAGAATTATAAATCTGTGGAATATCCCCACACAGAAGCTTGTTACTGCATCAACATCTGACAGCTTTAATAGAATGAATAGATGTATTTTAGAAGAAATAACATCTACAGTTATTATCTGTAAAAATTAAAAAATAACTTTTCTCAATCCCATCCAGACCCCCCCCCCCCCATTATGACCGCAGATTGAATACCGTGGCTTTTGTCAAGCTGACACCTTTTCTGTTAGGGGTGGGCTATAATGGAGCACTCAGTCAGTTAATCTGATCACAGAAGACATGACTAACATGAGGTGAAACTTTATTTTATAATTACTCTGGCAATATAGTTTTGTTATCATAGGGGAAATACATTAGAACATTTCCATGGATAGTCCTACACAATGTGAATACATTTGAGTGTGCCTGGACAATTAAACTGCTGTATGTAACTATGTGACCTCTAGGGTATAGGTCTGCTTTAAAAAGGAACATTGGGGGAGGTTAAAACCCCCAGACCTCACTGATCTGCTGCCCCCCCCCCCTCCGGTTTTACCTTTGTGCAGTGTTTACTCACCTCGCCAGGGGGATCCATCTTCTGGTCCCTCGGTTTCTGGGCGACCTTCCGACGGGCAATGGGATGCAATGGAGTGGCCCGAAATCCTGCGAGACTTCGCTGAGTGGCGCGGGACTTTGAAGAGTATGGCTAAAGCCGTACTGTCACTTACAGAATGCTAAGCCGGCGGGGGTGAGGATTGGGCCCTGAAGCAGCCGGATGTCGCTGCAGCAGGCAGCAGCGACATCCAAAAGGTAAGTAGGGGCAGATCGGGGTGGGGGGAATCAGTCCCTTTTTATTTTGTGTCCGATGTTCCTCTTTAAGTAGAAAATAAATAGTAAATTTCAAAAATAGGTCCAAATCCTTTTCATATTGCACAGAATCTCCAGGTTTCTGCATTATAAAAAATACAATCTGATGTGGTCCATTACATTTTTTTCACAGCCTCAATTGCAGCTATGGGTCCGCATCTGTTTCTATTGCTGTTTTATTGCAGAACGCAATGGCATAAATATAAAGTTAAAGGTAAGCGCACAGTTCCATATAATGTGCTGTTAATTTGGTTCCATATCTCCTGCTAGAGGGATGCAGGTAAAAACTGCTCTACATTTCGTGCCAGCCTCTTTGTGTTTCAGCCAAATCCTGAAGACAGACCGACCACACGGGCATTTTAAAAACAGCAGCATGAGCATAATTAGACTTTTGAACTAACTTAACAAGTATAATTAACACAAGCTCACCTCTTTCAAATGTTATCCTTTTATATTGCGCAGCATGAAGTTCTTTATCGTTCAGCCTCTATTTTGGGCTTTGTGTGTTGTAAAAGCGGCAGGGTGGCGAGCATTGTAACATAAATGCAGAAATGGTTTGAGTTATATGACCTTATTCCTGTGAAGGAGTCGGAAGCTGGCATTCAGGGTTTGCTTCATATATGCAGTTATTCATACTAAGAAATATTTCGGGTGAACATCAAGGAGGTGGCACAGTGACCAAGATGGTTGTAACAAGACAAATTGATATGTAAAAGCATGCAGCAACCAGGGGCAGATTAGTCATATGGAGAACCTGGAGAATTCCCAGTGGGTCGCACTGCTTTGGGGCAGGTTGAACCAATCTGGGTAAAACTCTCTTTCTGGCAGTCTCACAGCACACGCATGGGCTCCTGTCCAATCTATGCTCTGCCATGTAACCACTCATCTATCTCTCCACCTCCTGCCTCTGTCTTCTACCACTCACTTAACCCCTCCACACCCTGCCACGTCTTCTACCACTCACCTAACCCCTCCACCACTGCTGATGTCACATACTACTCACTTAACCCCTCCACCGCCTGCCACTGTCCTCTACTGTTCACCTAACCTCTCTAACCCCTGGTGCTTTCCTCTATGATTTACCGAAGCTTTCTACTACCTGTCACTGTCCTCTACTACTTACCTACCCCTCCACCGCCTGCCACTGTCCTCTACTGTTCACCTAACCTCTCTAACCCCTGGTGCTTTCCTCTATGATTTACCGAAGCTTTCTACAACCTGTCACTGTCCTCTACTACTTACCTACCCCTCCACCCGCCGCCACTGTCCTCTACCACCTACTTAACCCCTCCACTCCACCGCTGTCCTCCACCACTCACTTAACCCCTCCACCCTTGACACTGTCATGTACTGCTCACCAAACTCAGCTAACCCCTCCACCATCTGCTGCTGTCCTCTAAAACTCACCTAACCCCTTCACCCCCTGCGGATGTCCTCTAAAACTCACCTAACAACCCCATCTCCTGCTGCTGTCCTCTCCGCGGCCACTGACCTGGCCCCTTTGACCTAGCAGAAGGTTCAGCAGCAGCAAAGACCCATCAGCAGCAGCTGAGCCTGAGAGGGCAAAAACTGGAGGACCAGACAGGGGCATTAAGTACCAGGGGGCAATCAGCAGCTGAGAAGGGAGACTGACAAGGATTAGGAAGTGGCGGTGAGTACTACAAGGCTGACCCATAATGCAGTGTAACGCAGGTAACGGTAAATAAACCTAGCTCAGCGTGCATAAGAATGAGGGTTGAAGAGAAACAACCACCAGGATTCTCGCTATCCTTGTGATTGTTCATCTCCAGCAGAGCATCCTGATTTGGTGTGACACCCCCTTGGAATGCCAGAAATTCTTACTTTGCTGGTGATCCACATGCTCACCTAAAATCAGTGCCTAGTGCCCTATTCAGCTTTACTAATCTACTCTGACATCAGAGCTGACATCAGAGCTGGCTTAGCAGCTGGCTGCTTCCGTTTGGCTGTGTGTACCCATGCCAGCCACTCAGATGCCTGGTATGGGTGTGTGCATTTTTTAACTGAATACTCGGTTATAAATAAGTTTGTAATAAAAAACCTATTGATATCCCGGGGGGGCTTGCTGAGATGAAAATGGGAGCTGGACAGTGTTGGTTGAATGTAGAGTGGTATAGAGGGGCCCTTGATGGTATAGACAAAGTCGAATTAGGGTTCACCTTACATTGGCAAGTGCCTTTATCCCAGCCATCCAGTTTCCTTCAGATGAGATAGTGGTGCAGGCCATATGGCAGGACTCTCATCCCCAGTCATGGGGGGGGGGGGGGGGGGACTGCCTGCTGTTAAGGAAGAGGCACATGATGGCACATACTGGTATAGGACAGCAGAACCATGGGATGGGTGAGGAGGGGGCAGAGAAAAAGCATATTGCTTTTTCAACTGTGATGTATGTAGATGCTTGTACCTATCATACAATGCTTTTACAAGATGTTAACATGATTTATGCCACTGCTCCCCACAGGCTGGTTCATGAGACACCATAAGCTTAACACAATTACCTATCCCAAATCCTGGACCTTTACCAGGGACACACTGGCCCTAGAAAGTACAGGGAGAATTCCACATGGGCTGCACTACTTTTGGCATGACTGGGCTGGAAATATTCCCCAACGCACAGCCCACCTTACCCAGGACTTATGACAGAATATACTGATTCCTCTTATAACAACCATTCCACGCCCTGTCTCCCCCAGCCCCTCTGCCTATACTCAGACACCAGAGGTCATGTTCAGCCTCTGCAAATGCTATAGGTTAAAGCGGACCAAAACCCACATTTTTAACTAACATTCCCTGAATTGCTCCTTCTATGAAGAGTGCCTTTTGCCAATTTTCACTGCTCCTGCTTCACTCTAATCCAAGATAATGGTGCCCGTTTTAGCTGTAAATCTTCACCTCCTCCATTCCCTGCCACTTTTGTGTGTGGCAATGATGGTATTGCCACACCTATGCAATGACTAATTATCTGTCACCTCACACCAAGGGACAGCAAAACAAAAAAAAATAGTGTTCCAACACAATTAGAAAAGTTAAAATAACCATTTCTAGTTCCATGCCCTAAGAAGGGAGTATCAGCAGGGGCTTTGGCCAAATGTATTTCACAAGATCAGTCGGTTTTGGTCCGCTTTAAGCCTCAAAGCTGTGTATGTGTGTGTGGCAGGGGGTCATACCCCACCTCATCATCTGCCCATATATTGTCTGTCCCCCTTTAGGAGTGACCATATCTAACATTGCCCATTATCTGTCCTTGCAGCTAATGAAGGAAGGAATGAAGGCTGGGAAACATTGGGTGCTCATTTTTGGCCCAGGCCATCCCTGCACTGCACTGTATACAAACATAACTAGAAACCTAATAAGATTGTATAATTTAATTCACTGATCGGGAAGCGCATGTACCTTACAGACAGGACCAGTCTTTAGAAGGTCTACGGCGGAAGGTGCTTTGTGCAAGACTGCAGGATGGCATCCCCCGGAACAAAACAAACTGTGCGCTGTCCAGGTCCACAAAATCTGGTGGAGGCCCCAGATACAGTATTTTTTTTCCTTTAAAATAATAGTGCAGCCAAGTAACTGATTGGTGGTTGTCTGGCACCTGCCTACTTACTGGAATGTCAGATCGAGTCCCTTGTGCCACCCTTGTGCGGGTGCGTGCTGCTCAGGAACTTCTGCTTTGCCATTCTGGGGGGGGGGGGGGGTAGTGAAGTCACCCAGCTGGTCCAGCAGAAAACAGTTCCCTGCATTGAGCTGCCAGCGGCTGTGCTTGGTGGCTTATGTGCAGTGAGCTGGCGCTGATTGACAACTCTTGAATCCCCCATCACTGTAACATTGCAGACGGTGGCTTTGCTGCTCTAGACTCTCCGTCGTGCCCTGTGGTGGCTTTGACTGCAGGTTTGCAAAACAAAAGGCTCACCCGGGCATGTGGGGGCCTCCTGGACCAGACCATAACCCAAAGTTTGGTGAAGGCCCCCTTTGCAGGGCAAGTGGTGGAGGCCCCCTTTGCAGGGCAAGCAGTGGAGGCCCTGGGGTGCTCGCCCTTGCGCCCCCTCATAATCCGACCCTGATGCTGTCCAGTGGCCCCCTCTCTGGGCAGAGGTGAGCAGGTGGCATCCCCTCCCAGGACAAGACACACTTTCTATGACCAGGGAACCCCGCTTACCCACCCCTAAGCAATCTGGCAGAGCCTGAGCTAAGAAGGCCACTCTTGCCCCCCTGAATGGTGGAAGTCGATTAAAAAACCCCCTTGGCGCCCTGTGAGGACGCTCCATATGAACACCGCGCAAGGACAGCCATGCTTGCAGATATTTTCAGGTACCAAAACTGCTACTTGATGCATTAAATAAACCCACAGGTGCACTTTAACACACATGAATCTTTGGAAACTTCTCCTGAACCACAACATACATGCAATCTGTTCTAGCTGAAGGATTGGTAATACCCTGCAATATAGATAAGCTGACACTAATTGAGTTGTGTGCATGCATTAATTAAATAAATCTAACACATAATTAGTCGCCATATCTCCAGTGGGTTAAAAGCAGTCCTTGAAAGTCATACATATAAAACTACTACAAACTGCTGCACATACAACACTAAATGCACTAGCCAGTGCACGTGATTATGTTTTAATGTCACCGAGGACAAACAAATGAACACAGCTGCTTACACATTAATGGAAAAAATTGTTATAGTTATCCTCAATGATCTAAACATTCTGTAATATTCTCAATGGCACTAGAAAAAAAATGTATGAAGTTGGCTTGACTTGCAGTTCTTCATCTGTCCAGTTGGTGCTGCTGTGGATCCATTTCTGAGCCCAGGAGCCTGAGCGAATTAAAGAGAAAAAGTTTTCTTTGACATACAGTTGTTAAGAAATATTTTGTTCTCTGTGCCTGTGTCAGATGTAAGTTATATTTGATACAGGTCATTAAGCACAAAGATGTGCACTTTACTATGAGAAGAAAAGCTAACACGAAGGACAAGGGCATGATCAGATAGCCCTCATTCTGGACCGTGTACACAGGAAATCCAATCTCGCTTGCTTATAGGTTTTTGGATGCAAAGAGACTCAAAAAATCCAGCACCGGATCCCTTGAAGATGATAAGGCATTTGCTTGCACCAGTTTGCAAAATGTAAGGAGATGCTTATGGGTAAAAGAAAGTATTACAACTATAAAATGTATTTTTTAATGTGATGGGGTGAATGACAATGAGGATATCTTATAGCCATTGACTTTGGGCCTTATTCATGAAGGGATAGCGCCAGGTAGCGCCTTGTTAATGAGAGGTAGCGACAGGTGAACGCCGGACACATCTCGCAATTACACATTTATCAAGCAGATTCTGTTGAGCGACTGGGATAACGCCATGTAGCGCCCGATTCATCATTATCCCAGCCTCAGCGAACAGCGCCGGCGTTCAGCCTTGCAGAACGCCACGTCTTACCTCTCGCTACCTGTCGCTCTCCCATACATTTCAATGGATGTTCTTTTACTTCTCTTTAAACAGGGGGTTTTTATTATTATTTTTTTTTTTTATTCTCAAATAATGTTGGGATCTCTCCTGGTCTTGAGAAAGCCATTTTTTCATATTTTTTCAATTTGTATATATTTATGCAGAATTGACATTACAGGTCTGGCATTAATGTGTTCATGTCACAATGTTATTACAATGTAGTTCCATATGTTTTTGCATTGTTACTGTTGGATACATGTTAAAAAACAGCCCTTAATCACATAGCCTCCGGCGCTCTGGGCTACAGTGAAGCATTTTTGAGCGTGTGTAAGGCTGTATTTTTGATTAATATGTTGTGAGTCGGTCGCACTAACCAGTCGCTACAATTCACTCCCATACAGCGCTGTACTGGTCATATAGCGACTCCCCACAATGTATTTATCAATGGTGCACAGCGACTGAGGCGCTCTGACCTAGCGAACCACGGCCGAGCACAACGTCTACTAGCGGGCGCTCTGAAATGCCTACTACAGACACTCATCTGTCGCTACCTGCCGCTAGTAATGAATCAGCCCGCCCATTGTGTACCAAAGAATTTACTGATGCACTGACTGCTTCTTTCACTGCCAATGAAGATAGCTTGTCACCAAGGCGGCTGATGATAAGTATCTATCTTCAAGACTATCAAAGCATTCAAATAGGTTTCATTAAAATCATTAGACATTCACTTATGTAAAGCTCCTCAATCACCTTTAGGACATGCAACAACTGTAAAACCTGACATTCAACCTAAATAAGAGTCTATCTTATATGTTTTCCCCACCCTGTACAAAAAGATTGCTATCTCATTAAAAATCATCCAACCTGCATCTACTGCATTTAAGCAGTAGCCTTTAAACATCCAAGATGGCGGCCCACGGAGTCTCAGGCTGCCTGCAGACAGGAAACGTCTTCTGACTGTGCAGCTCTGCATTCTGGGATTGCTGTCCTTTTCCTGACCTCAACTCAACTTTGCACAACCTCAGCTCCGTCTGTGCAAAGCACAACTATAACCCGCCCCCTGCACTCCCCCCCTCCTCTCCTCAGTATATAAAGCTCCAGAGGCAAGATGGCGGTGCCCGTATCCTAGTCTCCTGAACAGAGTTGCAGCCCAGTGTGTCAAAGAATAATAAGTAAGTGACTAAAAACATAAAATATATTAATTTTAGGTGGCGAGCATATTTTTTTTAAGGGTTTGGGTTTTGCAATAAATCGGACCAACACCCGTTTTTTCTTTAACTCTCGGAGGGGGCATCCAGAATGCTGGAGCCCCCGTCGCAGATAACCTCCCAGACTGCTTGTAATACTCACATTCATTACGAGCCAGAGCCAGGAAAGGAGTCCCGCGATTGGCCGCCCAGCAGTCACGTGGGCAGATCCAGCTGGTAGCCCGTGCAAAAGACGTGACTATGCCTCACATGACCGCCCGGCGACCAATCGCGGGACTCCTTTCCCATTGCTGGCTCGTAATGAAGTATGAGTATTACAAGTGTCTTACGAGGGGGGCTACAGAATTCTGGATGAGCCCCCCGAACTTGTTGTGTTGAACAGACAGCAGGACCAACACCTGGTAAAGAAAAAACAGGTGTTGGTAAGGTTTAAATTATGCTGAAGGGCCAATTTAAAGATTTAAAGATTGTGGATTTTCAGTGTTTTGCCTTTGCAGGTTGTCCAGTGCTGTGCTCTGACTTCCTCTTACGTATACAATCTTACGTAGACAGCGGCTGCCAAAAGATACTCATATTTTGGTTTATTTTTTATTTTATTTTGCTTTTACTGATAACAATGTAACAGTGCATGTTGGCACACATGATACATTATCTAATGAAAAGGTTAAATGGATTGTCCAGATGGAAAAAAGCCTATACTTTTGTTCCCCAGAGCGCCCATTGCCGTCCAGTCTGGTGTTCCCCTATTGCTCCCCATCCAGCGCTGGCCTCTTTATGAGGGCGGAGATCCAGTGATTCCATCACCCAGCACCGGTGGCCTTGATTTGTAAGCCGTGTACCGGTTTGGGCTCCCCAGGATACAGCGAAGCCATGTGCGGAAAAGCAACACTGACACCAGCGTTGGTATATCAAACATTTACTGAAATAGCATATCAAACCCAACTCAAAAAAGACAAATGGGATGAACAATAAAACTTGATTACACACACTCAGCTTGGGCTGAGAACCCCTGTGCTAAACAGCCAGATGACGCTGAGTGAATGTTGCAGAAAGCACTGGTAATTTCACCTACTAGTGGGCGCACTAGAACGTCCCACCATACCTATTAATACCCTATGGCTCGAACGAATGTTTGTGTGGGTGCACACTGAGGGGTCATCGGCGGTACAGCACAAAATACCAGAAAAACAACTCCCCTCCCCAGCACTAGCCCAAAACAAAAAAGAACGATGTTGCTACTGGATAAGTGAAAAATCCACTGCCCGAAGATGTAGATGTGGTGCAGTTGTCAGCTTTCACAGGCAAAAATGCTCCTTTGGGTTCTAAAATCTAGGCAGCAAACAGCAAACAGGGAAGAAAACTTTTGGCCTATGTAAAACCTAATCTAACTAACTAATAGGCCTTGTCTCAGTCTGTTCCGTTAAGTGTGCTCTTATGTTATGTTATTGACCCGAGTCTGATGGATGCATCCACTGAGGTCTCAAAGCTGGGCCGCAACAGGTTTCGTCCACAACCCTGAAGAACAGCAGGCTGGTTCCTCACCCAGCACTCAGCAGCCATCCTGGAAAAGTTCTCCGCTTTCGGCAAGGATCAGGATAGCGTTCAGTCCCTCTATAACACTGGTCTCCACTTGACACCCAGGCCTCGCTCCCACATGGTCTTCCTCTGCTGTCACAAGATGAAGGTCTCTCTGCTTCCTCTTTCTTCATCCCCAACAAGCTGACTCATTTCCTCTCTCTGAGTGTAAGCTCCAGCATAGCATAGCTGCGTGGGGGAGACAGCGGCCCCTTGTGGCAAAACAACAGAACAACAGTCTCCATGTAATGACATTTGCTTTACTCTCTTACAGATTGGCAGTGTCTGTGGGTCCACTCAATTTATTGTAATGGAGGGGGTGTGCCAAGGCAGATTCGATGTCTGCCTCCACACGCACCTTCCATTGCAATGAAAGGAGTAGGTGTGATAGGGGCATAAAGCCAGCCCGATGGACGCCACCATGTCTACCCAAGGCTGGAGCCAGGGACTCTCTTGTTCATCCTCATCAGTAAGTATGAAAATGACAGTGCTGCCTGGAGGAGCTGCGGAGGACAAAAGGTAAGTATGGACTTTTTTATGCTTGTGCAAACTTTGACAGTGTGTTATAGATTGGGCCCCACATGTCCATATTACTCCATGTTTGGGCACGGGCAGCGCAGAATGCATGGACTGCAGCGTGGGCTCAGATCCAGTAATAAGCCTAACTGCTTATTGCCGGACTCAAGCCTATCACCTGCAGGGGACAGAAGGAGAGTGCCTCTGTTTCAAGATGTCCCACTGTGTGAACCCCCCCTGGCAAACCCGCAATCAATTTCCTTTCTGACCTCCTTACAGCTAAGGCGTGTTCCTGTGTCCTGTCAATAAGATAGGCTGGGGGCAGGAGAGCGTTGCACATTCTAGGGAGACTGATTGGACAAGAGCTTGTGCATGTGCCGTGGGAACAGTGCAAGAGTTAACTGAGTGGGCGATCTGAGAGCTTGTAGGTTAGTAGAGAAACTTGTACCCATTGGCACACTGATCTAGGGTTTGACAGGGTAAGTCCATGAACTCTGGGGAGGCTCAGCCTTTGTTTGATAGCCTCTGTGGCATGTCACAGATTTGTCCGTAACAGTCCTGGTAGGGTATTTTTTCAAACCTGGATGATAGCTAGAGATGCTTTTCACATTAGTGAATATCACAGTGTGCTGTTATTTTATTGTTTCACTATCAAAACTCTGCACCCCAAAACTCTTATTCCAATAGCAAATCAAATTTACTGGTGAAAAAGTTTACTTTAGGTGAAAAATATAGAAATGTTCTATTTCCCAAGATATACAATGAAAGTGAATGGCAGTTTTCTCAGTTGGTGTAAAATCTGCTCTTGGATTTAGCACCAGGTATAAAAAGTGCACTAATTTTGGAGAGAAAAATGCCATTTTCTTTTGGTGGCAGTCAAGCTAATTATGGGGTTTATTAACCAAGGGAATGCGGCAGGTAGTGCCTCGTAGCGGCAGGCAGCGAAGGTGATTCTTGTGAGCGCCATGTAGCATACGATTCATCATTACAAGCAGCTCAGCGTATAGCGCCGGCACTCTAGCTTCCAGAACGCCAGGTATTACCTGTCGCTCTCCCATACATTTCAATGGACGTTCCATTTCTTCTGTTTAAACAGGGTTTGTTGTTTTTAATTTTTCTCTCAAATAATTGTGTCACCTCTCCTGGCCTAGAAAGAGTCATTTTTAAAAGCATTTTTGATTTTTTATATTTTTATGCAGAATTGTCATTACAGGTCTGGATTTAAAGTATTAATGTCACAATGTTACAACAATGTCATTCCACTTGTTTTTGCTTTGTTACTGGTGGATATGTGCTAAAAAACAGACTTTAATCACACAGTGTCTGGCGCTCTATGCTATAGCGACCAGATATATATAGCGCCTACGCTGTGTGTGTCTGTTTTTTTGTTGAATATGGTGTGAGTCGCTGAGAGTCGGTCGCACTGAGCTGGCGCTACCTTTCGCTCCCTGCAACGTTGTAATGGTGTTAGAACGCCCAACATACATCTCATTCATCAATGCCGGCCAGGTTACTACAGCGAATGAGACGCTCATCTGCCGATAGCTGGCGCTAATAATGAATCAGCCTGTATATGTATATGTAACTCTGGGTGCACATTTGAGTGTGAATTGCAACCTGCATCTTTTTTAATTTAAAATGCAAAGAAAAATGTTTATTCTTATTTTTCTCAAAATTACGAGCACATGTAATGTGGTATTTTTACAGGTTAGGCACATAATTTTTCCAATGAGCTGAGAACAGTTTTTTTGAAAGTTAACATCATTATTTTTTCCACAGCTCCCAATTGGCTATGCAGAAATAAAATGACATTTCTATAGCAAAACCCATATAGTGCTGTTGTTTCCAAACTTAAAAAATCAAAGATCCTTACGCCACTAGAAAATCTATGTAACTAGCCTATAAAAAGTCCCATTACACTTGTAGGAGATTTTCTGGGAAAAATGAGAACCAAAGAAAGGTATTGAACTTTTTGAGTTAAAATTGCTTCACCAAATAATTAGTTTAACCCCACTGTATATCTTGGGAGGAAATAGAACATCTTTTTTTAAAACTAAAGTGAAAGCAACCACATAGTGTGTTGAGTTGGAGGGGGGGATGCATATAAATTGCCCCCCAAAATAAAATTCATATCGGTGATAAGCCTCCTTACTCAAAAATGAAAACAATGTATAGCGTTTAGCATAGCATTGCTACACAATATTAATTGAAATCACAAATAAGGTTTACTTTAATTAAGTATAGGAGATTGCAGCTATTTATGTTATGATTGAACAGAAGTATTAATACCTTCATGCTTGTGAATATTTAAAATGCAGCAGGCTAATGTGAGAGCGGGTAATTAAGGAATATCTCTCAAGCTTTTGATTGCTTTACATCTATTAATTAGTAAAATAATCATGTTAGTGGCTTTATTGTGTGTTAACATCATTATTTTTTCCAGCATACAGCAGCGGTTAATCCAAATGGTTTAAAAAGGTTTGAAATTCCCTAGATATCTAGCATATTGCACATAATTAAACATGAATCAGGTTTAACCTTTGCAGAAAATTGTACTGAAAATAAAATGTTTGCCTTATGTTTGCAGGCCAAGATAGATATTTAAACATCTTTGGAGTTCAGGTACGCGGATGCTGTTTGTTTAGCATGTTGTAGAAGCTCTCGTCGTGTTGCATTATCTGAAGAAAGCTATTTATATTGATGTGCTTCAGTATCATGCAGTGAGAAAACAGTATTTGACTGAACTACTACACAGCTTCAACATTTTATCTCTTCTGTATTTTTAACATTTTAACATTTAGTCTCCGCCTACCAGGAGGTTGGACACTATCCAGAACTGTTCACCACTTGGCCTCCTATATATGGTTACATACACATGGGGCCTGATTCACGGGCAGGCTGATTCATTACTAACGCATGATGAGCGTCTGTAGTGAGGCTTTGAGAGCGATCGCTAGTAGTCGCTGTGCTTGGCCATGGTTCTTTGATTCAGAGCACCTCAGTCGCTGGCTGGAAGAGATTTAAGGATCGTCCAATGAAATGTATGGCCGAGCGGCAGGTAGCGAGAGGTAATACGTGGCGCTCTGCGAGGCTGAACGCCGGCGCTGTACGCTGAGCCTGGGATAACGATGAATGGGACGCTACATGGCGTTGTTCTAGTCGCTCACCAGATTCGGCTTCATAAATGTGTAACTGCATGCCGTCTCTGGTGTTCATCTGCCGCTACCTGACGCTGTACAGGCACTAACTGGCGCTATCCCTTCATGAATAAGGCCCTATGTAGCTGGCCTGCAATAGAGGCTTTTTTTCCTTCAAAAGCACTGGAAAAAATATTTACATTAAATTCAGACAAATTTCAAATAGTAATGAGCTCTATAACAATCTTGTCTGCTCATACTTATAAAGCCTTGCCAACATTTCTTGCAAGTGTTACAGTTTATGTCTTTAAAGTGGACCAAATCCCACTATGATCTATAACAGTGGTACTCAACTGGCGGACCAGGGCCCGAATGCGGACCTTAGTGTCAGATTTCCGGACCCCTGCCCTGACAGCTCTGCACTCTGCTTAGTCTCCCTGCAGTGTCATGGCTCCCTGGCACCTAGAATTGCAATATGAAGTACTGCACAGACGGGAAGTGGCATTGCAAGGTACAAGCAGCCTTTTTAAGTTTTGCCTGGGGAATTTATAGCCCATCCCCCAGTGTCCTGATTTTTAACTATCTACCCCCCCCCACCCCGAGACAGCTCGGACAACAGTTTTTCAACAGCAAAAGCAGGTTTATTGAGAAATAAAGTGTTCAAAAGCGAAATATCTCTCACTTCAGAGGTTGCAGCAACAACGCAATAAATCAAAGTGGTTACTTCACCAATTCAATGTAAGTCCAGGGCTGGTTACTCCAGCAAGCTGCAATTCCAGGATAAGTCAGGTCCACTTTGCAGGGCCTACCAGCCCTCCATTGCTCATCCCCACAGGTCCAAGTTTAGGGGGCGCAAAAGCCAAGTCCTTCGGCTTACGTTCAGTTCTTTTATTCACCACTGTGTAGTGCAGCCTGGGGTCCTTCCTTTAGGCTGGTCAACAGACAACTGACAGGCTCAGTGGCACCTTTTTATTCAGGCTTCCCCTGCAATCAGCCTGATCACCTGTGCAAGGCCTGAGATCAGGGAACAAACCTGAAAAGGATTGGGGAAAGTGACCTGGGTCCTTAAAACCCGGCATGGATCGTGCCTTATACAGCCTAGCAGGGGAAAAATACACACCATTTTTGACATTTCCATACACTTTACCACATATCCCCCCCTCTTCTTCAGACCCGCGGTCTGACAATTTTCAGCGACCATACAGTGGGCTCGGACAACGCATCTACATTCCCTTGTAACTTCCCCAGCCTATGTTCCACTTTAAACTTGTCTCTACTTTTACCCGTGGGTACTAATACCGAAATCGGTCCCCAGGATTACCTTGGCCGGCCTATTATATAATCTGCTCGGGGCCACATGTTCAACGGACTTGACGACGGGGAGGTACTTCGCTGACGGCAAGTCCCAGAACAAGGGAAAATCACGACCGATTATTACATCATACATAAGGACTTCATGGTCCAATGTCCCAGCGGGGGTCTCAAACTTACCCATGGCTACAGGGTAAGCCACGATATCCTGTGGATACAAAGCACATTAAGATACGCACAAGGTTGGCCCGAACCAGTTACCTGGCTACCAACAGTGCCTTCATTGGGCAACCATTCATTTTCACCGTCACAACCTGTGTCTCAGTCTCTGACCGCTGAATGGTGGCACAACCCGGTTCTGCAAACAGAGACCTTCTGCGGGCAGCGTCACACTCCATGGGCTCAGGGGAGAGGGGGCAATCAGCGGCCATGGGTCCCCACTTATGGCACCTCCAACACTGGGGACCCCGGAGCCTCCTTGCCTGGGCATCCTCCCTAGGATTAGGGGGCCTCTGGGGGTCAGGGTCAGTCTTTTGCCCTCTTACACCCTTCCACACACCTCCAAGGGGGACTTGCTTACCCACCGGTCTGCTGGTCTTGGAGGTAGCTGGTGCTGTAGGGGCATCCCGAAGGTGGTCCTCGGTCGCAACAAACCTCTCCACCATGTTGACCAACTGTTCAGCAGTCTGAGGGTCACCTTGTCCAGCCCAGCGTTGTAATTCTAGTGGCAGGGTTCGAAAAAAATGGTCCACCACAACCTTCTCGACAATCTGCGCAGGTGTGGAATGCTCCGGCTCCAACCATTTTTGGACAAGATAAACTAAATCGTACATCTGCGAACGAGCAGGCTTCTCAACGGAAAAAGTCCAGTTATGTACTCTCCGGGCGCGAACCGCTGGCGTAACACCCAGGCGAGCAAGGATCTCCAGCTTAAGTTTGGCATAGTCCCGCACATCTTGCTCCCTGAGGTCAAAATATGCTTTTTGGGGCTCACCTATCAGAAACGGTGCAATCACGTCTGCCCACTCTGCAACTGGCAGCTGCTCTCTCTCAGCCATGCACTGGAACACCGTGAGGTAGGCCTCGACATCATCTTCAGGGGTCATCTTTTGTAGGACCCACTGTACGGCTCTCCTTGCACCACCTGTCTCAACCGGGCTTCTCTCCGGTTGTGAGACTTGAGCCACAACAGTCTCTCTGAGTACAGCAATCTGTTTTATCAACAGGCGGTTTGTCTCCTGCTGCGCTTGCTGCTGTTGTGCCATGGCTTGCTGCTGTTGTGCCATGGCTTGCTGCTGCTGTTCAGGGGCCCGCTGCTGCTGGAGGTTAGCCTGGATTAGTTGCTTAATCACCTCCTCCATTTGAGACATCTTGGTTGCCGCTTTCACCCCGGACATCCAAAATGCAGCGTGTTTTTGTCACTCCGTTGCCCCTAGCAACAGTCACTCTGCCCGCATCCTTCACCAAATGTGAGCAATTGGGGCGAACGGCAGTGAAACGGACAACAGTTCTTCAACAGCAAAAGCAGGTTTATTGAGAAATAAAGTGTTCAAAAGCAAAATATCTCTCACTTCAGAGGTTGAAGCAACAACGCGATAAATCAAAGTGGTTACTTCAACAATTCAATGTAAGTCCAGGGCTGGTTACTCCAGAAAGCTGCAATTCCAGGATAAGTCAGGTCCACTTTGCAGGGCCTGCCAGCCCTCCGCTGCTCATCCCCACAAGTCCAAGTTTAGGGGGCGCAAAAGGCAAGTCCCTTGGCTTACGTTCAGTTCTTTTATTCACCACTGTGCAGTGCAGCCTGGGCTCCTTCTTTTAGGCTGGTCAACAGACAACTGACAGGCTCAGTGGCACTTTTTTATTTAGGCTTCCCCTGCAATCAGCCTGATCACCTGTGCAAGGCCTGAGATCAGGGAACAAACCTGAAAAGGATTGGGGAAAGTGACCTGGGTCCTGAAAACCCGGCATGGATCGTGCCTTTACCACAGGAGTTTCACACAGCCAGACACCCACTATCGGGATGCCCCTGGGGAAAGGACCAAAACACAGGATAGTCAAAATCCTGGGTTTTGGTCCACTTTAAATGCCTTATTTTAAATCATACTTTAGTAAAAAAAAAAACACTATACTCACCTTTCATCCATTGCAGGCTATCGCTTCCGGACACTTACGCTTGATGTCACTGAGTGAAAGGGGACTACGGCGCCCCCACCTCCTCGTCACAGGAATTATGGAATGCCTTTCTGCCGTAGTCCTCTTCCGCAAGGCTAAGTCGAGCATCGAGGTGGCAGAGGGAACAGTGCCTGGCACAGGACTGACATCAGGCGATTCGTTAAGTGTCATCACACCTCACCAGCAGTGATAGTCTCCACTGGATGAAAGATGAGTATAGTGTTTTTTTTTTCGTATATAAATAGATTTTGAGACATATAATAAAGAGATAAAAAAGTGCATCTTTTTTGTTGTACCCCTCTTTTCTAAAAATCATCAGTTTTGATCAGCGGGCTGAACATTTTTGTATTAATATAAAGTGATTAGCTTGCCACTGTGCCCTATAATGCATTCTACTCAGCAAGCAGCCTTACTGCTATAGATTCCACAGCTTGCTGCAGCTTTATTACTAAAAAAACAGACCCATTCTATTTAGGAGAGAGGAATACTATTCTTCTAGCTGTAGAGCTATCTTTCCTAACTTGATAACTTGATAACAGAATAGGGTAAATTCAGTACCAGGTGAGAAAACACTACTTCTTTTAAGGAGAGAAAACCATTTATTCACATATGGGTTGATTCAAAGAAACATGTAACAGCTTGGATTTGGCTCACGATCATCCTATTTTTCACGTCCGCTCGTGCGTTCGTATGAACTTGCGAGTGATTCAATAAGCAAATACGTTTCTATCCTAAAATATACGTCCGTTCGTATGGCAGTTCGGGAATCAGACCTATGTCAGTTTCCATCCTGAATTTTCCGTTTCATTTCTCAGGTTGCAACATTGGTTTTGCCCTTTTTCCTTTTTTGTCTGGACGTAAATCCTTCTGATCTTGCGGCTCCGCACTACAAACTTACCTCATTAAAGTGCATTCTAAATATTTGGTCTTTTAATTTTCGTTATTTCATTCATTTTGTAGTAACCAACCATTAATGAATGCATTTGCATAAGTAAATCTTACTTTGTTTAATTTTTAGTTAACTTGCATTTTTTACTTGTGGATTTAATTTTAATATTTTGGCTTCAAATGGTACAACTTTAAATTTTTTGTGTGGTTACCCACACCCTCTACATACAGATTGCTCACAAATATTAAAAAACACCCAGCAACTTCTGCATGTTATGAGCCTAGAAACAGCCAAGATGGCGGCTCAGGTATTATCGGGCAGCCTGCAAACAGAAAGGGCCTTGTGACTGTGTTGCTCTGGATTCTTTGATTTCTGACCTTTCCATGCCCCCAGCTCTGCTGTGTCTGTGCAAAATACAGCAGTAACCCACATCCTGCACTTTATCCCGCTCTCCTCTCCTCAGTAAGTGTGATGCATCTGACCAAAGATGTGCTTAAATAATTAAACAAAGCAAAGGTAAACAACTACACCAATAAATGCAATCTAAAAATATTATTCTAGTACCTCAATTTTAAAATAAATAACAAAGGACATAAGTTTCTTTAATTAACGCAAATATATTGCAAAATAAAGGTTTACATGCAAAGGACTAATTAAGGTCCACATTAAAATGCTTTTATAAGGCATACATGAATCAGGTATGCATTGCCATACAATTTATGCCCTCGGCCATGCTGATACATGCAGTTCATTGGAGCTCAAGACGCGCAGACTCCTCCACATAGCCAAAAAACCTGTTCACGAACAGCAATCCGGCTGCTAAAAGGTGTCGGCAGTGGCTTTCTTTTAAAACGCGTTTAGAGGTTTCTCTGAATCACACCTAAACACATCCAATTAACCTAAGTTTTACGTTTTGATCGTAAGTTTTAGGATTTGATCCTAAGTTTTACGTTTTGATCCTAAAATTTACGAACGAACTGCCGCTGATCGTAAGAGCATATACGCATTCGTACGTAGGCTCGTGCGAGTCGGGAATGGCCCAAAAAACAGGAAAAAATGACTAACACCCACCCAAACTTACGATTCTCGATACGAAATCAATTAACTTTTGCTCTTTGAATCGAGGGGATAGTCTACCTTGGGGCTCAGCGTCAGGTCAAAATTTACTTCCAGGTGCTGAATCACTCTCAAGGTACACAATGAAAGTGGCAAGTGAATGGCAGTTTTATCTCCTAAAAAGTACTAGTTATTTCTCACCTGGTGCTTGCCCCTAATATGTACAGTACTTTGTCTGATGCAATGGACTGTATATAATCATTTCTAGTCCTCCAGAGTGGGGGGGGGGGGGGGGAGGGGGTTGTGTAGTTACCCAGCTGGTCCAGCAGAAATCAGTTCCCTGCATTGAGCTGCCAGCGGCTGTGCTTGGTGGCTTATGCACAGTAAGTGGCTACAGATTGAGGTTTGTACCCACCCATTTGGTTGCAAGTTTGTAATAACCAAACAAGGCTTGCCCAGGCACCCCGCGGGCCGGGTCCCCACTGCCACCGATAGCTTTGTTGCTGGCCCCGCAGAACATCAGCCCAAAGAATGAAAACCGTCCTGGACCAGACCATAACACAAGGGTTGGTGGAGGGCAGGGCAAGTGGTGGAGGCCCCAGGTAGACAAGCAAGCCTGATGTTCCGACTGTTAAAGAAAAGCTCCCTTTTTGCCAGGTTTTTGTGTTCTGCCGTATTGTTTTCCTCTTTTGGGATGTAAAATAAACCTGTGTTTTAGGATTGGGCCCTTAGACCTGTGATTTACGTATCAGCACACTGTTTCTAAGTTTCTTATATTCCTATGTTTCTCTCTTGGTAACATAGGAGTGGCTCTCCTGCCCTTTTGTAAAGCTCTTAGTATACTTTCTAACTACAAATCCCAGAATTCTTCCCCTGTAATAGGTGAGCTCATTAGCAGCAGGTTGAATTAATGCAGATGGGGTTAGACTTGTCTTCTGTGCCTCAGCCAATCAGATGATTAGCAAGCCAGAGTGAGGAAGTTTGTGATCTGTATGTCAGAACACCACTTTGATGTATATTGCTAAGATAAACACATCTTTTTTAACATGGAGTGGCAAAAAAATAGAAAAGGCATACGATAATGGAATCTTTAAAAAAATGTAAATGAAAGTGAAAATGTCCACGACGTGTAACCCTAAAACAGTGTTTTAAACAACAAGCACTGGTATAGATTTGTTGATACATTAAAGAAATATGTCAATGGTTAATCAAAGCTCTAAAGAGTCATCATGTCACTTGTAGAAGTTTGCATAATAGCAGAATACATTGTGAAATAATAAAAACATAAAATAAAAGAAAGAAAAACTCAGCATCAGCCTCCATTTGTAACAGCCACAGTACTTCAGAAGTCTAAAAAGGAGCATATGTTGTATGACCCCTTCTTTCTATCCCTGGCCAGGCTCTCCACTGTTAAAGGAGCACTATTGTGAAATTGTGTTATATTAAAAATGGATATAAACACAATCGCTAATGAGAGCAGGGGTCAACCGGAACTGAATAGCACTCACACTGGTGGTTTATACTCTTCTGGAATCCGGGGTTGACAGGTTTAGTGTATCAGACGTGACAGAACCTAGAACGCCTGATGTAATCTTCCTTCCATTAAAATAAAAAAAACAAGCCTGGCTGGATATTTCTTAAATCCAGGTGTATAAGTGGCCTCTTCTCCTGCTATCCAGCATATTTATATGGATTTTTATCATTGGGACAATTTTCATGAAAGTGCTCCTTTAAGAAATCTAATCCTCCAGTCCAATCAGGGATCTCCTTCCACCACTCTAGACAGGTACCAAAACTGGAAGTCAATCGATTTCTGAGATTATGGGGTAAAGTAGCAATGTTACTTCTCCAAGTATGGAAACGTACATTTCCATGATGGTGCACGAAAATCCTCCACCTGAGCAGTAATCCTACTCACCAGAAGTAGTATGCTATTCACATATAGCCGAAAGCATTTAGGTACACTTTAACATTCATCCACTTTGTCAATAATTCAAAGCCTTTACTCGGCTATATCCTCCACTTATGAATGCCAGATCCAATGAGATCATACAACAAAGATAAACTCAAAATAGTGTAGTAATTCTTAGTAGTTAAACAATTTAATATTAAAACCTTAATAACAATATTCCAATTTAAAAAGCACTGTGTTTATAGCTTGCACAGGAATAAACAGCTCGGCGGTGTCCCGCTCAGATGTAAACCACTCTCACATGCAATAACCTGTGGCAGCATCCGCTGTTATCGTCCTCTCTCCCGGGGAACTTTTGACAGCACTTTACTACCTCTTCTCCCAGCGTAGCACGTTTCGTTCCACGGAAACTTTATCTACCACTGGAGCGCACACGCCATTGGCGCTATTGATGAGGACTTACAGATTTTAAACTCTTAGAAAATACATAAGATTCAGGTGACAATATTAACAATTAAAATAAATATAATATAACATTGGGGGTTGAAACTTCTATTGATATATGAACAACTGGACTGGCTCCACATTTAGATGTATTTTTAAATGTATTTTTAATATATTTATGATTTACTGTGATTGTTATTGCTTGAAACTGGGAAGCAGTGTTTAAACCTATCTTTTATTATTTAGTTTTTTTAATCTTGTGCAGCTAGTATTATGATTTTTGTATTAGCCTGAAACATATTTAAAGATCTGGAGGAGATCTGGAGGTTCCAGATGGACATTACCAGAAGAGGTGATTTAAATCAGCGGACTGTTGGCCGTTAGGCCCATCAGAAGCTGGACCATGACTACACTTGGGGTATAACTCGTCAGGCGATAGAACAATCAGAAGCTGGACCATGACTATACTTGGGACATAACCCGTCAGCCCATAGACCCATCAGAAGCTGGACCATGACTACCCTTGGGGCATAAGCCATCGACCAATAGACCCATCAGAAACTTCAGAAGAGGGGACATGTAGGTGCCATGGCACACTCTGACTGCCATTTCCCTATAAGAGAAAGCTGGGAGAGTCTTCCTTCGACCTTTAAGCGGACACACCCCTCCTCCTAAAAAATAATGATGACAAGGGGAGGTCCTTTTTTAATGCAATGATCCTATGTTTATCACTGTGGGTGCTAGTCTGGTTTCTTGTGTGTCAGTTATTTATTTCTCAGCCTATGATTTTTTGACCTTGAATGTACTGCTCACAGCATGGCATCCTGTTTTCTTGTTTCATCTTATAAGGTTTGTGCCAGGCCCAAATAGCTGTTCGACTATTGTTTGCTATAATGATTCACTGGAAATGTTTATATGTATTCCTGACAAAAAATAAAGCTAAGCTGAATGACTTCCTTCCGTGATGCCAAGAGGAAAGCCAGCATGGCATTAGATGCCGACAGGAAGAAATGAAATCTAATCTTAAGGGCAGACATGAATTCTTTAACAGGAGAAGCTACATTGGAACATGTAGAACTTAAATGTGAGGTTATTTCAACTGCAGCTTAAGCTGAATACATATTTATTAGTTGATTATATGTATAAATAAAGAATGAGGCATTGACTTGAGGCAGCAGGTACTAGCTGCTTAATCTGCACTGCTATTATTTTATGGTAAAGTATTGATTGGAGAAACATAGCTGATACTGTGATGGAGTGAACAAAGGCTCTGATATTGTACATGCTGTGTTTTCCGAGGGGTTTACTGGTGGACTGACCATAGGTAGAACAGTCTGGGCATACCCACTCCTGCCACATTGTGTATCCCTACAATACTAAAAGGTAAATACAATCACTGTAAGGGTGACCATATTCACTACTGACCATGATCTTCCCTTACATTACTAAAACTTCATTACCATAATTTTAAGAGTGGCCATACCCAGCCCTGCCCATGATTTGTCCCTGCAATGCTATAGCTTCAGCTACAGAGCATACTTGTTGACTGGGAAGCACATTGGAGGCTGGGGCTCAGTGATGATGTCAACGGCTGGCTAGGATCCAGTAAAATCCCAAGCTGATTTTATGGTACCAGTCTGCCCCTGGGTATCGGTGTACTTACTGCAGTCAATGATCACTAATGGCCATGCCCTGCCTTACCCCCTCATCCCCTCTATCAAGTATTTTACTATCCAGAACAGGTCTGTGATACATTCCTTAGCTGCTGTGAGTGCAGTTCTTATGGGTTTCATTCGTTGCTGACCTTGCTTCTGTCTGATTATCTGATTGCTTGCTACTTGAACTGACCAAAATATGACTTCCTGACTATGAACTCCCCTTACCCACTGGGTAAGCTCGTTGGCTGGCTTATATCCATGTCTGACCTTTGGCTATATTTCTTGACTTGCTAAAACTTGCTTGACATTTGGCGTTTGGCTTTGAGGTTTCTTAGGAAACTCCGCGTTCCCTATGTTGTTTGCAAACTGTGAATTGGTATTGATGTTTGACTGAGGATGTACTCATAACTGACAATAGCACTCATGACTTCTCCCTGGGCTATACAGTACCTGTCTAGCCCAACATTGGCCTTATACTACACAACACACTACATTCTAACACTACAATCTCCATGAAATTGTAGCAAATACTTGTATTTTCAGGCCTTGATGATCAAAGATTGAATAGATTGCTAGGTCTAGGCATTTATACTACAAAGTATAGGTAGATTGTATAGAAAACATACATTTATAATGGAGCGGGTTTGGCCACCATTAGTAGGTATACCACTTGTATAGTCCATGTGGCCCCCAACCTAAAAGAGCTCTGTCATAAAATTGAAAATCTCCTTAGTCAGCCTCCAACAGTAACCACTTTTACATCTACCCAATGCATGTATTGCTAGATGTGAAAAATCATCTACACAAATTACTAAAATTGCAAGATCAACGAAATGCTATTCCAGCTTAGGCTGGTTTAGGTGATAGAATGTTGAGTGAGAGCTCACAGGCAGTAGCCATGTTTCTGCTCCTGGGAGATCCCTAGATCTTAGATTTAACACTATGCATTCCACCACATTGTGTAGCTAAATCCAAGCTCATCTACCCCGTTTAAATTCCGGTGATCATTATTACAATGACAGGTCCCATTTGGCTAGGGCGCTATTACTAAAGGGCTTGCTTAATATTGAATGTCTCCCCATCCCTGTAGCATTGGTGATGGCTTTGCTGCTCTAGACTCTCCGTCCTGCCCTATGGTGGCTTTGGCTGCAGGCTTGCAAAGACAAAAAAAAGACTTAGCCACTGCTGCCCATAGCTTTGTTGCTGGCCCCTTGGCCCGTCAGATCAAAGACTAAAAAGCCTCTGGACCAGACCGTAACCCAAAGGTTGGTGGATGCCCCCTTTGCAACGCAAGTGGTGGAGGCCATTTGCCAAATTACATAGGCACTGCAAGTGGCTCTGATTGGATGAGAGTCAATTGATTGGACGATGCACCATTTGACCAGGGAAAAGTAAGCTCATACCAGAGATCTGGAGGACTTCACACAGTGGGGCATCCCAATTTTGAATGCCCCAGGGGAATGCCAGCAGCCTGTTTGTTCCACTTTAAGCTCACAGCCTTTGTACAAGGAGAAGGTCTAAGGAGCTACACAGTCCTTTTTAATCTTGCTATTTCAACTTACAATAGTTCCTTTTCCTCTGTAATTTTATTCTCATTCCAGATCAGTATAAAGTACAAAATACTTTCTTTGCCAAATACCTTTTTGTGTTGCGGTGTATAACACCTTTCACATCATGAATTCTAATTAGCCTCTCTATAAATATCCCTTAACATTTCAACACAGCCTTCATTACACTTTTCTGCTCTGGATCCTGGATGCCCAAGCCTATTTTCAGACACAATGTAAAGCCTTGAAGATGGATATTCTGCTTTATAATTCAGATTTTCTTCTATATGTATTTGTGTGAAAAAATCTATCCCTCCATAATTTAGGAATATTGCCGTTTCCTAATCTGGCTTTATATTCACTTAATTTGCATTGTGTAATAAATCGGTAAAACCGAATGAGCTTTATTGCTCATGTCCACTACGCCCTCCTCATGCCCTAGATTGTATATTTGTGTTATATATGAGAATAATATTATTATGATGGGAAAATATAGTATAGGCTAAATGAGTCACCGGTAGTGTGCCTACGGCTGGTGCTATGAAAAGGAGAGTCATTTGGAAGTGAATAGTAATGCTATTTTTTTCTGCTTTAATTTAAGCTTACTGCAGTCTTCCGTGGAGTGGAGAGAAGCTGGTGGCAGCATGAAGGTAGCATAGATTTTTTTTCTTCTGGAGAACTTAGTATTCAAAATAACATCTTATTATAATTGGATGCAAAGGATCATTTTGTAAAATGACAGTTCTGCTATACAGTAAAATACATCATAAACAATGCTATGCAGCCCTGAAGCTGTTAGTGCAAAGTATATACACCCTTAATTTGTCCTTACACTAGACAACCTGTGATCAATCACTGAACAAGTTGGGCAACATTAAAGCAGACCTTCAGCCCACTACCAACTGGGTCTTATAACCTGGGGGGGGGGGATCCTGCAAAGTAGCTGGGAAAAGGTGCTCCAGACTCCCCAGACTTTCCCCTCCTGGACACGGGTTGTATATCCTACCAAACATACTTTGAAAGCACAAAATCAGTTACTCACACAGGCCACACTTATGCATTTGGTGAACCCTATTGGTTGCCAGCATAAAATGGTATGCATGGGCTGTGCATGCCATGGCCCAGGAACTGGGATAAGTGATAATATTAACTGGTTCATCTGATGGCCTATAAAAAGGTCTCTAATTACCATGGTGCCACGCAAGAAACTTCTCACGATGGACAAAACCAGTGAGCTCTTTGCAGACCTTGGTGTTCAAAACACAGATATTGGAAAAACTTCTAAACCCAGGTTTTGTTCTGTGCCCTGAGAGCTGCTTGCCAAATGATGTAGTACTGCAGGCGTCTCTCATTGGACACGAGCCTGTGTGTGCGCCATTGGAGTGTGGTAAGGTGAGTTTTTTGCGCTTCCTGTGGGGTTTCACAAAGCAGGAAAAAGCCAGCGGCCTCTGGTGAGTTTTGTTCTGCTTTAAGGATTTTGTTGCCATAGTCTGTAAGAAAAAGGAAAATCATTTCACCATAAACCAGCCACAGTGCTCCCTACAAGATTTCAGAAATAGGAGTAATTATAGGAAGAGTCAAGGACCACCTGTGGAGAGCAACAGAAAGACCTGGAATCATTAGGTACAATTGTTTCAAAGAATTTTAGACAAGCCTATGATTGACTGTCACGCTCGGGGTAACTCCAGCCCTCTTAATAAGCTCACAACCCCCAATCTCCACAGCCAGCTTCACCTGTAGGAGCCCCCGCTTGCCGGGACGCAAGATACGCCTACCCGGGATCGGTTGCCCCCAGGACTTAATGGCTCAAAGGATGTAAGCTTATATGTGGGAGGACTGGAGAACCAATAGCAAGAGCGTGAGTGACGGAAGTCCAGAGACAGGCAATAGGTCGATAACGGGAAGGCAGAGATCGTAGCGGCACCAGGGGTCAGGCAAGACGTAGTCGGGGTTCAGGCAGAGGTCAGCAACTGGGGATCAGGATCTAGAAGCGTCAGTTCAGGCAAAGGTCGGCAACAAGGATTCAGGATCGAGAGGCGTCAATTCAGGCAGAGGTCGGCAACAAGGATTCAGGATTGAGAATGGTCGTATAATCAAATCGGCAACAGGCTAGACTTCACAGGAGTAGGTAACACAGGGTTCTGAGCGCTATCACAGGCAATTCACAACTGAGAGGGAATTGCCTTTATAGGAACAGGTCTGAAGGAAGCAGTGTACTGATTGGAGCACATAGGATTCCAAGGGTAATTGGCTGCAGAGCAGAAGAGGGCGAAGCCCTCAATCCCCTAGGATTCATTAACCGCACAGCGTCGCCGGAGGGCATAACAGACACGTGCTCGCGGCCGCGCGCGAGCACGTCTCCTGGAGGAGGAAGCGGGGGGCGTGGCTAAGCTGGGCGCCGCTCGAGCCGACGCTGCTCGAGCCGACGCCGCTCGGCGCCGCCGCCGCACAGTCACAGCTGCAGCTGGCCTCACCCGGTTTCCCTGGATTGTCACGATGGAACCTTCTTACAAGAGACTTGGCATGAACATTCCTCGCTGCCACCCAGCATCTTTCCTCCGGACCATAGCCAACCCAATCCACCAAATACTGTAAAGAATTACGCACTTTACGTGAATCCAAGATCTTATTCACTTCATACTCGGGCTCATTATTAAGAAGAATTGGTGCAGGACCAGCAAGAGGAGCATTCTTCGCCGGTTTTAACAGTGAAACGTGAAAGGAATTAGGTATTTTCATAGTTGGCGGGAGTTGAACTTTAAAAGACACATTATTCAACTTCTTGACGATTGGAAAAGGACCAATAAATTTTGGACCTAATTTGCTAGATGGCTGACGGAGCGCAATATTTTTAGTGGAGACCCAAACTAGATCGCCTACTCGAAGAGTAGGTTCCTGTGATCTGCGGCGGTCGGCAAATTTCTTATACCTCAAACCAGTGGTCTTAAGAATCTCCTGAACGTGTGTCCAGATATTCTTCCGTTCTTGAAGCCACTTCTCCAACGCCGGCAGATTGGAAGGTGACCCTGAAAGGGAAGAAGCTCTAGGATTTTTCCCTAAGTTACAATAAAAAGGAGATACCTTGGTACTCTCACTAGGCGCGTTATTGTAAGCAAACTCGGCGAAATCAATAAATTCCGCCCATTGTTCTTGGGCATCAGAAACATAACACCTTAAGTATTGTTCCAAAGTTTGATTAGTTGTTTCCGTCTGCCCATTAGTCTGGGGATGGTAGGCAGAAGAAAGAGAGATCTGTATTCCCAACCGCGAACAGAAGTGTTTCCAAAAACGGGAAGTAAATTGGACGCCCCGATCAGAGACTATATTGGACGGAATACCATGAATACGAAAAATATGCGAAGTAAACAGCCGCGAAAGCTCAGGTGCAGAAGGAAGTTTGGCCAAAGGAACGAAATGTGCCATCTTACTGAAACGATCTACGACCACCCAAATGACAGTATTACCATGTGAGAGAGGCAAATCTACAATAAAATCCATAGAAATATGGGTCCATGGCTCAGCAGGAATTTCAAGAGGAACCAAACTGCCACTAGGAGCCTTGTGAACTCCTTTACTTCGAGCACAAATAGCACAAGCGTCGATAAAGGCAGTGATATCGCGTCTCATGGTAGGCCACCATACATGACGACGGGCAAGCATAAACGTCTTACGGTTACCCAAATGACCAGCAGTTTTGGCATCGTGAAATTCGCGAATTACATACGAACGCAGGTGCGGCGGAACAAACTGGCACCCCAAGGGTACATCACTAGGAGATTCATCTTGAAACGGCGCCAAGGTATTGGAGAGATAAGGAAGTAACGCCCCCACCACACAACCTGTGGGTAAAATTGGTTCACCAGAATCACCCCGATCCTTACATTCACCGAACATGCGAGATAGAGCATCAGCTTTAGTATTTTTTACACCCGGCTTGAAAGTAATAATAAAATTGAAGCGCGAGAAGAATAATGCCCAACGTGCCTGACGAGAGTTCAGCCTCTTGGCAGAACCTATGTATTCGAGATTTTTATGATCGGTATACACAGTTATAGGATGTAATGAACCCTCCAACCAGTGTCGCCATTCATCAAATGCTAGTTTAATAGCTAATAGTTCCCTATTGCCAACATCATAATTTTGTTCCGCGGTACTGAATTTACGCGAAAAATAAGCGCATGGATGGAGACGCTCAGGGTTACCAGAATATTGTGACAAAACTGCACCCACTCCCAGCTCAGAAGCATCCACTTCAATAATAAAAGCTTTATGAATATCTGGAAGCACTAAGACAGGTGCCGAAGTAAAGGCCCGTTTCAAGGTTAGAAAGGCCTCACAGGCAGAGGGGGACCAGTTAGCAGTAAAAGCCCCCTTGCGGGTAAGGTTGGTAAGGGGTGCAACAACATGGGAAAAGCCTTTTATGAAACGCCGATAAAAATTTGCAAAACCTAGAAAACGTTGCAATTCCTTTAAAGTTTTGGGTTGGACCCAATCCTGAACTGCTGAAACCTTCCCCGCGTCCATCTCCAAACCCTGGTTGGTAATAACATACCCTAGGAAGGGAACTGTAGTGACTTCAAACACACACTTAGACAGCTTAGCAAATAAGTTGTTCTCTCTTAATTTTTGTAGCACCAACTTAACATGGTGTCTGTGCTCCGGTAAAGAATTAGAAAAAATGAGAATATCATCCAAGTAGATGACTACAAACCTACCGAGATATTCCCTGAATATATCATTAACAAAATCTTGGAAAACGGCTGGCGCATTACAAAGACCGAAGGGCATGACCAGGTACTCATAGTGCCCATCCTTCACATTAAATGCAGTTTTCCACTCGTCCCCCTGTCGGATGCGAATCAGATTGTAAGCCCCTCTCAAATCCAATTTGGAGAAAATTCGAGCTCCTGTGACTTGATTGAACAGATCCCCAATCAAGGGTAAGGGGTATCGTTTTTTTACAGTGATCTTATTCAAGGCTCGATAATCTATGCACGGTCTCAAGCCACCATCTTTTTTCTCTACAAAAAAGAACCCGGCCCCAGCAGGCGAGGTAGAGGGACGGATAAATCCTTTCCTAAGATTTTCGGTAATATACTCCCTCATTGCTTGCTTCTCGGGCAGGGTAAGGTTATAAATCTTTCCCCTCGGGGGAATTGTGCCAGGCAGCAAGTCAATGGGGCAGTCATAGGACCGATGTGGAGGAAGAGTATCAGCAGAGCGTTCAGAGAATACATCGATCCAATCAGCGTATGGCTGAGGTAATTCCTGTGGTAAGACTTGAACGCTTCTGAGGCCTGTATTAAAACAGTGACCTTTACAGTGGTCACTCCACTTGACCAACTCCCCAGCCCGCCAATCTAACACCGGGTTATGGAGTTGCAACCAGGGGTATCCCAAAACCACCGGAGTTTCCGGACAATCAAAAATAAAGAATTCTAAGAATTCAGAGTGAGAAGAGCCGACAATTAGTCTGAGAGGTGGGGTCTTGGTATTTATAGGACCTCCCTGGATTGCCTTTCCATTGATAGCTAAAACTTGTAGGGATCTTTCAAGAGGAACTACAGGGATCCCTAAGGTGGAGATCATGCTCCTGTCAAAAAAGTTTCCAGCCGCACCACTGTCTATGAAGGCGGAAACTGTCTGCTTAGAGGACCCCCAAAACAAATCAATAGGTACAAGCATCTTATTCTGGCGAGAGTTACAAACTGACTCACCCAGATCAGTACTCTCTACCTGGTCTGGGTGCGGAAGTTTTCCGCCGGTTTCCCCTTGTTGGGACAGGACCCTGCAAAATGACCAGAATTCCCGCAATACAGGCATAACCTCTCGGATCTCCTACGCTGTTTCTCCTCTTGGGATAAGCGGGTTCTCCCTAATTGCATAGGTTCTTCCTGGGAAGATGATGAGGTATTTTCTCCACGGGGAACCGGGGATCTATGACTCTGGACTGGTCTAAAGGACGTGGGAGCCCCGACTCTCTCCCTGGCCCTTTCTCTATGACGTCGGTCTATTTTAATGGAGACCTGCATTAATTGATCTAGGTCCGCTGGCGGGGGAAAATTGACTAAGGCATCCTTGATGCTATCCGACAGTCCCACCCTGAACTGACTACACAAAGCTGGATCGTTCCACCTAGCTTCGATAGCCCAGCGGCGGAATTCAGCACAGTAGTCTTCAGCCGAATTCCGTCCTTGTTTTAAGGCCCGAAGCCTATTCTCTGCGGTAGACTGTATATCTGGATCGGTGTATAAAACGCCCATAGCATTGAAGAAGGCAGTCACTGATTGTAGAGCAATGTCATGGAACGGTAAACTAAAGGCCCAGGACTGTGGGTCTCCTTGAAGCAAGGAAATGACTAGGCCTACTCGTTGGACCTCTGTGCCAGAGGAGATAGGTCTTAACTTAAAATATAGTTCGCAGGCATTCTTGAAATTGGAAAATTTTGCTCGTTCTCCCAAACATTTCTCAGGCAGTGGAATCTTAGGTTCGGAGAAATGAGGTGGTACAGAGGAAGTTGGCACTTGACGAGATTCCTGAGTGGCCACTCTTTGAGCAAGTTGGTTGATCGCTGTGGCCATAGCTTGCACCTGCTGTACCAGGTCATCCATTTTTGGGCCTGTGATAATGTCACGCTCGGGGTAACTCCAGCCCTCTTAATAAGCTCACAACCCCCAATCTCCACAGCCAGCTTCACCTGTAGGAGCCCCCGCTTGCCGGGACGCAAGATACGCCTACCCGGGATCGGTTGCCCCCAGGACTTAATGGCTCAAAGGATGTAAGCTTATATGTGGGAGGACTGGAGAACCAATAGCAAGAGCGTGAGTGACGGAAGCCCAGAGACAGGCAATAGGTCGATAACGGGAAGGCAGAGATCGTAGCGGCACCAGGGGTCAGGCAAGACGTAGTCGGGGTTCAGGCAGAGGTCAGCAACTGGGGATCAGGATCTAGAAGCGTCAGTTCAGGCAAAGGTCAGCAACAAGGATTCAGGATCGAGAGGCGTCAATTCAGGCAGAGGTCGGCAACAAGGATTCAGGATCGAGAATGGTCGTATAATCAAATCGGCAACAGGCTAGACTTCACAGGAGTAGGTAACACAGGGTTCTGAGCGCTATCACAGGCAATTCACAACTGAGAGGGAATTGCCTTTATAGGAACAGGTCTGAAGGAAGCAGTGTACTGATTGGAGCACATAGGATTCCAAGGGTAATTGGCTGCAGAGCAGAAGAGGGCGAAGCCCTCAATCCCCTAGGATTCATTAACCCTTTAATTGATCCTCCGGCGGGTGCGCGCCGCACAGCGTCGCCGGAGGGCATAACAGACACGTGCTCGCGGCCTCCTGGAGGAGGAAGCGGGGGGCGTGGCTAAGCTGGGCGCCGCTCGAGCCGACGCTGCTCGAGCCGACGCCGCTCGGCGCGGCCGCCGCACAGTGACAGCTGCAGCTGGCCGCCTGGAGACGTCGCTGGAACGGGGATCAGGTAAGCGGTTCCTGACATTGACTAGCAGAATAGAGTTTGGTTAGATGAGACCAAATTTTAACTTTTTTAGACGTAATAACACATTATGTTTGTAGGTCACCCCATAAACACCATACCCACAGTGAAGTTTAGAGGTAGGATATGTGGGGCTGCATACAATTGAAGGAAGAATGAATAGACAAATGTACCAAGACATTCTTGTATGGTCCCGCCAATTACTTGACCTGAATCCAATTGGAGATTGGAGGGAACTAAATCTCAGAGTTCATAGGTGTTCAAGGAGAGGAGTCCACAGAACCTTCAGGATTTGAAAAGTGCTTTTGTGGAAGAATGGGCCAAAATCATACCTGAACGATGTATATTACTAGTTTCTCCATACAGGAGGCTTCTTGAAGCTGTCATCACAGAAAAAAAGGCCTTTGTACAAAGTATTAAATATATTTAAGTAATCAATCATTTTTCCTACTGTCATTTCTCATTATCACACAAAACTTAATTTATGGACCTCTATTTCTGTCATGATGGGAGACCTGGTTCTACCCACGTGCCCTGGCACATGCACGCTTGTCTCTGCGAGTGTGCACATGCTCGGTCGCGTCCCTCGGGTGTCTCCAGACTGTGCGGGTCCGTGAGTGTGCCCGGTCACATAGGTGACCGGTACGCTTGTCTGCGCATGCCCAGATATCCCCGAACCCAGGCAGAAATCTGCCTGCAGATTTTCTTGGCGTGACACTTGCCTCTATTCCTGTGTGACTTCTTGTTTTGACTTTCAGCTCTGACCTCTGGCTTTGGATTACAATCTGCTCCAGCTCTGACCCTCTGGTGCTTGGATTACAACCCTGCTCTGGCTCTGACCCCCTCGCTTCAGATACCGACCTGTCTCTAGCTCTAGACCCCCTGCTTGGATGATTAACTGTTTTGGCTCTCTGTACTCCGGCACTGGATTAGGGCCTTTCCTGGCTCTGGACTCTCTGGCCTCCCTGCATCAGTTTCCCTGAAAACCCAGACTGGAATGAATTTTGCTTTCCAGATCTTCCTCAGTTCTTGACTGGTGTTCCTGATTCTGCATCATCTTCACTTGTGACACTCCTGCCCTCCTCTCTGCTGAGTTTCCCCCGTCTCCACTCTCTGGGGAGGCTGCAGTCGGTATTGCTGGCATCTGTCTGTGTCTACATCTGCCTGATCTCCAGAAAGGTACGTGACAATTTCTTTGAGGAAAATAGATTGGGTTGCTACCAATTTCATGTCAATAGCACCTTTAGAAATATATCTACACCGTAAATTGGTGAAGTGTTCACTAGTTACCTCACATGCAGTATAGCTGTATATACTGTATATATAGTTAATGCAAATGTTTTTGACACTCATTTGGTCAAAATTACTTTTACCGTGAACAGGTTAAATCTCACTTGCCAATCTCACTGCTTTTTTGAGTCTAACCACAGATTTTCAAGGATGTTTTCAAGGTGTATTAGGTGTATTGAAGGTAATTATCCATTTAGAGAAGCCATCCTCTTTTTAACCTCAGTTTTTTTTACATTTATGTTTGCCTCAAGAATTTGCTGGGATTTTATGGTATTTAAAGGGACGCTGATTTTGAGATGCTTTGAAATGTCTAATTTTATACCGTTCCCAAAGTGGGTAAGGTGGGAGGAAGTTAGTGTGTGTCTGGACAGGGACTTCATGTTCTTTTCATGAAATTTTGTATCCTTTTGTTCTTCAAAAATACCTTTGCCCGTGGTGGCCAAAAGGTCTATTTTAACCTTGTCGGTTCACAGAAATTGTTCCCAAATGGCATCAGCCATGTTCAAAGGTTCTTTTGCGAACTTCTGATGCTCCATTTTTTCTAGAGGACAGAGGAGTGGTATTTTTCTGAAAACTCTTCTGTGAAAGTCATATTTGTGCAGATGTCTGAACAGTAGAACATGTAGACATATATGCTAAACCAGCCTAAAGGTCTTTTGAAGTCAATTGGTTGCACTGATTAGCTTTTCTTGTGATTCTTCAAGCATCTGAAAGGTATTCCAGAGCATTCTCTTGACCTCGTCTGTTCCTGTTAAGTGCCATTTCCTAATTTCAGGAGGAAATGGCAACCTTCTTATTGCCTTCTCCTGCTTAGTGGGCATAAACCATTTTTAATTTCAGCGTGTTAGGCAGCAGCTAAGAAGAAGCCATGGCTGCTGTGTTTTGGGTCAGAGAGACTTTTACATTACAAAGTTCAACCTAGGTTACCTAGGCTGTTTTGCTGCTCAGGGGTGCCAAAGCTAGTGTGGTATATGATGGTGCCAAGGCTAGTGTATGGTGAGCATAACAGACAGGGCCGTGTTTGCCACTAGGCAAATGAAGGAACGTGCCTAGGGTGGAGCTATGGTGGGGGTGGGGGTAGAAGGGGCCAGCAACAATTTAATTAAACAAAAACAGATTCCATCTGCTAGTAATGAGGCAGCTCGCAGCCATCATCAATGGTGCCAATATCGTTTTTTCACACAGACAAAGCCATCAACATCCATTTCCACAGGCAGCAAAATGCTAAACACAACGGAAAAGGGGCGTGTCCAGGCCACCAGAGACAAAATGAATGTGAAGCTGAGCACAGCACCCCCTGCCTGCCATTCTGCCTCTTTGTGGCAGCACAGCCCTGTGACACAAGAGCTGAAAACATGTGTCTGGACTCCAGTCAGTCTCTCCCCCTCTTTTCACCCCGCTCCAAGCTTGCTGTTTAGGTGAAGGTGCTCAATGCTGAGCATGGGGGTGGCATGCGCAGCTGAGACCAAGGGCACAGCTCATGTGCCTCCCAGACTGCCATGCTCCAGAAAGTTGCTAACCATTTGTTTCCTTCCTTCCTTATTTTTGTTTTACTTTCTTACCTCTTACCTCTTTTTTAATTCCATCCTATGTATATGGCTGGAAATGGAGCACACAACCGAGGATGCAGGGGATGTGGCAGCTCTTGCTCCCTACTGAAAACAATCAGAGTAATTTGCCAAATTACATATGTACAGCAAACAGCTCTGATCGGATGAGCATGCGCCATTGGACCGGGGAAAGGTCAGTGAATATTGTTCACCTGGTGGGTTTCACACAGTGGGGCATCCAAATTCGGGATGCCCCATGGCAATCACCAAGATAGTCAAAATCCTTATTACAGGTCCACTTTAAAGAGACCCAGCCAGTTCCTGTTGGGTGGAGCCAAGTTGAGTTGAGTGAGGGGTTGGCAGCTTCCCTTGAACCCTTGGATGCAGCCATCTAGTTTCAGAACAATCAATTCTACCACCTTCTGCCAATCAATGAGGGAGCATGCTCCCACGTGGCAACACAGATGTGTGGCGAAGCCCAGCAAGCAGCATGTTACTTGCTCCAGAGAAACATTGCTGAAACTGTTGAACTCTGTGGCATCAAGTCTTTGTACTTGGAGGTAAGCGCCCTTTGATTTTTCCAGCGGACAGCGGATGTCCAGTTTACCTATACCCCCCCGGTGCTGAGACAGGGCTGGGGGTTACAAAAAAAAGTTACCATACCTGGGATCTAGCAACACAATGCTAACCTAGTAACTAGTTAATTAGAAACTAGACAGGAATCTTTCTGACTGCCCAGATCCTGATCCCCTGACTAGCTGTTTAGGAGATTCAAAAGCTGTTGCAATGTCCTCCTAATTTGAATGCATGATATGTTGATGATCAACTCATTGAATCCTCAGAGATGTATGCTTTCTATATATCTTATAAACTAAGATATTGACTTCTTGTAAAGGATTAACAGTTACTTAGGTTTGTGTGAAACATTATTTTACACAAGCTTCTCCATTATTTGGACAGCGAGGTGCATTACAAAAGTAATGTTCATTTTTTTAATGTCTACAGAACCTTGCCGATCTGTTACTCTCTCAAATGAGAGGCAGCCAATTGGGATGTCTGTGCAGGGAGTGGGGAGTATTATTTATTTATTCATTCTTGATCCGAAGTCTGATTGATGTCTAAGTGCATTTACAAAACCGCAACACCTTTTTTTTTAACCTAACATTACCTTTTTTTCATCCCAGAAATGACTGCAGTTAGGATAGCTCAAGTGATACCTCAAGTGTATTATACATTTATTGTTCTCCTTGTTGGACATGCAAAATACACTAAGGCCCTTATTTATCACGGGCTAGCGCCAGGTAGTGTCTGACGAGCGCCAGGTAGCGGCAGCTAACGGCGACTACCGACTCAAGTACGCCCGGCGGCGGTCACAATGACGCATTTATCAAGCAAAATGAGGCTAGCGCCGGCGAGAGCGACGGCTAGCGCGGCATTCATCATGAAGCCGCCTGGACCGAACAGCGCCGCTGCAAATTCCCTCACAGCGCCAGGTATGAGCTGTCGCTTCCTGGCGATGTCCAATGCATTTCAATGGAGCAATCTATAATTAATCATAATTAATTGGTATTAATTTTTTTTTTTTTTTTTTAATGTCAAAAATTCGGCAACCACTTCTGCAATGTTAGGATTTATTTTTAAGTAAAAAAAAATTTAAAAAAAAATTTGTGCAGAATTGATCTAACAGGTCTGAGATTAATGTATTCATATTACAAAATGATTCTAAAAACATGTATAATGTTACATTCAAAAAATATGGTTGTTTAGGGGTTAAAAACTAGTTAATACCCATCGCCGCCAGCGCTCTGGGGTTTAAACAAGGAATGGACAGCGACAGCACATTCGGAGCGTGATTTGTTAATGAATATGAAGCTAGCCGTTCGCTCTGGCCATTCGTTGTCAGGCGCTCACATACAACGCTGAACCTGTGAAACAGCGACCCCCCAGCCCGTATTCAACATTACCGCACACCGACTGAGTCGCTGTCATCAAGCTAACGCCGGCCAAGCACAGCGAATACTGGCTGGCGCTGAAAAAATCACGCTACAGTCGCTCATCTGGCGCTACCTGGCGCTATTAATGAATCGGCCTCCCCGGAACTAATTTACAAAAGGTTAACCTTGCTCACCGGTAATCACCCTCAAAACAGCAATAGTTTATAAAGTAATTAAATAAGAGCCTTATTTATGATATGCGTCTGTTAGCATAATTTTTGTCATTATAGCGCCAGCTTTTGAACGCCAACATTAGCGTCTACTCAGTCACTGAGTTGGGTACTTTCACTGTCACTGTGCTGGGTACTTCATTGGTGCTAGAAGTTGCTGTGCAGAATGCTAACTAATTAGCTTTGGTTGTTCCACTAAATATTGGCTGGCCAGTGTCAGCGCGCGTTGGACCACCCGGACGAACCACCCGGACCAACAACATCATATTTATGAATGTTTTCCTCCTTCAAATCTTTGGCACTGTATTTTTCCAGCGATGGACATATGAGCGCTATTGGTTGTGTTGTTCTGATTTAAGTCATTTTTGACTGCTAGTCCACTTTAAGAAACATGAAGTCTATCATCAGTAATAATTTGCAGACAGGGAAAGAAGCTTCTGTGTGCTTTGAAAATGTATGCATGGGTAGTGTGACACACAGTAATTCAACTGAAAAGAGTCTGCTCCTAGAATCAAGGGGAAACTTTAAGATTAGGCATTCATAGCCATGGACAGATACAGATGTATTTTTTGAGGAAGGCAACTCTTTTTGGCAACCACAAAAATTGTCAGTGACAGGAAGACAGAAAACATTAACAACCACAGCAGCTCCAGCTGGCATTCCCCTTAAAAACAGCTGAGAACATTGAGTACAGAATTGTATGGTATAATGTTATATATGTAAAAATATTCATGTGTCTTCCTTGTGTAGGGAAGTGCTCAGTTACCACAGAGTTACAAATGGAACATTATATTCCTGCTGGGGATCATAGAGAAGAGGGATTGCTGCAGATCAGGCTCTCCCTCTAGTTGCTAATACACTTCCTGCCTCTGCAATTTGGGGTTTGCATCCCCTGACTGGAGGTATCACAGACTATATATAGGAGATACTGCTTGCATAGAGAGGAGACTTGAGCACACTCTTGCTGCCAGGAGCTGTGCTGCTGCAGCTTGCATATACAGAGTCAAAGTGGAGCCTGAAACTCTTCCCAGACTGCTACATTGTTCACCTGCATGTCCAGCTGCTGGTGCCATGTGGGGGATCTTCTGTTGCTGCTCCTGAACTTCTTCATTGCCTTCTGCCTGTTGACCCACGTGTTTCTTGTGGAGAATCTTCAACTGTTGCTGCATATCTCCTCATCGCCTTCTGCATGTCAAGAGTGAATGATTTCCTTAAGTCATCAGGGGCCCCTGCAGCTTGCATCCTGTATCGACTTTCTCCTGAAGGTATCTAGTTATAGACCATATATATACCCGGGTATTTGTGCACAGAGTAACTAAAGCCCCTGCTGAGCATTTCATTGTGTTTTTATACTGTGTATGGTCTGTTCATACTTGCAAGTTAACCTTTATTACATAGTTCCTAGTACTGTTATACTTGACTGTGTCATTGAATGACTAAGGTAAATGGTTGCTGGGAGCAGTAGTTTCTCTGATCCAAATGTATTGTTTTGCTTAGACAACTTGATCTATTTCCCAGAAATGTGTTCCCTTTCAAGGGCCTTATTCTGGGTGAAGGCACTGGCACACCAAACATTTAACCCACTCTTCTACTCAGCGAAGGCTCAGCTCTCTTTCTTACCGACAGGTTAGCTCCACAGCCAAAACAGCCTTACACTTGGTGTAACATATGGACAGACAGAAACATCAATGTATGTATATACAATATATATATATACATATATATATATATATAACAATCCAGTCCTGCTCTGCTGAGCTGATTGGGGGATGGGAACAAAAAAAGAATGTCATTGGCTGAACCTGTAAACCCCAATATCTCGGCCATTTCTGTTTCAATTTAAAGATGGAAAACAGTTTAGGACAGTGCCAAATGTAGCCCAAAACTATTACCACTGCTTGTAGTATCACTTTGAGTTCCTTCCATGGTGCAACATCTATAAGTATACTAGTGCAGTACTCGGGGAGGCCGATTCATTAATAGCGCCAGGTAGCGACAGATGAGCGACTGTAGCGTGATTTTTACAGCGCCAGCCAGTATTCGCTGTGCTTGGCCGGCGTTTGCTTGATGACAGCGACTCAGTCGGTGTGCGGTAATGTTGAATACGGGCTTAGGGGTCGCTGTTTCACAGGTTCAGCGTTGTATGTGAGCGCCTGACAACGAATGGCCAGAGCGAACGGCTAGCTTCATATTCATTAACAAATCACGCTCCGAATGTGCTGTCGCTGTCCATTCCTTGTTTAAACCCCAGAGCGCTGGCGGCGATGGGTGTTAACTAGTTTTTAACCCCTAAACAACCATATTTTTTGAATGTAACATTATACATGTTTTTAGAATCATTTTGTAATATGAATACATTAATATCAGACCTGTTAGATCAATTCTGCACAAATTATTTTAAAAAATTTTTTTTACTTAAAAATAAATCCTAACATTGCAGAAGTGGTCTCCGAATTTTTGACATAAAAAAAAAAAAAAAAAAATTAATACCAATTAATTATGATTAATTATAGATTGCTCCATTGAAATGCATTGGACATCGCCAGGGAGCGACAGCTCATACCTGGCGCTGTGAAGGAATTTGCAGCAGCGCTGTTCGGTCCAGGCGGCTTCATGATGAATGCCGCGCTAGCCGTCGCTCTCGCCGGCGCTAGCCTCATTTTGCTTGATAAATGCGTCATTGTGACCGCCGCCGGGCGTACTTGAGTCGGTAGTCGCCGTTAGCTGCCGCTACCTGGCGCTCGTCAGACACTACCTGGCGCTAGCCCGTGATAAATAAGGGCCTAAGTAACCATTCCTGCTTTTTTCTAAACTCCACTATTTAAATGTACACTTTGAGGCATAGTACTATTATTCAAACTACAGTACTTTTTTCAGACCATGTAGGAGAGCCATTATGACCATCTGTATATTAACTCTGGCAAAGCGATGGTGGAGGGCCATCTGTGCAGTAGGCTGGCTCTTGCGCAGTGCCCTTAGTTGCAGCCCCTGGCATCCTTAGTTCTGAGTGTTAGGGAGTTGTAAAACTGAGATTGCCTGTTCTGTGGTGCACACAGCTGGCCACTACAGCTAGTGCAGAGCTAATTCCTGAAACAGAGCCCATCTCACCACTACCTCTGCTCTCCTCTCTGTTAACCTCTTCTCTTTTTAACTCTTCCCATCTCACCTATGCCTAACTTACCTCTGCTTAGCTCTTGTCATCTCTCCCCACCTCACCTCTGCTCAGCTCTTCCCATCTCCCCTTTACTCTGTCTGTCACACCTCTGCCTCATGTCACCTCAGCTCCCCTCACCTTTGCCTACCTCTATCCACCTCTTTCCACCTCACCTATGCTTACCTCATGTCTTGTAACCTCTTCCCGCCTCATTATTACTCTCCTCACCTCTTATTATCTCACCATTTCCCACCTCATCCCTACTCAGTTCTTCCCCCCTTACCTCTGCCTCACCTCTCCTCTAACAATCTAACACCTACCTACCTCTACTCACCTCTGCTGACCTCTTTCGTCTCACTTCTGCTCACCTCACCTTTTCCTAATTCACACCTGGCTACTTTTTCCTGCTGTACCTTTGCCCACATCTGCTCACCTCTTCACATACAGATAATGCTTTAAGCTTACAGCTTTATTGCAGTAATCTGTATTTTGGCTGCTTCCATTTTATTGCGGGGCCTTGAAGTGAAACAATAAGACAAAGCGTCCCCAAATCCAAGAAAGGTTGATCACTTAAAGGGACATTCCAAGGGAAGGGCTTGCCCTATGCTGGCTGTCAAGGGAGACATCTTTCATTCACCAGCACTTCGCATTCCCTGTTAAACCCTGCTCAACTTTCTGCTGACTTTCTTTCTGAGCATTGATCCATGTGCCATCTGGTGGTGGAAAAGGAGTATGACATGTTATTTTATAGAGGGATACACAAACAAATAGAAACCAAGCAATTAGGGGGGTAAAAGCCCTAGATCCATTTACCCTGGCTTTACCTTCTGAAATAGAGATGTATGCTGCAAACGAGCCCACAATAATGTCATGAATCTCACAGACATCCATCTTTCTAGAGAGCATGTTTTATTCTTAAATAAAGGTTTATCATGCTCACCTACCAACAAAGAGGACCAGTTCAATATGTTTAAGGACAGTGCTCTATAAATCCTGTTATGCTACTTTTATGAAAAGAATGGGGGGGGGGGGTGTGGTAAGTTGCAGTAAGCTTAGAATCTTTTCCCGGAAATGGAATGAGGGCTAGCAGGAAAGCCTCGCAAATGCTCGTGAAGCTAGAGTTAGAAGTGGTTAGACCCCAAATGTCATTTTCAGATTCTCTTGAGAGAGCCACTCCATCAGCAACTACTTGGAGGATAGCGGCTTGATGATGTGACAGGGCATCAGGCATTTCAGGACTGGATCAGACAATCTGTTAAGTGTCTGAGCACAGGACTAGAAGCCAATCGCCTTTGGGGGAAAAAGGGTGAGTATAGCGTTTAGTTTTTTTTGCCTACAGAATTTAATTGAGAGGGTTTATAGAAGGTTTTTTTCTATACTAGGGTTTGTGTTTTACTGTTTACCTGTGTGTACTGTGAACTGGTAAGGAGTCCCATGGGCCCAGTGTTCTTCCAGGGCACCTCAGACCTGTGCTAGCGAGCCAATAAGTGTTGCTAAGTTCCTGCGTAATAAATTATGTTGAGTTGTCTGACCAGCAGCATATTTTGTGCATGCAATTATTCCTGCAGCTGGTGTAGAATTTACCTCTAGGAAGTGAATGAAAGGGAATGCCACTTTTTACTCCAAATCGACCCAATAGACATGAACAGGTTAAAGAAATAAAGGAAATATTGCAAATCGTGCAACATCTTTTTCTTGTTTTATTGTTTATTATGAGCTTTTGATCTCACTTTTTTCTTTCTTGTTTAAAAAATATTGATATTATTATTTTACTGCCAGTGTTAGATCAGTTTTATCTTCTTTACTTAATAACTACTTTACTTAATTATTTATAATGTGGCAAATATGATATAGAGAAGTGCATTTGCATAATATTTTACTATACATGCATGCGTAATATAATACAGACTAATAAACGGCACATAATATCTCATTATTCAAATAGTGTTATAGCGAAACAGTATACCAGTACATATTACTATTATTATTATTATATTTTTTTCGATCTGCCTTTTATTGGGTTGGATTTGGGTTTTATTGGGTTGCTTTTGCTCAGTTTTTTATTTTTGCTCTCCTATTTCAATTTTTATTAGATTCAGTGCACCACATATCATGACAAAATAAAAATAAAACTTTACTTGGCTGATTGCAAATGCATTTTAGTATTATTGCAAGACTCATAAGCTGTTTCACCACAGCAATCCCACTAGGTAATGTGGCAATATGCTTTCAAGATCTGTCTCTGCAGAGAGCCTTTGTTCAAACATCTGTTCTTTTGTCCATTTTCTGTGCCATGTTCCCTCGTGCTTGCAAGGAAACACAAAACCGGAGTGGATGTTGACAGAAGAGCACAATTTACTTTTGGATCTTTTCAATGCATGTGCAAGAGCGTTACAGGAGTATTTTAATCATTATACAAACACAAAGAATTATAAGCTCCATATATCAAATTACACTGAGCTTGTAGTTAATATATCTACATACCTATTACAATATGTATGCTCGCAATGTGGTAGAGATTAAGGATGTGCTTTCATAATGCCTTGGCAGCCTCATTGTAGAAATCATGGATATTGTTTACCATTAAGATCACTAAATAAAATGAATTAATGACCCCAGTGTTGAGGGAATGATAGCAAAATTTTGTGTCAATGCCAATTATTTTTCACAAGAAAGCACAAAATATTGGGCTTCTTCTATGAAAAGTTGTTTTATCTTTTGCCTTCACATTTTGGTGTTTCTGCTTGCCTTACTCCCTAACCTCCCATTTTTATCATTGGACTGTTTATAGCAGATAAGAACCAGGCATGTAGTTTCTTTACTGTTTGAGTGGTGGATTTGATGTTTTAGTCAAGGCTCCAGACTTACAGTGGTCAGTTTGATTGGTGTAACTGAGATTGGTTTATAAAACTCCAGGCTTATCAGTCTCTGAGGCATTCCAATAAAGCAGAAGTCTCTAACTTGAGATCCTATCAGGTGGTAATTGGCCAGGTAGCAGACTGATTTGCACCCCAATCTGCTGCCATTTTAACTTTACCCAATCCTGATTGGCTCCATAAATACACAACTGCTCCAAAGGTTGCTGAGAGCTATGTATTTGTGTTTTTTGAGCACACCATACACTTTGTATGGTTGTGTTGTGTGTTTATTAGGTGAGTGTGAGTGATGGGTGCAGCGAAGTCCAATCCAGATAGACATTTGTGGTGTAACAGGAACTGGCTTTACTTGAACATGAGTGCAGTAAGAGAAGGTCACCTTAAATGGTGGATAAAACAGAGAGGAAAGTCACAGAGATCATCCCAATGTACAGGAGCCGCTCTGGTGGGTTGCTTTAGACTATATATACTCCTCTGAAGTTTGCATGCTAGGCCTGGTCTTTGTTCATCTTTTAATCCTGGTGGTTATTCCATGCTGACGTCTGTTATCTTGCCATGTAGAAAAGTTGTTTTCACATCAAAGTGTTTTACTTGCATTTTCCTTGTGGTAGCTACTGTAGTCCTTATTGTAGCATGTCTGACTAATGGAGCAAAAGTCTCACAATAGTCTCCATATTTTTGAGAATATCTCTTGGCTACAGGTCTTGCTCTGTATCACTCTACTGTGCCATCTGCATTGTACTTCACTTCAAAAGTCCATTTACAACCTATGACGTCTATAAGTGTCCATGTTTTGGTGTCATGCATGGATTTTATCTCTTTCTTTGCAGTCTTTATCCATTTACTTCCTTCCTCTTCTGAAAGCTAAGATATATCTTCCCAAGTTGCAGGTTAATTAGTACTGGCATTACTTGCCTTGCATGAGACACTTACAGGTGGTTTACTTTTGTTTTCTCTTGGTGAGAATCTTGGTTTTGTGTCTGAGCTCGCTTGTGTCTGCTCTTCAGTACTGGCAGGTTCTGCGCTTACATCAAATGTTTGTTCAGAAGTTACAGTTGATGGCTGATCATTGTCAGTTTTCTCTTCTGTTCTTACTTCCCCTGTTGCCACTTAATTGTCTCATAGATCTTCAAATCATCTTTGAAAATGCTCTGTTTTGGAGTTTGGTGCATTTTTTCTCTGGAATGTAGGTTTTCCATACAAAAACTTATTGTGCCACAGTTCATCTGGAGTTTTCTCCACTGTTATAGAAAATAGTTTGTTCTGCAAATGGAAGTGGTCGTCATTGCTCCCTCATCCTGGTATTTTTGTGTTTTCTCTTCTTGTTCTTTCTTTTAGCTATCACATTTTGCTCTGGTGTGTATGTCTTTTGATTCTCTATTACATTCTGCTTTATGTACTCTTGTACCCTGTGAATTCACCTCCATTATCATGCCAAAGTATGAGAGGTTTCCTCCGAAACTTGTTACTTGTCTTTACCACATAGTCCTATAATTTGTTAAGAACTTCACTCTTGTGTTGCATTAGGTAAGTGACTGTATATTGTGAATAGTCATCTATGAAAGCCACTATGTACCTGTACCTGCCTCCAAGTGTAGCTGGGTTTAGGGAACCACATACATCAATGTGAACTAGGAGGCCGATTCATTAATAGCGCCAGGTAGCGACAGATGAGCGCCAGTAGCATGATTTTCACAGCGCCCGCTAGTATTCGCTGTGCTTGGCCGTTGTTCGCTTGTTGACAGCGACTCAGTCGGTGTGCGGTAATGTTGAATACGGGGTTAGGAGTCGCTGTTTCACAGGTTCCGTGCTGTATGGGTGCGCCTGACAGCGAATGGCCAGAGCGAACGGCTCCCAGCATATTCATTAACAAATCACGCTCCAAAATCTTGCGCTGTGAAATGCTTGTTTAAACCCCAGAGCGCTGGCGGCGATGGCTTAAAAGTAGTTTTTAACCCCCAAACCATATTTTTTGATTAAAAAATTAAACAAGTTTTTCTAAACATTTTGTAATATGAATACATTAATATCAGACCTGTAATATCAATTCTGCACAATTTTTTTTTTTTTTTAACATAAAAAAAATATCTAACATTGCCGTAGTGGTCACAGAATTTTTGACAGTTAAAAAAAAAAAAATTAAAATCAATTAATTAGGAATATTTAAAGATTGCTCCATTGAAATGCATTGGAAAGCGCCAGGGAGCGACAGGTCATACCTGACGCTGTGATGGGATTAGTAGCGGCGCTGTTCGTTGCAGTCGGCTACATGATGAATCCCGTGCTAGCTGACGCTCTCGCCGGCGCTAGCCTGGCATTCTGGAGTCGGTAGCCGCCGATAGCTGGCGCTACCTGGCACTAGTCAGACACTACCTGGCGCTAGCCCTTGATAAATAAGGCCCTAGGTCTAGTGGTCTTGAAGCTCTATTCTTATTGACTTTAGGAACTGTTGCTCTTGTAGCTTTTGATTTGATGCAGCTTTCACACTTAGCAGTAACTGGACAAGGGGATACTGTTAGATCCTTTGTCAGTTTCCTCTTTTGTAGTTCTTTTATGCATTCTGGGTGTCCTAAACACCTGTGCCACATGTGTATACAGCCATTGTGGTTTCGGGTGCATTGTCTCACCTTTCCCTTCACTGTACTGAGGTGATATAGATGATCATCCAGCTTGGTGCTAGTGTGTGCTTGCCTTCCAGGATAGAACACTTGTCACCTTGAAGTTTTACAGTGAGTCCTTTGGCTGTCAGATGCTTCACATAGAAGAGTCCTCCTTCTATATCAGGAATAGGGATGAGCGAATCGATCCGGACGAACCCGGATTCGATCCGAATTTCAGGAAAAATTCGATTCGGATCGAATCCGAATTTCCCCGCGATTCGATCACTCGAAGTTTTCCTTTAACATCCATTCATTTACATTACAGGCATTCTAAGATGGCGGGCGGGACATGTCTGGACATGTATCCCGCGCCAGTGCAAGCTGGGGCAGTCACATGCAGCCTATCAGCAGCCAGCAAGCCCGGTGACGTCACACAGCGGTATTTAACGGCGGCCATCTTGCTTTTCCTCATTTCTCTATTGCATTCGTGACAGACAGACAGAACGCTGTGTAGCTGAGGCAGTTAGACAGGCTGGAGACAGGGACAGACAGGGACAGGCTGGAGACAGGCAGGAGACAGGCAGGAGACAGACAGGAGACAGACAGAAAGCCAGGGAAAGGTAGGAAAAACGGAGCTGGCTGACAGGGAGATTTTTTTTTTTCATCCAGCCTTTGTTAGCGTTTTCAGGCTGCTTATAGTAACTAACTGTGCATATATACTGAACTGATCTTAAGTCTGCTGTGAGGCATCCCATTCTGTGACTAAAGCAGCCTCTGTTTAAGACCATATAAGCATTTGCTCTTATCATATTTGAAATTAGCCTGATAAAGACACTTTTGCTGGCCAAAGCACTACTGTACCCTGCCAGCTCGATTCCTGCCCGGGGCATCCCATTCTGTGACTAAAGCAGCCTCTGTTTAAGACCATATAAGCATTTGCTCTTATCATATTTGAAATTAGGCCTGATAAAGACACTTTTGCTGGCCAAAGCACTACTGTACCCTGCCAGCTCGATTCCTGCCCGGGGCATCCCATTCTGTGACTAAAGCAGCCTCTGTTTAAGACCATATAAGCATTTGCTCTTATCATATTTGAAATTAGCCTGATAAAGACACTTTTGCTGGCCAAAGCACTACTGTACCCTGCCAGCTCGATTCCTGCCCGGGGCATCCCATTCTGTGACTAAAGCAGCCTCTGTTTAAGACCATATAAGCATTTGCTCTTATCATATTTGAAATTAGGCCTGATAAAGACACTTTTGCTGGCCAAAGCACTACTGTACCCTGCCAGCTCGATTCCTGCCCGGGGCATCCCATTCTGTGACTACAGCAGCCTCTGTTTAAGACCATATAAGCATTTGCTCTTATCATATTTGAAATTAGCCTGATAAAGACACTTTTGCTGGCCAAAGCACTACTGTACCCTGCCAGCTCGATTCCTGCCCGGGGCATCCCATTCTGTGACTAAAGCAGCCTCTGTTTAAGACCATATAAGCATTTGCTGTTATCATATTTGAAATTAGCCTGATAAAGACACTTTTGCTGGCCAAAGCACTACTGTACCCTGCCAGCTCGATTCCTGCCCGGGGCATCCCATTCTGTGACTAAAGCAGCCTCTGTTTAAGACCATATAAGCATTTGCTCTTATCATATTTGAAATTAGCCTGATAAAGACACTTTTGCTGGCCAAAGCACTACTGTACCCTGCCAGCTCGATTCCTGCCCGGGGCATCCCATTCTGTGACTAAAGCAGCCTCTGTTTAAGACCATATAAGCATTTGCTCTTATCATATTTGAAATTAGGCCTGATAAAGACACTTTTGCTGGCCAAAGCACTACTGTACCCTGCCAGCTCGATTCCTGCCCGGGGCATCCCATTCTGTGACTAAAGCAGCCTCTGTTTAAGACCATATAAGCATTTGCTCTTATCATATTTGAAATTAGCCTGATAAAGACACTTTTGCTGGCCAAAGCACTACTGTACCCTGCCAGCTCGATTCCTGCCCGGGGCATCCCATTCTGTGACTAAAGCAGCCTCTGTTTAAGACCATATAAGCATTTGCTCTTATCATATTTGAAATTAGGCCTGATAAAGACACTTTTGCTGGCCAAAGCACTACTGTACCCTGCCAGCTCGATTCCTGCCCGGGGCATCCCATTCTGTGACTAAAGCAGCCTCTGTTTAAGACCATATAAGCATTTGCTCTTATCATATTTGAAATTAGGCCTGATAAAGACACTTTTGCTGGCCAAAGCACTACTGTACCCTGCCAGCTCGATTCCTGCCCGGGGCATCCCATTCTGTGACTAAAGCAGCCTCTGTTTAAGACCATATAAGCATTTGCTCTTATCATATTTGAAATTAGCCTGATAAAGACACTTTTGCTGGCCAAAGCACTACTGTACCCTGCCAGCTCGATTCCTGCCCGGGGCATCCCATTCTGTGACTAAAGCAGCCTCTGTTTAAGACCATATAAGCATTTGCTCTTATCATATTTGAAATTAGGCCTGATAAAGACACTTTTGCTGGCCAAAGCACTACTGTACCCTGCCAGCTCGATTCCTGCCCGGGGCATCCCATTCTGTGACTACAGCAGCCTCTGTTTAAGACCATATAAGCATTTGCTCTTATCATATTTGAAATTAGCCTGATAAAGACACTTTTGCTGGCCAAAGCACTACTGTACCCTGCCAGCTCGATTCCTGCCCGGGGCATCCCATTCTGTGACTAAAGCAGCCTCTGTTTAAGACCATATAAGCATTTGCTCTTATCATATTTGAAATTAGCCTGATAAAGACACTTTTGCTGGCCAAAGCACTACTGTACCCTGCCAGCTCGATTCCTGCCCGGGGCATCCCATTCTGTGACTAAAGCAGCCTCTGTTTAAGACCATATAAGCATTTGCTCTTATCATATTTGAAATTAGCCTGATAAAGACACTTTTGCTGGCCAAAGCACTACTGTACCCTGCCAGCTCGATTCCTGCCCGGGGCATCCCATTCTGTGACTAAAGCAGCCTCTGTTTAAGACCATATAAGCATTTGCTCTTATCATATTTGAAATTAGGCCTGATAAAGACACTTTTGCTGGCCAAAGCACTACTGTACCCTGCCAGCTCGATTCCTGCCCGGGGCATCCCATTCTGTGACTACAGCAGCCTCTGTTTAAGACCATATAAGCATTTGCTCTTATCATATTTGAAATTAGCCTGATAAAGACACTTTTGCTGGCCAAAGCACTACTGTACCCTGCCAGCTCGATTCCTGCCCGGGGCATCCCATTCTGTGACTAAAGCAGCCTCTGTTTAAGACCATATAAGCATTTGCTGTTATCATATTTGAAATTAGCCTGATAAAGACACTTTTGCTGGCCAAAGCACTACTGTACCCTGCCAGCTCGATTCCTGCCCGGGGCATCCCATTCTGTGACTAAAGCAGCCTCTGTTTAAGACCATATAAGCATTTGCTCTTATCATATTTGAAATTAGCCTGATAAAGACACTTTTGCTGGCCAAAGCACTACTGTACCCTGCCAGCTCGATTCCTGCCCGGGGCATCCCATTCTGTGACTAAAGCAGCCTCTGTTTAAGACCATATAAGCATTTGCTCTTATCATATTTGAAATTAGGCCTGATAAAGACACTTTTGCTGGCCAAAGCACTACTGTACCCTGCCAGCTCGATTCCTGCCCGGGGCATCCCATTCTGTGACTAAAGCAGCCTCTGTTTAAGACCATATAAGCATTTGCTCTTATCATATTTGAAATTAGCCTGATACAGACACTTTTGCTGGCCAAAGCACTACTGTACCCTGCCAGCTCGATTCCTGCCCGGGGCATCCCATTCTGTGACTAAAGCAGCCTCTGTTTAAGACCATATAAGCATTTGCTCTTATCATATTTGAAATTAGGCCTGATAAAGACACTTTTGCTGGCCAAAGCACTACTGTACCCTGCCAGCTCGATTCCTGCCCGGGGCATCCCATTCTGTGACTAAAGCAGCCTCTGTTTAAGACCATATAAGCATTTGCTCTTATCATATTTGAAATTAGGCCTGATAAAGACACTTTTGCTGGCCAAAGCACTACTGTACCCTGCCAGCTCGATTCCTGCCCGGGGCATCCCATTCTGTGACTAAAGCAGCCTCTGTTTAAGACCATATAAGCATTTGCTCTTATCATATTTGAAATTAGCCTGATAAAGACACTTTTGCTGGCCAAAGCACTACTGTACCCTGCCAGCTCGATTCCTGCCCGGGGCATCCCATTCTGTGACTAAAGCAGCCTCTGTTTAAGACCATATAAGCATTTGCTCTTATCATATTTGAAATTAGGCCTGATAAAGACACTTTTGCTGGCCAAAGCACTACTGTACCCTGCCAGCTCGATTCCTGCCCGGGGCATCCCATTCTGTGACTAAAGCAGCCTCTGTTTAAGACCATATAAGCATTTGCTCTTATCATATTTGAAATTAGGCCTGATAAAGACACTTTTGCTGGCCAAAGCACTACTGTACCCTGCCAGCTCGATTCCTGCCCGGGGCATCCCATTCTGTGACTAAAGCAGCCTCTGTTTAAGACCATATAAGCATTTGCTCTTATCATATTTGAAATTAGCCTGATAAAGACACTTTTGCTGGCCAAAGCACTACTGTACCCTGCCAGCTCGATTCCTGCCCGGGGCATCCCATTCTGTGACTAAAGCAGCCTCTGTTTAAGACCATATAAGCATTTGCTCTTATCATATTTGAAATTAGGCCTGATAAAGACACTTTTGCTGGCCAAAGCACTACTGTACCCTGCCAGCTCGATTCCTGCCCGGGGCATCCCATTCTGTGACTAAAGCAGCCTCTGTTTAAGACCATATAAGCATTTGCTCTTATCATATTTGAAATTAGCCTGATAAAGACACTTTTGCTGGCCAAAGCACTACTGTACCCTGCCAGCTCGATTCCTGCCCGGGGCATCCCATTCTGTGACTAAAGCAGCCTCTGTTTAAGACCATATAAGCATTTGCTCTTATCATATTTGAAATTAGGCCTGATAAAGACACTTTTGCTGGCCAAAGCACTACTGTACCCTGCCAGCTCGATTCCTGCCCGGGGCATCCCATTCTGTGACTAAAGCAGCCTCTGTTTAAGACCATATAAGCATTTGCTCTTATCATATTTGAAATTAGGCCTGATAAAGACACTTTTGCTGGCCAAAGCACTACTGTACCCTGCCAGCTCGATTCCTGCCCGGGGCATCCCATTCTGTGACTAAAGCAGCCTCTGTTTAAGACCATATAAGCATTTGCTCTTATCATATTTGAAATTAGGCCTGATAAAGACACTTTTGCTGGCCAAAGCACTACTGGACCCTGCCAGGTCCATTCCTGCCCAGGGCATCCCATTCTGTGACTAAAGCAGCCTCTGTTTAAGACCATATAAGCATTTGCTCTTATTATATTTATATTATAAGACACTTTTGCTGGGCATAGGCTTACTGCTGCCTGCCAGGTGCACTTCTGTTGAGGCATCCCATTCTGTAACATAGCATACCCCTCTTTATTTACACTAAGCAGCTCTCTTATTTACACTAAGCAGGCCTGTTGGAGGCTGAGTGTTACTGCTCACTTTTGGTGTGCATTATATTCTGTTTCATATAGACCCACCGCTGCCCGGGGTTTTTTTAAATATCACCTACTACCACGCCAGTTAGACTATGTCGGGCAGACAAGTGCCTGGAAGTGAAAAGAGGAGTGGCAGAGGCCAAGATTCCGCAGGCAGAGCTCGCATCAGACTGGGGGCCAGTAGCAGCAGGAGTCACGCTGAGAGACCTAATCTGCCAGTATCTGCTAGCGGTCGGGTCTCCACCAGTAACGCATCTGCCGTGGTAGATTGGTTGACGCGCTCATCAACAACATCATCACAACTTACGTCTGAGACCCCCAGTCTAGGGTCGGTAGGTTCCTCTGACACAACCCTGAGTTGGCATGCCCCGAGAGCAGTCCCTGTCCTCCCATTGCCTCTGGCCTACGCCGTTCCCTCCCCCAGCGACGTATCCTATGCTTTGGGTTCAGCTCCACTCTTTAGTGAGGAGGACCATCAGATAGAGGACAGTCAGCAGCTACTGCCCAGCCAAGAAATGGAGGTGGCTTCTTTAGCTAGGCAGACAAATAGTGATGTGGACAGTGTCGTGGGTGCTGCGAGCGTTCCAGCTCCTGCGCCAGACACTGTTGACGAATCCACGAACATCAGTGACGTACAGCCACAACCCGGTGATGATGATGATGATGACGATGAAGCCGATCGCACTTGGGAGCCGGGTGATGAAGGGGCTTCATCGTCATCATCAGGAGAAGAGGGGTGCAGGTTGCCCCGGAGTCAGCAGCTGAGGCAGCAAGGTGGTAGCAGTCAGCATGGGGGCACAATTCCAAAGGCTGGAGCCGGCCGGGGCCGGGGCCGGGGTAGAGCACCTGCTGTGCGGCAGTCTACCTTATCGGGAGGTAGTGGAGCAGGGGTTCCTGGAGTTGGCAACAGCAGCAGTGAATCAGTGAGGCCAGGGGGTGGGAAAAGTAGCTACTCGGCAGTGTGGCAGTTTTTCCTGAGGCATCCGCAGGAGGGTAACATGGCCACATGCAAGATATGTAGGCAAAAGGTGAAGCGTGGCCAGGGTCCAAATGTTGGCACCACGGCCCTGCGTCAACATATGATGCGTCACCATAAAACGACCTGGGAGAACCGAGGCTCCCAAGGGGTGGTCCAGTCTGCTTCCTCACCAAGTGAGCTCCCAATTTCTGCCAGCCAAGGCTCCAGCACCTCAGCCGAAGGCAGCTGTGCGTCATACCCATCCTCTGTCGCTCCTGCTCCTCCTCCTCCAAGTCATGCATCCCGCCAGCAATCCATCAGCGAAGCCATGTCCAAGAGACAGCAGTATGCGCCCACTCATCCTACGGCGCAGAAGCTGAATGTGCTCCTGTCCAAGTTGCTGGTGCTGCAGTCGCTCCCTTTTCAGGTGGTGGAATCTGCACCTTTCAGAGAACTGATGGCTTGTGCCGAGCCGAGGTGGAGAGTCCCAAGCCGTCATTTCTTTGCCAAGAAGGCAGTACCAGCGCTGCACACTTTTGTTGAACAGAAGGTGGGCCAGTCCTTGAGCCTGTCGGTGTGTAGCAAAATACATGGCAGCGCCGACATCTGGAGCTGTAACTACGGTCAGGGGCAGTACATGTCGTTTACGGCCCACTGGGTGAATGTGGTCCCTTTGCAGCAGCAACTTGGACAGGTCACGCCGCTTCGGCCTCCGCGCTCTCTGCCCATTGGGCCTGTGACACCGTGCGACTCGGCCTCCTCATCCTCCGCCATCTCCTCACCCTCCACTGTAGGCTCAAGTCTCAGTGCCCCTCCAGTCTACCATGTGTGCAGGGCACGGAGGTGTCACGCAGTGCTTCACATGGTTTGTCTTGGCGAACGGAGTCACACAGGGGAGGAACTGCTTAAATGTATTCATCAGGAAATCCAAACATGGCTTACTCCGAGAAAACTTAAAATGGGAATCATGGTTACCGACAATGGGAAGAACATTTTGTCTGCGCTGCGCCAAGGAAGCCTGACCCATGCCCCCTGCATGGCTCACGTCTTCAATCTGGTGGTCAAGCGGTTTCTGAAGTGTTCCCCCCATCTGCAGGACATCCTAACAACTTCACGGAAACTTTGCATGCACTTCAGCCACTCCTACACTGCCAAACACACCCTTCTTGAGCTACAGCGTCAGAATGGTATCCCCCAACATAGTCTGATTTGCGATGTTTCCACCCGTTGGAATTCCACCCTTCACATGTTGGACCGATTATATGAACAGAGAAAAGCCATCACGGATTTCCTGATGATCCAAGCAGATAGGGGGACTCCCCTGTGTAACTTCAATGTCAACCAGTGGCAGCTCATACGTGACACCTGCCGTTTGCTCAGGCCCTTTGAGGAAGCCACTTTATTTGTCAGTCGGCAGGATTACGGGATGAACGACGTGATTCCACTGCTTCATGTACTACAGCACATGTTGGAAACCATGGCTGGTCAGGGCACTGGAGACATGGCGTTTACATCTTACGGCCACATGAACCCCCTTGGAGCTGAACTGGAGGAGGAGGAGGAGGAAGAGGAGGAGGAGGAGTTGCCCAGCGAAACACAGTTTAGGCTTGGCGAAATGGCTGGTTTATCTAGTCAGCGGACAGGAGAGGAGGAGCAGGAGCAGCCAGAGGAGCTAGAGGTTTTTGAGGAAGGAGAGACAGAGGACCCGGGCACACCGTGGCAGTATGCAGTGGAGATGGAGACAGGTAGTCCATCCGAGTCACTTGCGCAAATGGCACGAAGCATGCTCACGTGCTTGCGTAGTGACCCCAGAATTGTTTCCATCTGTCGGCGGGATGACTTCTGGCTGTCCACCTTATTGGACCCTCGCTTCCGGCACAAAATGGGGGCATTTTTTAAACCCACCGAGAGGGAGGACAAACTCAACTACTACAAAGACATTCTACGTAGGCAGTTGGCCGATGCCTATCTGCGCCATGGTCCATACTCTCGCAGGTCTGACTCGAGGGGACCTCTGCGCTCACCTTCCACTGCCATGGCCGCTGGGGGGGTTGGCAGCAGCAGCAGCAGAAGCTCCATCAGCAGCAGCAGCCTCAGTCTTCAGTCGCTAATGAGTAGCTTTCTACACCCGCATAGTGAGGCTACTCATGAGCAGCAGGAAGACCTGGAGCAGGACCTGAACCAGCAGGTCATGTCATACTTTGACATGACCATGCCAACACACCTTGAGGATCCGCTGGACTTCTGGGCAGCCAAACTTGATTTGTGGCCGCAACTAGCAGAGTTTGCCCTGGAAAAGCTGTCCTGCCCGGCAAGTAGCGTGCCATCTGAGCGGGTGTTTAGTGCGGCGGGGGCCATAGTTACGGCGAGGAGAACTCGTCTGTCAACTAAAAATGTGGAGAGACTCACCTTTGTCAAAATGAATCAGGGATGGATCAGCCAGGATTTCCACCCACCAATGCCTGATGCATGCGACTAGATTCAGCATGGTGCCACGTTTTACACTTTCCAAATGGTGCAAAACATATTTATGTCTTTAGGCCATTTTTTGGGCTCCTGCTGCTGCTACTGTCAACTCCTGCCAACTCCAGGGTGTGATTCATCCAATTTTTGGGCTCCTGAAGCCAACTCCAGTGTATATTTGGGCTCCTGCTGCTGCTGCTGCCAACTTCTGCCAACTCCAGGGTGTGATTCATCCAATTTTTGGGCTCCTGAAGCCAACTCCAGTGTATATTTGGGCTCCTGCTGCTGCTACTGTCAACTCCTGCCAACTCCAGGCTGTGATTCATCCAATTTTTGGGCTCCTGAAGCCAACTCCAGTGTATATTTGGGCTCCTGCTGCTGCTACTGTCAACTCCTGCCAACTCCAGGGTGTGATTCATCCAATTTTTGGGCTCCTGAAGCCAACTCCAGTGTATATTTGGGCTCCTGCTGCTGCTGCTGCCAACTTCTGCCAACTCCAGGGTGTGATTCATCCAATTTTTGGGCTCCTGAAGCCAACTCCAGTGTATATTTGGGCTCCTGCTGCTGCTGCTGTCAACTCCTGCCAACTCCAGGGTGTGATTCATCCAATTTTTGGGCTCCTGAAGCCAACTCGAGTGTATATTTGGGCTCCTGCTGCTGCTGCTGCCAACTTCTGCCAACTCCAGGGTGTGATTCATCCAATTTTTGGGCTCCTGAAGCCAACTCCAGTGTATATTTGGGCTCCTGCTGCTGCTGCTGTCAACTCCTGCCAACTCCAGGGTGTGATTCATCCAATTTTTGGGCTCCTGAAGCCAACTCCAGTGTATATTTGGGCTCCTGCTGCTGCTGCTGTCAACTCCTGCCAACTCCAGGGTGTGATTCATCCAATTTTTGGGCTCCTGAAGCCAACTCCAGTGTATATTTGGGCTCCTGCTGCTGCTGCTGCCAACTTCTGCCAACTCCAGGGTGTGATTCATCCAATTTTTGGGCTCCTGAGGCCAACTCCAGTGTATATTTGGGCTCCTTCTGCCCCTCATAGTGATGCCACTTCAACTCTCTGCAATTGTGCCGCTCTGCGATTCTATTAGCAATGCCTCTGATCTGCATGTGATATTTCTTAAAAGTATTATTTAACTAACCCAGCACGCATCCTGTGCGTGTTACAGCAAGGCTGAATGGTTTACAACCCTATTGAGGCTGTAGGAGGCTCAGAAATAGCCGTTTTTAATAGCAATTCGTCGCGAATTTATTCGGGTCGAAACGATTTTTGTCGGAAAATTCGGCGAATCAGTCGAATCGAATTTTTCAAAAGTTCGCTCATCTCTAATCAGGAACATAAAACATGTCTTTTACTGGTATGGCTAAATTGTGTCCCACATCATTGGAGCATACAAGAATATGATCCCCATATCCCTCCTGCATGTATTTTACTTCCAGCTACAAGGTAAATAGTCTCTTTGTTATTCAGATCAAGTTCTGTGAAAAAGCATCTATCACTTGTCATGTGACTGGTTGCTCCTGAGTCAATGCACCAGCCTTAAAATATATGGTTGCCTATCACTTTAAATGTAGCATTCCAGTTCCTTTCACATGGATCAGAAATTGTGGCTTTGACCTTCAGTTTAGACGGTTAAGAGGGACACGGTCTTATTTGCTCTGCTTTCCATATAGTACAATCTCTCTTTATGTGTCCCTGTTTGTGGCATCTAAGGCATACTCTGGTTCCCTTCCTGAGTATCTTGTGTCTGTAGCTTAAGAGCTGTTCTGGTGTTTCTGTGGAGTCTTGCACAAACTCCTTTCTTCGCTGATACCCTCTATGAGCCTGGTTTTTACAAATGCTAGCGTCGGATCTGTCCCAGGCGGTGTCTCCAGCACATTGATCAGTGCAGTGTATGTTTTGGGTAAGCTGCAAAACAACATGACTGCTTGTCATTCCACATGTCATCCCACATGCCTTTCACTGTATTATTACTGCATATGTGTGAATAAGCTGATTGTCTTCTACTAGGAAGCTTATGGTGGTGTGTTTCTTTCCCAGTCCTGATTATTGTCCTGTGGCCTCTCTGTAGTGATGACCTCTCACAAGCCATCTCTAGTTAATAGCATTACCACTTTCTATCTGATAATTGTCATTGTTCAGCTTGGCCACTGAGAGTTTAGGCTCTTAGCTGCTGGCCATTCTACCTCCTTTAATAGAAGAACAGTCTTTCTTGTATACAAGAGACGTCTCTATGGAAGCTTCTTTATGTGGATCTTTGCATTAGCTGCACATCTTCCATTCAGGGCTTTGCTCTCTCTAGCGTCTTGCCACTGAGCTTTATTTGGTCTCCGGGGCTTCATTTGGTCACTGTCTCCATAACACGTTGCAGAATGTGAGTGCTGGGTGCAGTGGAGTCCGATCCAGATAGACATTTGTGGTGTAAGCAAAATCACTCACCCTCCCCACCTTCTCCTCCTGCATGCTTTCCTCTTCATCAATGCCACATATTTGCAACAGTGTTAAACCTGCTAACACACACAACCTATCTAATCTAATGAAAACTCACTCCCTCCCCACATCTTCCTGCCACTGTCACCTGGTCACTGTGGAATACACATTTAATGCGAAATAAACGTACCTATATTCATGACCTGTTTTTCTCTAACCTTTTTACCTTTTTTGGCATTCACAGAAATATGGCTTACTCCACCAGACACAGCATCACTTGCTGCCCTCTCACAAGGGGGATTACAACTATGCCACACCCCTAGATCTAACAACAAACAGGGCAGGGGTATGGGCATTCTTCTACGCTGCTCCATTAACCCAATCTCGGCCCTCCCTATCCTCTTTTGAAGTTCATTTTGTCCGTATATATTCTCCCTGTAACCTTCCTGGAACTACTACCCTTTTTCTCAAACACTTTTCTACCTGGCTCTTTCAGTTTCAGTCCACAGACATCCCCACAATTACAGTATCATGGGTGACTTCAACATACTTGTCGACTGTATCAACCGTGTTGCCACCAGATTACTCTCACTAACCTCCTCTTTCGGAATCAAACAATGGTCTCTCACCCCTACTCACAAAGATGGTCATACAATTGACCTCCTCCTCACAAACCTCTGCTCTAAATCTAACATCTCCTCCTCTTTGCTCCCCCTCTCTGACCATAATCTGATAACACCCTCTTTATTCTTCCTGCCACCCCCCATTGCAAAAACCTAGAATTCCGATTTTACACTTAGCTTGTACCTCCCTTATGACCTATTTATATTCTTTTGTAAGTTACAGTATTTCATAGCAGAAAAGCAAAAGCTAAATGAAATGTGTGCCGAAGATTGGCCAGCAGACTGCACATACAGGAGTGAAGAAAAGGTGAGTTCACAGGTTAGGGGGATTCACTTAGCAGGGCACCCTATATTTGGGTAGGTAGTGAAAATCTGGGGGTTGTTTCTCTTTAAAAGCTGTTAAAAATGCTCAATATGCTCAAATGCTCAATATATGATCATGTGTTGACAGCAAAGACATTTTTTAAATTACTTTAATCTTTATATCTCATGTAGATTCAACCCCTGCTTGACACAGGTGGGGCCAGTTTTCTACATTGTGGGCAGTTCTGTAGTAGAGCTCACAATCAAATTACTAGCTCTGAGAGTAATCCATTAACATTACACATAGTTTCTATGCTATTGCTGGCAAACCAACAGTCTTTTCCTGTCATGATTGCTCTTCCCCTCCACCCCTACTGCCTTGCGTAGCATTATTGTTCCAGTTAGGAATATAGTCATCTTGCCTCTGCCCTCTGCTTGACCTTTATTTATTACTGCTTTTGATGTGTCACTGGACAGGGAGAAAGCAGGTCTCCACATTCGTATCTGCAACAACAACACACAATAATGTGAAAGGGGCTAGAGAAACTACTCTGAATGATAATGGCTAGCTGTCACATGTACTAGTTTGAGCTGAGCTCACATTTAAACTACTACAGAAATGTTGAAAGTGTAGAAAACTGAACCTCCACCTGTGCCAGGCAGCTCATGCAGAGTATATTCAGCAGCTTGGATGCCAGGACTCACCTAACAGCCATTGCCGTTATTCAGCGTGTGTAGTCTTTCCTGTCAAGTGAGTACATTGTAACACCAGGGGAGGGGCAGAGAGAGCAGAGCTGCACACACACTGAATACCAGCATCAACTGTAATGTGAGTCACAATGCTGCAGCTACTGCATGTCTCTGCATTACATCACAGACTGCTTGCATAATTCAGAACAGTTACAAGCCACCATGTGGAGATCCCCATATTAGGCTTAATATAGGGGGGGGGGGGCTAAAGAGACAAAAAGAGGTGCTTTCCTAGAATGGAAAGTATTTGCAGCCACCACAAGCAATAATAGCATTACCCATCGCTCCTTGCAGTGAATGAAGCTATGCTCAGAGACTTAAAAAATGATTTGCATAGCTCTGCCCGCTGCAAGGAGTGATGGGTAATACTGTTATTCCTTGTGTTGGGTGCTGTGTAATCCAAATCATAGTGGTTAAACAGCACAACTGGCCGATAAATCCACACACAGCCCATTTGCAGCTTAAGCAAGTCAGTTCTACTCAATTTGGCAACTTGGTAGAATAGCACACTGATAGTTAATCTCTATGGTCTGGTGGTCCATCCACCCCACTTTGAGATGAGCACTAACTCACAACAACTTAGGCAGGGAATCATGCAGGAGGGAATCATTGCTAGGGAATAGCTTCTCCACTTCAGAAACAATAACCACTAAGCAAACGGTTTAAGATCAATTTAATGTCCAGCGACAGCAATCCTAGCATGTATAACTGGCCAGATTATACATCCAGTCCAGACTATACCCTTGGTTGAAGTGGCCTAGGCGAGATTATACCTAGGGTATATTATATTATATACCCCTCGGGCCATATTTTACCCAAATAATATCAATAGCATTGAGTGAGATACACAAGAATTACATAATTTTTCCACTTTTTATTAGAGATTCAGAATTTTCTAGTAAGTTATGTGAGAAAGCTAACTGACTTAAAACTTAAAACTCTAAACACAATCCCCTCGATTCAAAGAGCAAAAGTTAATTGATTTCGTATCGAGAATCGTAAGTTTGGGTGGGTGTTAGTCATTTTTTTTTTTTTTTTTTGGCCATTTACGACTCGCACGAGCCTACGTTCAAATGCGTATATGCTCTTACGATCATCGCAAGTTCGTTCCTAAATTTTAGGATCAAAACGTAAAACTTAGGATCAAATCCTAAAACTTAGGATCAAAACGTAAAACTTAGGATAATCGAATGTGTTTAGGTGTGATTCAGAGAACAGTTTTCAAACCTCTAAAGACGTTTTAAAAGAAAGCCACTGCCGACACCTTTTAGCAGTCGTATTGCTGTTCTTGAACAGGTTTTTTGGCTATGTGGAGGAGTCTGCGCGTCTTGAGCTCCAATGAACTGCATGTATCAGCATGGCCGAGGCCATAAATTGTATGGCAATGCATACCTGATTCATGTATGCCTTATAAAAGCATTTTAATGTGGACCTTAATTAGTCCTTTGCATGTAAACCTTTATTTTGCAATCTATTTGCGTTAATTAAAGAAACTTATGTCCTTTGGTATTTATTTTTAAATTGATGTACTAGAATAATATTTTTAGATTGCATTTATTGGTGTAGTTGTTTACCTTTGCTTTGTTTAATTATTTAAGCACATCTTTGGTCAGATGCATCACACTTACTGAGGAGAGGAGAGCGGGATAAAGTGCAAGATGTGGGTTACTGCTGTATTTTGCACAGACACAGCAGAGCTGGGGGCACGGAAAAGTCAGAAATCAAAGAATGCAGAGCAACACAGTCACAAGGCCCTTTCTGTTTGCAGGCTGCCCGATAATACCTGACCCGCCATCTTGGCTGTTTCTAGGCTCATAACATGCAGAAGTTGCTGGGTGTTTTTTTATATTTGAGAGCAATCTGTATCTAGAGGGTGTGGGTAACCACACACAAAATTTTAATTTGTACCATTTGAAGCCTAAATATTAAAATTAAATCCACAAGTAAAAAATGCAAGTTAACTAAAAATTAAACAAAGTAAGATTTACTTATGCAAATGCATTCATTAATGGTTGGTTACTACAAAATGAATGAAATAAAGAAAAATAAAAGACCAAATATTTAGAATGCACTTTAATGAGGTAAGTTTGTAGTGCACAGCCGCAAGATCAGAAGGATTTACGTCCAGACAAAAAAGGAAAAAGGGCAAAACCAATGTTGCAACCTGAGAAATGAAACGAAAAATTCAGGATGGAAACTGACATAGGTCTGATTCCCGAACTGCCATACGAACGGACGTACATTTTAGGATAGAAACGTATTTGCTTATAGAATCACTCGCAAGTTCATACGAACGCACGAGCGCACGGGAAAAATAGGATGATCGGCACCAAAATCCAAGCTGTTACATGTTTCTTTGAATCGACCCTATTGACTTTTATTACTTCAACCAGAAAAGCTTGACTATTCATAATAAAATAAAGTCATATCATCCTAAAACTTCAAATTTTAAAGGTGTCTTTGCATGGGGCGATAATTGGCCGAATGTTTATGGGTCATTTGATCAGTGCATGATGTGTCATAAACTGATCCGGTGACCTGGAAGCCCTGCGAAGATGAGAGACAGAGCACAACTTAAAAACTGCATTCAGAGATGTGAGAAATGCTGGATGCTGGCAGAAAATGAAAATGAAGGAGGGACTGAGGAGTGACTGAAAAAAATCTATATAGGATGGTACGGATACATGTGGGTGTCCATGACCCCTATACCAGTTCACAAGGCTGGGGGGATGGCAAGTCACCTGCGCTAGCGGGTGACTTACCATTAACCCCCGGCACCCCCCATTACCTGCCTCCCACACAGGCAACAACCTAGTGAGTCAGCCATGTAATTACCTTAGAGGGAGAAGGCCGGAAGGAGATCAATACTTACCTTAGCATATAGGCTCCCACCTATCTTAACAGTTCATCCCCTATTCTGTCTCTGCAGGATCCCTCTACCCTACTCACTAGGGATGAGCGAACCGGTTCGGACGAACCGGAATTCGCTCCGAATTTCAGGGAAAATTCGATTCGGCACGAACCCGAATTTTTTGTGGTTCGTGCCGATCGAATTTTCCCTGAAATAAAATTAAAAAAAAGCCGGCATGGTGGGAGCGGGCAGGCCGGCTACACTGTCAGCGGGTGGCGGAAGCCGGCCCGCTGACAGCGCAGCCGGCCTGCCCGCTCCCACCATGCCGGCATTTTTTTAAAAAGCAAACACTTACCTGCATGGTCGGAGCGTGGAGGCCGGCGCCGCTCTCAGGCGCCCTCTGATGACGCGTCCTCTGATGACGCGTCCTCTGATGACAGCTGAGAGCGGCGCCGAATTTCTTGGGGAAATTCGGCGAATCGCCCGAATCGAACTTTCAAGAAGTTCGCTCATCTCTACTACTCACCAACTGCAGTCTGGAGGAAGACCCCAGGACATACACATTATGGAGCTTCCCCGGGACACCAGATAATTGTATCCCCTTTGTTTGGGGCCCTGTCTGCTCCATTTACCTCCCTATACTCTTCCCTATAACTATGGTTTTTAAGCAATCATGGTCTGGTATATGTATGTATTTTTTTTATTTTCTGCAAATTCTCATTAGCGATAAGTCACTTGCTCAATGCAAGAGGCAACTACCCGGGGCAACAAATTACCCAATAGTCCGCCTGTGTATTGGGACCTTTAGACTACCAAGTCCTTGCTACAATATAGACAATTAAATGTAAACACTGATAACGGATTAAAGGAGCACTGTTGTGAAATTGTGTAGTATTTAGAATCCATATAAATTAATCGGCTAGTGAGAGGAGGGGTCACTTATACACCTAAACTGAATATAACTCCTGCCAAGCTTGTGGTTTTCTTCTCCTGGTAGGAATGGAATCCAGGGGTGATAGGTTTAGTCTATCAGGGGTGACAGAGTCTGTCACCTCTGATTTTTTCTTCCCTCTATTAAAATAAAACAAACAAGCCTGGTGGGATATTTCTTGATGCTGGGTGTATAAATGACCCATCCTCCCACTGTCCAGCATATTTATATGGATTTTTTATCATTAGACCAGTTTTCGCTATAGTGCTCCTTTAATGTGAGTGTTTTTAATTGTGGGTTTATATGATTAATAGAGGACTTTCACTATGGATATATTTATGGTTTGATCCTTTGTATATTACTAGTCCATGTGGGATGGAAAGACGATTGGTTGTGTAAGTAATAAAGTTGGGATTTTAACATATTCCCTGACACTAGAGAAATAGTTCTAGTTTCTGTCAGGATGTAGCTGATGGCTCTGAAGGAGCAGTTCCCATCACCTCTAGTTTTTTATATACGCCGTGGTTGTCCAAGGTCCCTTCTGCATCCATAGTATACAACTCATCCAAAGTAAGGCCAAGAGTGATGCTAAGATACATCCTTCCTGAGCTTGGTAGTGGGTTGAAAGTCTTTGTGTGCTTGTGTTTCTGTGTGGTAGAGTCACTGGGACAATCATACTTTGATGGGTATATTTTGTCCTTGAGGGGTATAGTTGGGCCTAGGTGAGAAAACCAGTGAAATTATAACATTATGGCCTGGAGGGATACAGGCTGGCCTAGGTTATTTTACACCCGCAGGTATAGAGTTTATCCCAAGGGTATAATGTGGAGCCAGACCATATCCAAGTGCGGATGCCTCTGTCCTGGAGGGGTATAGTTTGATGGGTTTATTCTGTCCTGGAGGGGTATAGTTTGATGGGTTTATTCTGTCCTGGAGGGGTATAGTTTCATGGGTGTATTCTGGCCTGGAGGGGCATAGTTTGATGGGTTAATACCCTCCTGGAGAGTTATAGTTTGATGAGTGTATTCTGGCCTGGAGGGCCAGTTGGCCTAGGCTATTTTGGTCTGCTACACTGTGTTCAACACTTATCAAGGGCTTAATGGTTTTCAAACAGTGGCAGCCGCACCTTAATGTAGTCCAGGAACTTCTCTTGGCCTCATCTACTCCCACGGTAGAGGGATCCTTCCCTGTTAATCTCACGCCAAAACACCCCCCATTGGTTCCTCCCGACAGGGCCCTTCTTCAGGCATAAACCCTTGAACTCCAAAGCAGTATCTCCTCCTGTGCTATGCTTACTGTTCCTGTCACTTCACTGATTTTCCTGTTACTTGTGCTTTTATACTTTGACCCACCCAATGACCTACTATGAACACCACTAACTGTTGCTCTAGTATTTAGGGAGATTCCACCCCTTTCTTATAGCTCAGGACCGAGGTTGTATGACCCCTGGCAAGGTAAGCTCTACTCTCACTTCCCCTCTCGAGGCATAGGGTACCCTCTGTGTCCTCCTTACTAACCTTTGGACTTCTTTTCACAGATGGGGATGTGCTGGGGATGACAGGTATGGCACAGGGCTCTCCTGGAAGACCCAAAATAGTTGTCCCTCTAGGACCACCGAGGGTATACACCTGCCCCATTTGGGAACACATTAATGTTTCTGCACCCACCTGTTAAGTGGACATTTAAATGTAGAATTTTTGGGGATGCCCTTGAGTAGACATTAAACCCATTTTTCTAGTAAGGTAATCTCTTTCTCTCCAATGACAGGCACCTGCATCCCTCATCCCTTCCCTCATCCCTTCCCTCATCCCTGATCCCAGAAGAGAACCCCATGCTGCCTGCATCCTACCCATCCTCCCCTTTTATTAAATAAAGTGTTATGGACTTGGTTTGTTCCTACTACACCTGCACCACTCTTAGAGCTCCCCCACACACCAGCCACATGTGCTCCATAAGAGGTATGGATATTTTCCTTCCACTTTTGGGGGCAAAAAAGTGTCCTATGGAGAAAAAAATACAGTAGAACATCTACTCTTCTTTTAAGTTTTACTTCTGCTCTGTACCCCATACCCACAATTCTTTCTGTGGACTGAGACCCCATCCATATTGTGCCTGGATGGAATGCCTGCTTGGGTTAGGAGACGCATGTTTTTCAAAAGACACTCTTTCTCTTCACTTCATGGGACCAGTACTCCCTTTATGTGGTGCCATGGAATTGCCTGCCAGTGTAATGGCTCCTGAGACTTTGAAGGTCCTTCTCTGAAATTAAATTTCTGTGCTTCTGTATTCCTTATTCTGCCAATGTTGAAGTTGTATTGTTAAAGTTTTTGTCCCCTACCCCAATGTACTGTGCATCTATGCATTCCTAGTATGTAAACTTCTGTTTTTGATTTAAATCTACAGCCTAATAACACTGCATTCACATACAAGCTCCATGCTGTTTGCAGTAAGCAAAGATGTGGATTGGAGCTACCAGATATTGCACTATATAGCTGAGCAAGTCATTCTGAATTGAATAATCAAGACAATAAATAGGTTAATTTGCCTTGATTTATAACTACAGATAATACTGTACTACTGGAAGTACTGACAGGTTCAGGGGTCCATTCATCATTTATAATGCAACTAGCAGTTGGGTCTATTTTCCATATCTGTCTGCATCCTGGCGTGTGTGTGTATGTAAGCTTATGTTACATTGTCAGCAGGGTTGTCGTGTTTTTACAAATGTTATGCAATATATTACTTTACTGTTATTTCACCAGGCAAGGACCACAGAATGTTAATATTCGCTTTGCCTATTTTTAAATGCCAGCCATTTAGTTTGTGTGTGATTCCTTTGTCAATTCTCTTTGACCTTGTTCAGCTCATTTCATCTTCCAGAGCCTTAGGCAGCAACATATTATAAATACCATGTTACTATACACACAAAATTCTAAAATATCAAATCACTGATGCAATGAGGTTGTCGTTAAAGTCACACGGGAAGCAGTCATATTTGATAGAAAGCTGCAAGATAACATAGTGCTTTATGAATATCTTTATAGAAAAAAAATCTATTTTAGGACCTTTCACCCTAAGGTCATCCTTTTGGTTTTGAGAAATTTTGGTGAGCGGAGAAACGGTCTTACTTTTGGGATCTCTCTTTTATATTAAATGGACTTTAAACCCAACAGCAATAATTACCCAGAAAACAGTTGACCTGATGTATCTCTCAACTGCCTCTCCTCCATTTCCAGCAGGGGTAGGGTAGAAGCAGTAGCAGGGCTCCAAACATTGCCTTTTTTCAATTTTATTCCTCCAGGACAGTAATCCCCCTGATCCTTATCTCACAGTATACGATTTTACGACTTAGCTATTTTTCATGTGTGTCAGTGTAAAAACAATTGTCACTCCTTTGTAGTTTTTTGTATAAATGTGTGTCTAACTTACAGATCTGTATTATGCCTGAAGAAGAAGCTTGAACAGCTTCGAAAGCTTGCATTTTCAATCTAAATGAGTTAGCCAATAAATGGTATTACCTTAACCTTGGATTTCCTGATTCCTCCAGGACCAAGCAGCGTTTTTTTGGCCCTGGAATGTTCAGCTCTCCCCACCCCTCTGTCGCCTGTCCCAGGTAGTGTACGTATTATTACTTATTATGGTTGCAGATAGATGAGTTCAGTCTGGGTATGTTTTTGATTTAGTGGTCAGTCATTTTTGAAGGGATATATATATGGATTGCACATGACTAGATTATATGTGGTGGATGTTTCGATGTATTCTTAATAGATTTACAGTATTTATATGATTATTTCCTAAGCAGTTTTATTCATATATTTACTTATATTTGAGGGCTATATAATGTACTATGGTCAGAGGGTAGGTGGGGGTTGATGTATTGTTTTACAATTGCAATTTTTAATTAATCAAATTCTGTATTTATAAAGAACTGATATTAGTTTATAAACTGGTGTTGTGACATTGCTTTTTAATCATGATTTTGTATGCAGATTGCCACATCTATGTTTGTTTATCTCATGTTATAATTGTGTTCAGTCACATGACTGCCACTGATTGGGGTGGCAGGCAGACACACGAGTGACAAATGACAGCAGAAATGGTGACTTGATTTTATATTTTCCTTAAAGCGAAACAAAACCCAAGAGTGCCGGCCCTGGAATCTAAAAGATTCTAAAAGTCGCTGGCCTTCCTCTGTTTAGCACCCCCCTCCGGGTCTCAGCAAAACTCACCTCCTTCTTGCCTCCCTTTCTGATTTAAATATCTGTGGTTTCATCCCTAGTATCTATGGGCTGTGTGCACACTCCTGCCCCCAGCCTTTCAGATATTCCTGGGTTTTGTTCTGCTTTAAGTCCAATATAGAAACACTTTTTGTTTCAAATATTTTATACAGTCAGGAAACACATTAGATACATTTTCTTGCACAGTTCTAAACTTTCTTGAATTACTAATAAATAGATTCAAATAAAGCCATTGTCTGCCTTATTAAAAATGTCTTGATGTCAAGACATACACAAATGGTTAGCGGGGCTGAGGATAAATTACTGAAGCTATTTGAAGTTTCCGCATAAGATGATGATACTGAGTAGCTGAAAGATGTCTCTGCAACATTTTACATTAAACAAGCGAAAGAAAGCAAATATTATGCGCTCAAACAAATGCAAATTCCTATCTTCCCTGCTAATGCTTCTATTGCCAGAGAATTGCCTTTTGATATTTCTGAGCTACATTTGCATTGTCTCAGACGGATGGCGGCAAAACAAAGAATGTTTATTGCGCAAAGAATAGGCATATCAAAACGCAAAACCTGGAAGGGTACCTGTCTTGTCCATGTCTGCAAAATCTGAACATACCCCTCGCTGTGCCTAAATGTTCATGTGCCTGTCCATGTCAGGTTAGCCAATAAACCAAGGAAGTCAGAATTCATTCATACATAATAATAAGCAACAATACAATTTTTCATGATTATATGCAACCCATTAAAGAAATGAACTCTTTTATACATGCACAGAAACATGTCAGAAAACCTAGCCAGAATAAACTATTCTCTTTTCCGGTTTCAGGTGTCAATTTCTAGCAAGGCTGAACACTATTTACTTTACTATTTTTTTGGAGGGTTATCTCAAAGATTTTGAGAGTCTTTGCATTTTGCTGTAGTGTGACTTTTTCATCTTATTTTTAAAGGTTTTCTTTCCCTTCTTCTTTTTTTTTTAAAGCAGATCAAAATCCATGTAAACCCAGCCCTAGAGTCTAAAATCCACCCTCTAGAGGCATGCTAATATACTGCAGTTTAAAACCCCTGGGATCACCTGTAATGTCACCTCGGCCTCACTCCCAGTGTATCCCCTGCACCCCTACGTCTCTTCCGTGCAACTTGGCCAGACAAATCTGAATGACTGGCAGTGGGTGCATGCAGACCAAAGGATCGGCAGTTCATTTGGTCAGCATTCATTGCCGGGCATTAAAGTGATTCAGCAGGAAATTAAAAAATAAAAGGGTACTTACCTTATGTCCTGCGCTGCTGGTTACTGCAGGTCCGATGCTCCAGAACTCACCTGATCCCTTAATTGTGGCCAGACCCTGGGGACGGGATTGATGGCAGGATGGAATCCCGACTCGCCATCAATCCCCAGGGTGTCACGCCCTCACCATTCATTGCAATGGAGGTAGTGGGCGAGGCCATGAATTCCCCCTTCTCCATTTAGTGAATGAAGGGGACGTGACCACCCCTGTGACTGGCATCATGGGAGTGATCTGGCAAAGATATACCAGAGAATAGAGATTCAGGCCCTGGATGGCGCAGGAGGTGGAGGCTGCAATGGGGGCCCCGATAAAGTGATCGGGTGAGTTCTGGCGTGCCAGACCTGCAGTGACCAGCGGCACAGGACAAAAGCTAAGTGCCCTTCTGTCTTTTTCCCTGCTGTATGACTTTATATATGCATGACCAGGGGCAGACTGGAGCCAATAATCAGCTCAACATCAGCACCAACATGCTGGCTAAGCCCCCCCCCCCACCAATGTGTTTCCCATTCAGTCAATGAGAGCTCTTTATAGATGAGGCTGAAGCACTGAAGGGGCAGATCATGGGGCAGGAGTGAATATGGTGATGTTACAAAAGTTATAGTATTGTAGCAGAATATGCCCCCCCAGCCATGATGCTGAGGTTATAGCATTCCAGGAGCACAACATGGGAGTTTCCTGGCTGGGTGGGTACAAAGGTGTAAGGTATAGAGGGTCTAGAATGGGAGACTAAGGGGGCATTGGATGGGGGTTGCTAAAGAATGAAGCCCAGCGCAGCCCACATTGAATTCTACAAGGTCTAACTATGGCCAGTCTTCCCTTGTGCATGGCAATGGTTGCTACTTGGAGGACCGCATGTTCCATGATAGCAGGTATCAAAGTGAGTTACTGGATGAACCAGGGTGTTTCGTACACAGGGCAAAGCAAACCAAAACCCAGGATGGTAAAAATCACGGGTTTTGGTACGGTTTAAAGAGGAAAAATCATGCACTCAGCCAGCCCTGGAGTTTAAAAGATGTGTAAAATCGAACCCATGGTGGATGTGTCGCCTACTATGCTGATGTGTGCACCTACATCAGACATTTCTGAATGGCCGGCACGGATAAAGGGGTGTGGCATGCAGCTTTCCCTCTATTCAGCTTGCTAAGCAGCTTTGATGTCAGAGCAGCTGAGTAAAGGTGTTCCAGAGGGTTCCAGAGGGTTTCCCACAGTTGAAGAGGAATAATCACTAGAATTGTGAAAATCTTTTTTATTGTTCCTCTTTAAGAAAATCCCTAGAAACCTGTGACGGGACAGTGCTACAGGTAAAGAACAGAATCTTTCCAGTAAGGAAGATTTTTTTGACAAGAAGAAATATTTGTGAATAACAGCAACTTTTATAGTGCTTGAACATCGTGATAGTAGGCTGTTCTTTCCACATTTGTAAAAAAAAAATCCTCATTATAAAAAAAGCAAAGAAACTGTACAGTACTAGGGTACAAAAGGCTGAAACAACAGAGGCAAATGGTGCTTCTTTGTTCTGGACACAATGCTATGAAAGCACAAATCTAATGTGGAGGTGGAGGACAGCAATGATCTTATGGTTCCTAAAGCAGATGCTACTTCTGCGGGTACAGACCTTACCTCTCCAGTGACCCCACGGTGCATGTGCAGGCACTCCAATTGGCACCATCAAGCAAGCACCTCCAATTAGCTGTGCATATTAATGAATAACAGAAAGTGCTACGGGAAGCCGCAAACATTCCCATGGCCTTTTTCCTCTGGCTGTGCATACTTAGGGCAGCCATTCACAAGGGCATGGAATGGGGAACGCCACTGCAGTGCATGCATGTGCATGGGATCACTGGAATTATACATTTTAGAGGCAAATCAGGATGCCACACAAAGAGGTAATAGTGCAATAGAGGCCATTGTGTGCCAACGCACATATGGAATTCTTCATCCGCTTTTACCTATCTGTGCAACTTGTGATCAACGCAACTCCGTGAATACACCAGTGAATAAACACAGTAGCCTTGATTCAGAGCCACTTTCACATGCACTTTCGCATGTGTCTGTGTATTTATTGAGAGTTTTTACATGCTTTTTCGGCTTCTACGCTACTTTTTCCATGCGAATATGCGTTTACACTAATGCGTATACACGCTTTCGAAAAATGTATGTTTATCGGCAATTTGTCATAATTTCAGCCAAGTTACGTGATTGGTATGGGCTGGTGGGTGATTCCGAGCCTTGATTGCCGATGACAAACCACTCAATAAAACGGGTTTGCTTCCACTGGACTTACGGGGTCATTTTGTAGGTGAAAGCAAGCTGTTAACATGTTTGAGGAGGACGTGGATGAGTATGAGTGCCTGCAGCTGAACTGCTTGCTGTGCATTGCCAGGGCAGAAGCCCGATCACACCGCTCATGCATGGACATCGATCGCATGCATGGACATCGATTGTATTCATGACATTGAGCTGTTCAAGCTCACCCGCCTTAACCACGTTTCCCTCCATAATTTGTATAGTGAGTTGCGGCCATGGTTAGCCCGCACCACAAGGAAGGGGCAAGCAATTTCAGGTATGACCAAGATGCAATTTTTGGCGAACGGCTTGTTCCAGAGGCTGGGTGCCCTCTCCGTGGGGATGTCCCAGCCTACGCTGAGCTGCACACTAAACAAGTTTTTGAATGGCATGGTTACCCTGTCTAAAAAATACATATATTTCCCAGACAACATGGTAGCCTGGAACACGGTTAAGTTGGGCTTTTATAATATAGCCGACATGCCCAACATCATGGGTGTGATCGATTGCACAGATGTTGCGTTAGTTCCGCCCGCCGATGAGGAATATCTTTTTAGGTTTGTATTTTAGGTCCACATTATGACTTTTTAAAACTAATTGTTTATCGGTATATTCAAAGGTATATTTAAAGCAATAATTTTCATGCATACCTTAACTAATTTTTTGCATGTATGTATGAACTAAAGTATTTCATGCATACCGTAATTCGTCCTTATCATGTATACCAGATTACACACCGACTGGTCTATTGTAATATGTATTTGGTATAAATAGTTAGGGGTTCTAAATGTTCAATTTATGCTTTAACCAAAAGGATACCTTATTTGGTGTTGTGTCTTTAGGTAAATTTTGGAATAGTTTTATTGAACTAATGACCTATATTTCTGCTCTTACAGGAACAGGAAGCTTGGTCATTCCATCAACGTCCAAGCTGTGGTTGGGCCTGACCTTCGCTTTCTGAGTGTGATGGCTGGGTTTTCCCGGATCCACCCACGACGCATATATCCTGAGAAATTCTAGCCTCTATGGTCGTTTTCAATCAGGAGAATTGTCTGGTGGCTGGCTACTGGGTAAGTTTGGGGAATGAATAGCATTAGACTTTCAATGTCATACTAATATTTTAGTGCCTATAAACCTGTATCAACATATGGCTGTTATTTTCCTCTGATGACATCATATCCAATGTTGTGACAGACTCTGCCTTTGGATTTTAAAGGCACTGTTTTTGCATAGACCCATTACTTTCATTTTCTTGAGCATGTCCCAGACAGACTGCCATGGTGTTTATTGATTGTGTTACAGACTGCTATTGTTATACTGATTGTGCTACAGACTGCTATTGTTCTACTGATTGTGTTACAGACGGCTATTGTGTTGCTGATTGCGTCACCGGCAGAGTTGAGGGATTGTGTGCCCTGCTCCCATTGGTCCGTGTGTTTGTCATGCAGTCCTCCAACAAGTCCACGGGGGAGGTCCCCTGACAACCGACAGCACCATCGCCAGGAGGTACGAGTCAATGGACGCACCGCGCAAGGATTACGCGACACCGGAGCCACACTTACCTTGCTCCAACCTCATTTGGTCAAGAACAAAGACCTCACCGGACACACCGTTGCAGTAAGGGTGGCGGGAGGAGCTGTGTTTTGACTCCCCACCGCCCGAGTACATCTTGACTGGGGCGCTGGATCCGGCAGGGTACATGTGGGACTTATGGACAACTTACCCGCAGAAGTACTATTGGGAAATGATCTAGGACCAATGACTTCTGCCTACGCTACCTCTGTGCCAGCCAGCATCAACCCTGTTACAACTCGGGCTCCAGCCCGAGCTGCCGACTCCAGCCCACTGGTCGGGGAGACCCAGGGGTTTCGTCTGCATCACGTCATGTCTGTTACAAGAAGCCAAGAAGAGGATCAGCCATCAGGTTACGTCCTTCCAGAAGGGAAACTTATGCCAAACACTATTTTTGTTGGGGGCATTGACCTTCGGATTGATCAGCCTGAAATTAAGGATTTGTTTTCAAAGTATGGCGCTGTAAAGAATGTCAAAATTATTAGGGATGCCTCTGGCATTTCTAAGGGTTATGGTTTTGTCTCCTTTTACGATGATGTAGATGTGCAGGAGATTGTGGATTCTCCGATCAGCTTCCACGGAAAGAGATTGAAACTTGGACCAGCTATAAGAAAGCAGAGCACCTGTGCACACATCCAACCAAGGACTTTGGTGCTGAACTCACCAACGCCACAATATCCCAGTGTTTGGACCCCACCCATGACCGATTCCTATGTACAGCCCACGCCAATGTTTAGCCCTGTTACTCACTATTTGCAGACTTGTCCTTACATAGAACTCTGCCCATAACAAGAGTCCGGACAGCCCCACGTTAACCCGAACAGGGTCAATCCGGGTCTGCCGGGTGTTCCACAAAAAGGGGGCATTGTGACAGACTCTGCCTTTGGATTTTAAAGGCACTGTTTTTGCATAGACCCATTACTTTCATTTTCTTGAGCATGTCCCAGACAGACTGCCATGGTGTTGATTGATTGTGTTACAGACTGCTATTGTTATACTGATTGTGCTACAGACTGCTATTGTTCTACTGATTGTGTTAGAGACGGCTATTGTGTTGCTGATTGCGTCACCGGCAGAGTTGAGGGATTGTGTGCCCTGCTCCCATTGGTCCATGTGTTTGTCATGCAGTCCTCCATCAGGTCCATGGGGGAGGTCCCCTTGCATGGAGCCTTGCATATAAGGCACAGTGTGGCACTAATAAAGTTAAGTTCATCTTCACCCTCAATACTGAGTTCTGTCTCTTATTGGGGGAAACGCTATATTACAATTTACTAGCCCTTGTAAGGGCTGTTCCTGGTTCCTCACGGATGACTCTGGAATTCCTGCAGCACCTCTCACCATTGGGAAAAGGACGTCTCTGGCGGGGAAGCCCTCCGGCAATAAAGGTTATCGCTACACAATGTAGCTAAGAAGTGGACCCTTTTTGTGTGTTTCCAGGTGATTCGTGATACCATCTACTGCCATGGCTGATGACCCCCATCCTGCAACCTCAGACTCAGGCCCAGGAGGGCTATAACAGGGCCCATCGCATAACCAGGGCTATGGTGGAGAAGGCCTTCGGCCTGCTTAAAACCAGGTTTAGATGCCTGGATCATACCGGGGGTGCCCTGCAGTATGACCCCAACAAGAACAAATTGGCTTGCTGTGTCCTACATAACTTTGCGATAATGCAGCAGGTCCCCCGGTATGTTGAAGAGTCACCCTTTCCAGCCACCACGGACATTCCATAGGAATTGTATGCAGGCACCCAGAGAGCATCTGGACAAGCCATCCGTAAACATTTAATTTCCTCATTTTTTTAGTGATTTTCTTTGTTTTTGGTCTTGCCAGCTGGTTTTGCTTTTTGCCCAAAGTAATGTTTTTTTTTTACCCAAAGTGTGTGTTTTTTTTTTTTTTTTAACAAAGTTGGGTTTTTTTTCTATTTTTTTTACCAAAGTTTGTTTTTTTTTAACCCAAATTTGTTTTTGTTTTTTTTGTTTTTTTTATTTTTTATTTTTTAAGCCCAAAAAACATGACCATACAATCTATGTGCTTGTCATTATATCTGTTATAGATTGGTAACTAAACTAAGATATGTCATGTAAACTTTAATTTGCTTATCAATACATCCTAATGTAGGCAACAATAAATATAAACAGATTTGCGTGCAATGCATTTTAATTTGGCAAGATTTGTTGTCCCAATAAACATAATTAGTCATAATAAAAATAAAGACAGGGGTAATAAGAACACAGCACACAACAAACTCAGGAACACAATTCATTCCACAATATTGAACTTACCGTATATACTCGAGTATAGGCCGACCCGAATATAAGCCGAGGCACCTAATTTTACCCCAAAAACCTGGAAAAAGTTATTGACCCGAGTATAAGCCGAGGCACACAACACAGCACACAATACAGCACACATACACACACAAGGCACACACAGCACACAACACAGCACACAATACAGCACACATACACACACAAGGCACACACAGCACACAACACAGCACACAACACAGCACACATACAATGCACACAACACACACACTCACCAGTTCAGCTCCTGCAGAATCTTCAGCGAGGCTCCTTCCAGCGACGGTGCGGGAGAGAGTGAGGACGGCGCGGGACGACGGCATGGGTCCATCTAGACGCAGGGCAGAAGAGCCGCCTCAGAGGCTTCAGAACTCGGCGGGGAGATCAGTACACCCAGCGCGAGGTGGGTGTACCAAGATGGCGGCCGGCGCGCTCCGCGCCGCCACGTCACGTCGCGTCACTGAGGCCCGGGCCGCCATCTTGGTACACCCACCTCGCGCTGGGTGTACTGATCTCCCCGCCGAGTTCTGAAGCCTCGGCGGCTCGTCTGCCGCCTCGGAGGCTCTTCTGCCCTCGCTCAGGTAAGTCACTGACTCGAGTATAAGCCGAGGCTGCTTTTTTCAGCCCAAAAAGTGGGCTGAAAAACTCGGCTTATACTCGAGTATATACGGTAGTTGTTGATGTCCAATCGCAGCCTACGCGGACATCCAGTATGCCAAGGAAGGATCCATTTGGTCACAATCTTGGGCCCTCTTAATTTCAAAGCTCAACGGCTGCAAGTTCAAGGGCCAGCCAGCCTATGACACCCTGCCCCCAAGCAACTGCAAAAAAAATTTTATGCTCACAAGTCTGAGCTATGAATGGGTTGTTAGTCACTCAAGAAAGTTAACCAATATTCCACCCACCCACGATGATGTTTGCAGGATCTCATTAGACATAAACCTGCTGCGTGTGAGCTTGAGCGGGTGCTTTAATAAGGCCCAAAATATGGCATGGGCAGGTGGGGTTTCGGACCACTATCATGAGCTTTATGGGCGAAATTCTAACACAACCAGCCTAGGCTCAAATGGCCAAATATGTTTAGAGATCACCAGACAAGTCAATAGTGTGGGATTGTTGAGGAAAGATGTAGAATGAAATGCCTGGAAAAATGTCAGTCTGCTTGATTGACATTCTAAGGCTTTTGTTGCGCTTGGAGGATGGCCAACATCTGTGCTTGTGTGGTATTCATAATTTGCCACTGCTCAAGCATAGCCGTCCTATGCATGTTGGTCTGGCTGTTGATATTCCTAATTTCTTCAATCAGGGTTGTGAAGTTGTTATTAAAGTTCACTAAATGTGCAGCCAGCTTCTCTCTTAATCATAGGTTCACTGCCCTAAAGCGACGTGCCTGAGGGCGTCCTCCACTTCCCCTGGTTGGGGTGCGTGCAGATGCTGGAGCTCTAGGCCTAGCAACCAGGCCAGATGTAGTAGGCAAATCCTCTGCAGCAGAGCTAGTATGTGGGACAGTTGGTTCTGTCTCTTGCTGCTGCCCATGGTGGTCTGCCGGCAGAGGGCGTGTTAGTCTCTGCTGCAGAGGATTTGTGGGCGCTTGCTGCTGGGGCAGTGACACCTGATGTTGCTGGGTAGGCATTAGTGGGGCCAGGTTAATGATCTCCTCCTCCTTCAGATGGTGGATGGCATCCATTAGGGGTGGTGTCTGTAAGGATAAATAAAATAACCTGTGTAAAATATTAGGCACATGCATCACAATTTCTTGCTCAGTACACTTACCACATCCTGCTGGTCCTGTGTTGAATATGTTTGGACTGGCTGCCGTGAGGTGGTGGCAGTGGGCAAACAGGTTGAGGGCTGCAGAGTTGGCTGAGAATTCTGAGGAGCTATAATGTTACAGTAAAGTCAAGTTAACACATAAACCTAACTTGCATAAACATAGGATTATCTTGCCTTTAATGCACCCGGACCTAACTTTAACTATCGCCTCCACCAGTGCTTTAACATACACACTTTTGCGCAACCCTGGACTACTGTAGCCTGTGAGCGCCCCCCCCCTGGTTCCAACCAGATACGCCTGTGTCTGTCTCGTGGTTGGTTTAGTTAAATTATGCTAGACAAATGTTATAGAAATATCCTTACAATACATACCTTCGCAAATGTCAAAGTTGTCAGTGTCTTGGGCCCCGAATAAGCCCTGTAGGGCCGATGGGTGGATAAGCTCTTCAGCTGCTGTGTAGTGCAGTTTAGTTGGGAATCCTCCTCCTGTTTGCACCCTGAAAATACAATAAGGTCCACAATTAATGACAAGGTTGGCCACAACAAACCCCCCTCCCCCCCCCAAAAAAATCCCACACCCATATGTACCCGTGCTGCCTTTGCTTATTCCTCTTCTGTCTCACAACATATTTGAGGTCAGAAAATTCCCTCTGGATCTGTTCTACATCTTTTCTTTAAGTCCCCACACAGTTGACCTGTCTGGTGATCTCCTCCCATATTTGGTCCTTGCGTACCTTGCTGGTGGCTTTAGGATTTCTGCCATACAGCTCATGAAAGTGGTCCGAAACCCCACTTGCCAACGCCATTCTTTGGGGCTCACTAAAGCGTCTGCAAAACGTGCCACACCGCAGGTTTCACTCTAAGGTTGCCCTAGATGGCTCTTCATGGGTGGGTGAAATATTGGGTGACATTCGTGGGTGAGTTGCAGGCGTAGAATAGGCAGAAATTTCACTTAACATGGATTGGGCTGGACTTGGCTGGGGGCTTGGTGTAATCGGCTGTCTTGCCAAAGAAGTGACTGTCGATGAGCTGCCCGGTGACTCAGGGCTCTCCACGTTCTATTCCTGACATTGGGAAGGAGCAGGGGAGGGTGTGGATGGGGGGCTAGGGCTTCTAGGACGACTCTTACCCTTGCCCTTACTAGTAGTGCTCCTTTGGGTCTTTGAAGTTGTGGGCCGGGGAGCATTCTTGCTTGAGGATGTCTCCTTCGCCTTCCGAGATGGGGCGGCTTTGGAGGTGGATGCAGTGTGTTCCACTGGATCCTTATTGTGGCGACTGGATTTTCTGGCCGAATGCGAGTGGCCACTGGTTTTGTGGGACCTAGTTGCAGGCGTCGCAGAGGCACCACGCTCATGGCGCTCAGAGGATTTTTGGGTTTTGCGGCTAGTTTTTTTTTGCTGGCATAGCGATATCTGTAGAGACACTCAGCTGTTTCTCCAAGTAGTACCCTTTAAAAACGTATGACTGTGTATGACGCTTTCGCGTAAGCGTGCGTACTGATGTGCGCATCCCGGAAACCGCTGGGGCCGCAACATATCTGGTGACCAAGGCTTTCAAAGTGGCACCCACGCTCTTCACCCGCGAGCAGCAGAAGACCATAATGCTGGTAAGTGTGGGGTCAGGACGTTGTTTTGCATGTGAAATGCATGCATATGCAATTAGCCAGCGCAGGCCGAAACAGTGGGGGGCACATTTTGAATTTTAACGGCGTCCCAACCAAAAGTTAGTGAGCACATGTGCACAACAACAAAATGGCAGCTAGAAGGAAAGTGGAACACTAGAAATGTTATGTTGACTGCAAGTTAGCAACCTGTGATGTTTTGACTAATCCAATGTGTTTCACTTGTATCTTTCAGATGATGATGGAGGCCAGGTACAACTACCTGGCGAATGACTATCAGAAGAGGATGTTGGCCCTGGAGATCATGGCCAAAATTGAAGCCGACAGCGGCACCACCTACACTTTTACCCAGATCATCCAACACTGGTTGGACCTAAAGAGAAGGAAGAGGCCCCGGGTGAGATGATTCTTTGCTTTACATTTCCCAAGTACATTACTATTACTTGTAAGCTAAACAAAAGTCCATATTTAGGCCTCTGCTTATGAATGGTATTATCTTCTAGTGAGCGAATGGGATTACCAAATCCGACCCACCCGGAGGCGAGCAGTCTGGCCAGTGCGGGATGGATCTGGGCGTAGTGAGGATGGTGCCTCTCCAAGGCCAAGGTCCTCCCCCCTCTTCTGTAGGTGGCTCCGAGCAGCCACTAGACCTCTCTACAGAGGAGGGGCAACAGCGCGTCGCCAGGGAGTCGTACCAGATGCCGGAACGACTAGACTCCGGTATGTTTGTCTGACTGAAGCACATACCGGTACATCCACTGTCAACACACACTCATTCCCTGCTTCTTTTAGATGTCGATGTAGAGGGTGGAGAGCGTCCCTTGGAGAGGCCACCAGATGACGCCCCTGAGGTGCATGGCGAAGGTGGGTGTTGTCACACTGACATTATGAAACCAATGTTGGCTTGACATAATCTGACATTACAAGTAAACATATTTTTCCTTCCTCTACAGCCTCAGATCCTGATCAGTGGCAGGCCCCAGAGGGAATGCTGGTCCCCCAAGCAGAGGTCACCCACCAGCCTGGTAAGTTTTGTGACTACTTATTTAGTTACATAGAACATAGCTTTGTTCACAGGTCTTGACAAAGTTTGCCCTAATCCCTTAGCATAATGACCTATGGCCTGATCCCTAGCCTAATACCTTAGCTTAATGACCTATGGCCTCATGCCTTTGCTGTAACTTTACTAATATTTCATTCCACAGCTAGCAAACATGTATATGCCTAGAAATATTTATTGCTTCCTTTACACAGAAACCCCACGGGAGAGACTTAAAATGCTTACCGTGACGGTGTATCGGCTGGTGGGCGACATCCAGGAGCTTGCGGCTTCCATGGGGACCAGTGAAGACTAGAATCCTGGGGCCTGCCACTTGGTTTTATATTGTTAATTTTTATAAAGTTTTTACATTTAATATTTAAACATTTTTAAAATATATATTTTGTTAAAATAAAAACAAAAAAAGTTGGCAAACACACAAGGCAAAAGACCTTTAAAAAAAATATTTTAAAACGAATAAATGCTGTTAAACTTAACGATGTTTCCTGTTGATTTTAGTTAGACACTATTTAGGCATGAACACAGGGCAAAATAGAAAAACACCAGAAGAAATCAAGAAGGAAATAAAAAATAACAAGTACATTAAGAACATTCGGTAAGCATGAAGGACGGGAGAACATTAAAACAGGAACCGCGAGTGAGTTATAGTAACCATGAAGGATGGGAGAACATTAAAACAGGAACCGCGAGTGAGTTAAGGTAAGCATTATGCATAGGAGAACATTAAAACAGGAACAGCGAGCGAGGTAAGGTAAGCATTATGCATGGGAGAACATTTAAACAGGAACCGCCAGTGAGTTAAGGTAAGCATGAAGGACGGGAGAACATTAAAACAGGAACCGCGAGTGAGTTAAGGTAAGCATTATGCATGGGAGAACATTAAAACAGGAACCGCGAGTGAGTTAAGGTAAGCATTATGTATGGGAGAACATTAAAACAGGAACCGCAAGTGAGTTAAGGTAAGCATGAAGGATGGGAGAACATTAAAACAGGAACCGCGAGTGAGTTAAGGTAAGCATGCAGGACGGGAGAACATTAAAACAGGAACCGCGAGTGAGTTAAGGTAAGCATTATGCATAGGAGAACATTAAAACAGGAACAGCGAGCGAGGTAAGGTAAGCATTATGCATGGGAGAACATTTAAACAGGAACCGCAAGTGAGTTAAGGTAAGCATGAAGGACGGAAGAACATTAAAACAGGAACCGCGAGTGAGTTAAGGTAAGCATTATGCATGGGAGAACATTAAAACAGGAACCGCGAGTGAGTTAAGGTAAGCATTATGTATGGGAGAACATTAAAACAGGAACCGCAAGTGAGTTAAGGTAAGCATGCAGGACGGGAGAACATTAAAACAGGAACCGCGAGTGAGTTAAGGTAAGCATGAAGGACGGGAGAACTTTAAAACAGGGAGCGCGCGCGCGTGCCCGTGAGAGATGGCCGCTTGAACTCGTGGCTAACACTTCAGCCACACCTGGACAGATCCCTCCCCCCCAATGCTGAAAGATGGGAAACTTTTCAGAGACCTGCTAGACAACCACCTCTTGCTTGACACATGGAGAGCTCTTTACCCGCACCCGAAAGTCTTTACTCATTATGCAGCCCCACATAAATTATCTACAAGAATAGATCATATGTCACTCCAGGCTCAATATGAACAGGCCTCCATCGACTTTAAGGGCAACCCAACCCAGACTAAACTACATACACTTGAGAGGTCTAGAACCGAATTAAACCTCTTACAGGTAGCGGAGGCAGAGGGTAGATATCGGAGAGCCAAACAGAAATACTATGTCTCCGCTAACAGACCTGGCTCGTTACTAGCCTCCCAACTGGGATGCCTGGACCAAACTATGAAACCAGTCAGACTTGAAACAAGTGGTGGTACCATCACCAATAACCCTAACAGTGTAGTAAAGGAATTTTCTGAGGGCCTAGCGAACCTCTACCACTCTCCCCAGCCCTATAGTGAGCAACAGGTCCGGGATTTCTTTGCGGACAATAAGATGCCCCCATACCTGTCGCCGGTAGCGACATGGTAGATGAAGATATAAAAGTTGAGGAAGTCCTCAAAGTCATCAAAAATCTTAAAGCTAATAAGAGACCCGGTCCTGATGGATTCACCACCCTATTCTACAAAAAGCTAGCCCCCCTCATTGCACCGAGATTAGCTAGAGTGTACAACCTTATTAAGGCTGGAAATCCGGTAGATCCGGACATGCTCAGAGCCTCAATTGTCATGGTTCCAAAACCTGGTAAGGATCTGCAATCCTGGACGAACTTTAGGCCTATCTCCCTGCTCAACCTAGACTTGAAGATCCTCACCAAAATTATGGCCAATAGAATAAATGTCTTTCTGGGGGATATAGTGCACAAGGACTAGGTGGGTTTTGTGCCTAGGAGGCAGGCTGGGGACGGGGTGAGAAGAATCCGGCAGTTTTTGGAGGGAGCCAGATCGCAGGGACTTGAGGCCTTGTTCCTCTCCCTCGACGTGGAGAAGGCTTTTGATTTGCTGTCCTGGCAATATCTTCAATTATCTCTCCAAAAATGGGGATTTGGCCCTGGTCTTCTTTCCTGGATCTCAGCTATATATTCTAGCCCCATGGCTGCAGTGAGATACGCGGGATACAGCTCCCAGGCTTTCCAGATAAAAAGAGGTACCAGGCAGGGGTGCCCGTTATCCCCCTTGTTATTCGTCCTGGCACTTGAGCCGCTAGCTGAGAACCCATCTGTGAGGGGGATACCCTGTGGAGGAAGAGATCATAAGATCTCCTTATTTGCCGAAGATATGCTTCTTATGCTCTCCTCCCCCGATGTCTCTGCCCCTAACGCCATTGCCATTAAAGAGAGCTTTGGTAAAATCTCAGGGCTTAAACTCAATTCCTCCAAATCCATGGCTCTGGATATCACATTGTCTGAAAATACTAGGTGGCTCCTCTCCCAAAACTTTAAGTGGATTTGGGTTCAGAGGCTGCCTTATTTAGGGATTAAGTTGACTAAAAACCCTGATGCACTATATAAGGCAAACTACCCGGAATTGTTTAAATCCCTTGATTCTTTACTACAGTCCTGGTGGTTCCTGAGACTGTCATGGTTAGGCAGGATTGCCGCCCTAAAAATTACGTATCTGCCCAAGGTTCTATATTTTTTCCGCGTTCTTCCGGTTGCGGTACCTAGAGGCAAACTGGAGTCACTCCAAAAAAAGATACCCTCGTACGCCTGGAACAACTCCAGACCTAGAATAAGTAGGGATACATTATGTTGCAAAAAGGAAGAGGGAGGCTTATCCTTTCCCTCCCTTCGTAAGTATTACCTGGCCGCACAAACCGCACCACTGGTACTCCTGCATGCCCCTCGACACAAACCAATCTGGGTCCTCAATGACATGGACAACAGTGGGCGCATAGTGCCTGCCTCTTTGCTTTGGATACCCAGGTCCTCCAGGCCCGATCCCCTCCCCACTCTTCTCTTCTCCTCATCTCCCGGCCTCTCCTTTATTAGGCAACCCAGCATTCCCCCCAGGGATTTCCCACCAACGGAACTTTAGATGGTGAAAAAGGAACATTTTCACATTTGCTGACCATCTCTGTATTCCGAATGGTTTGAAAAGCCTACAGAGTCTATCACCTAACGCTGACTTTCCTCCGTCGGAGGTATTCAGATTTCTCCAGTTACTTCATCAGTAACCTTTTGAAGAATTCCTCCCCCCCCCCCCTTCAGAATGACGAAATTTGAGCGCAGGTGTATCCGAGATCACTTTTGGGGGGTATGATTTCTAGCCTGTACACCTCCATGGTGACTCCAACCCCCACGAAGAAACATAACTACATGAGGAGGTGGGAGGAGGAGCTGGGAGAGGAGAAAGACCCAAAAGCCTGGCAAATGATCCTGAGGAACACGAACAAAGTATCTTATAACGCTCTCACCCAGGAGAATGCCTATAAAATTTAGTTTTGGTGATATTATACCCCCTGACCGCATACACAGGTTTTCCCCCTCCTCCTCCCCCCTCTGTTTCAGGGGCTGTCAGGATAAGGGTACAATGCTTCATGTGTGGTGGGAGTGTCCAACAGCCCAGACGATATGGCACTAAAGCTATAAAATTATCGCTGACATTCTGCAAATCGTAGTGCATGGGAACCCCTGGGAAGCCCTCCTTTCGTTTTAGGTGGGCCCCTACACTAAATTGCAGTGGCCTCTGACGCTCCATATAATCTCGGCTGTCAGAGCTATGATTGCAAGAAATTGGAAACTCCCTACCATACCCTGGGAGGAAATAAGGGGTAGAATATCAGACATTATGTGCAATGAGAAGTTAACAGCAATCTCCAGGGATCAATACGACAAATTCTACGACACTTGGCAACCATGGATAGAGCACACAGGCCTTGTTAGGGGATGTGCAGACCCAACATTCCCGATTTAGCCAGGACACATTCACAAATAATCTGCTGTGTAGACCCTCATTCTACTTAGTGTAACCAGCCCCTACTCTAAACATAGAACCACATCTCCCTACCCCACCTACCTCTACCCAGCCCCTTCCCCCTCCCCTGTCTCCCCCTTGTATCTGTTGTACGTTCGGTTCTTTTTTCCTTGTTTTTCTATTTACCTTTCAAAACCTTATTCTACGGTTTAGTGAGTGTGTAATATGTTGTAATGGAGCCCCCCACAACGTAGTTATTGTATACATATAAGTAATTCATAAGAAAACATGAGCCTATGGTAAATAAGGCCTACGGTACTGTTCTCTAAACATCTTTTCATTCTACTCTGTTTACGGTCTCTACTTTATTACAGTTTCTCTATGATACTGGATGGTGTCTTTATTGCCAATGAACCTTTCTACAATGCCTAATTTGTAATGTCAAGTTACATTATGCTATTCATATCATGCTCTATTGCAATTGTATGTACCCATACTGTTTTTATTCTATGCTAAACCGCAATAAAAACTTTTGTAAAAGAACATTAAAACAGGAAACGCGCGTGAGTTAAGGTAAGCATTATGCATGGGAGAACATTAAAATAGGAACTGCGAGTGAGTTAAGGTAAGTATGTAAGCAGAAGTGAGTGAGAGAATAGTTGAGACGAGGACATGATTGAGGGTAATAGCTGCGCGCATGCGTACATAGCAGATTCACTTAAAAAATGCCGCTTGGACGTATTTTGGGAGGAAGATGCATGCAGAATCTAACGGGACACGGTAAATTTTTGTGGAAAACTATGTTCAAAAACGCTTAAAAACGGTAAAAAACGAGGATTACGGGGTAACGTATATCTTATCCTCGTCCTGTAGAGAACGCGACGAGAGGCAGAAAATGCCATCCTCGTTGGCGTATGCAGCTACAAACAGTAAACGAAAGGCTTCCGATGGAGGCTCTGAATCATGCGTAAGCCTACACGCACACGGGAAAAAATTGTATTATACAAAAAACGGCCCATATACGACACGGTTTTGTGGAGGCTCTGAATCAGGCCTCATGTCAGTGACTATACACAAGTGAATTATACACTAAGGGGCAGTGAAGTGCACACATGCCCGGAGCGGTGGGCTGCCCTAAATTCATCCCGAGCAATTGGGGGTTAGGTGCCTTGCTCAAGGGCACTTGATGTCCCATGGTTGGGAATCAAACCTGCCACCTTCCTGTCACAAGCCTGTTTCCCTACCTCTAGGCCATAACTGCCCAAAAGCCACCAGGTAAACCACCAGCTCCGGCCCTAGAGTCTTATAGTTATGTCTCATAATGTTGGTATTGTTCCAGCATCCCAAAGTGGAACAAAACCCAGGATTTTGTCTATCCTGGTTTTTGACCACTCTCTGGGGAATCTCAATTTTGTATGAAACCCCCCCAGATCGAACCTCTTCCTGGTCCTACAGCGGGAAAATGGCTCTCACCTTCTGCAATCGGGAGCGCAAGTGGCTGCATCCCCTCATCTTTCTACTGTGCGCACACTCCTGTCCCCAGCAATTCAGATAGGCTGGGTGGGAGTGCGCGTGCTCCTGTGCATGTGGTAGCTTGTGCTCCCCATTGCAGAGGGGCAGTGCCACTTGGCGAATGGCGTATGCATACAAACGGCCTGTGATTGGAGCACCTGTGCATGCGCCATAGGACCGGGGAAAGGTGATTTTGTATAGGCAATATGGTGGGTTTTGCACATCCCAGGAGAAGACCAACAGCCAGCTCTGGAATCTTTTAGATTTCAGGGTCGGCCGCACTGGATTTTGTTCTGCTTTAAAAATCAAATGCTTATAGGCAGTCATACTTTAAAGATGGATGCCCAGAATGAAATTTGGAAATTTTTCAGCCAGATTCAATTTCCTTTACCTATGTCTGTTTTTGTTGTCACATAAAGTGAAACCTGCTGAAATTGCTTGTGCGCCACATATCAGAAAACAGCCCATTACAAGATCCTCCAACCATCAAATGTATTCGCGATGAGCAAACCGGTTCAGCTCAACAAGATTCACAGCTAATTTGGCTGCTTTATAGCATGGAAATATTCTTTTCACATCTTGGCTCTACCAGCGAAGCCATTGCTCAGCAAGTACGTTTCCTCATTTCTAAAAGGCTATATAGAAGCATAGGGCCAATTACAAGGAAAGTCGAGCCCCATTTTCAATGAGACAATCATATTAGAAGGGTTGGTAATTTCAGTAGATAATTCTCTGCACCCCTGCTGCTTTTTTAAAAGATGGCTCCCCAGTAGGTCCTGCTTAAAATGTTAACGTTATGTCAGCAAGCTGAAAAACACTCTTCTTTTACTTATTATGGCTTTATAAGGTCCTAGCTTTAAATGCCTCCTGGCTGTATGAACTTAGGCACTTTTTGTGCTCATGGGAAACCATCCACAAGCCTTTCTGCTGCCTGCTGCTTTACTCGACTCCCTGATTATAACCCTTTCCTACCGTTTGTCTGTATAGGTCATTTTGATACTCCACCACCATTCTACTTCTTCAGTGGATTCTTTTACATCTTTTTACACATTTTTACACATCAGTCTACACAATTTAAATAGAAATGTGTTTTAATCAACATTTTAGATGGAATGGAGTGCTATGTACATGGCTGGATTATGAGGGGGGTGCAAGGGGCATGCACCCTGGGGCCTCCACCCTTGATCTGCAATAGGGGCCTCCCCAACCCTTGGGTTATGGTCTGGACCAGGAGGCTTTTCAGTCTTTGGTATGATGAGCCGCGACCCAGCAACAAAGCTATCGGTGGTAGTGGGGGCGTGTCTGGGCAAGCCATTTTTTGTTTTTGCAAACCCGTAGCCAAAGCCACCACAGGGCAGGATGGAGGGTCTAGAGCAGCAAATCCGCCATCAGCAATGCTACAGGGATGGGTGGATGCAGAGCTGTCAATCGGCAGCCGCTCACTGCACATAAGTCACCAAGCACAGCCGCTGGCAGCTCAATGCAGGGAGCTGTTTTCTGTTGGACCAACTGGACGACTACACCCCCACCCAGAATGGCAGATCAGTAGTTCTCGAGCAGGACACACCTGCACAATGGTGGCACAAGGGACTCTATCTGACGTTCCAGTAGGCGGGTGCCAGACAACCATCAGTTAGGTTCTTGACTGAACTATTATTTTAAAGGGGCCTCCACCACTCTTAATCCGGCCCTGACTATGTGTAAGAACTTTGCTATACCCTGATTTTGTGGTCATGAATAAAAATAAAAGGTATATTTCAACTTTGTAAATGCGAGGGTCCCATTCACCTGATCGGTATTCTGGTCATGATTAGGTAGGCTGATCTGGTAGTGATGATGATTCCTGGTCGTTAGGTAATAAGGCAAAATGAATGTCAGATTAAACTAGCTGATTGGAGGAGAAGGTGGCATGATCAGGTTTAAAAAAAGGACATTCTTTTGGAGCTATAAGGATGCTATAATCAGAAGATCATGAGACAATTGGGTCCCAGACAGTATAAAAACATGACGTGACAGGTAATTATTCAAATATACAAAATATTTTATTTTTAAATTGGATCAAAACCACGTGGCTTCCCAAGCTGGAATGCCCCACTGTGTAAAACCTCCAGGGTGCCCAATAAACTCACCTTTTCCCTGAGCCCACGGCACTTCACTCCCCTCCCTTCTCAACTATGCGCAGCCCCACCCGCCGCAACTAAGGGAGTTATTTAAAAAGGGATAGCGCCAGGTAGTGCCTCGTAGCGGCAGGCATCGTCTATTGAGCAAAACCACATTTATGAAAGCGAATCTGTTGAGCATCTCTAACAGCGGCATGTAGCGTCACATGTATTACTACAGGCAGCTGAGTGTATAGCGCCAGGGCTCCAGCTTCCAGAGCGCCAGGTATTACCTTTCGCTGAGTGTCGCTCTCCCATTCATATCAATGGCCTTTTATTTGCTTGTGTTTAAACAGCGTGTTTGACAATTTTTTTTTGCTCAAATCATTGTGTGACCTCTCCTGGCTGCAAACAAAAACTTTTAGAAACGTTTTTGACTTTTTATATTTTTATGCAGAATTCTCATTACAGGTCTGGCACTAAAGTGTTAATGTCACAGTGTTAAAACAATGTCATTCCATGTGTTTTCGCTTTGTTACTGGTGGATATGTGTTCAAAAACAGACTTTAATCACACAACATCTGGCGTTCTGTGCTATAGCGACCAGATTTAGAGCGCTGATGCTGTGTGTGTGTAGTTTTTTGATGTATGGTGTGGAGCGCCGAGAGTCGGTCGCACTGAGCTGGCGCTACATTTCACTCCCTGCAGAGCTGTACTAGTGTTAGAGCGCCCAACACACATCATATTCATCAATGCCGGCCAGGTTACTACAGCGACTGAGGTGCTCTGTTACAGCGCCCGATACCCACTTATAGCGTCTACTAGCGGTCGCTCTAAGTACCGCTATACGGACACTAATCTGCCGATATCTGGCGTTAGTAGTGAATCAGCCTCCACATGTACGTGGCTGCCCATAGCCGAAGGGAGGATATGATGCCGTGCGCCGCTCGTAAGTGTGGCTCGAGATTCCATTTAGCTTCTCCAGCTGCACATTAAGTGCTGTGGGAGAAGCTGAGTGGACCAGTGGGCTCCAGGAGAGGTGAGTTAACTCTGAGTCCTGGGGGGGGTTCACACAATGGGGCACCTAAAACTGGGGTGCCCCAGGGGAAGGATCAATGAAAATCCTGGGGTTTGGTCCACTTTAAAGTGCACCTATACTCAGAAAGGAAGTTTATGTTGTCACCTTCCATTACCAGCCCAGTGCCCCAAAACAGCCAGTGTTTCATTTTTCACTAAAACCTTTGCCCAATATTGATAAAAAGACTAACAGTAGTGTTATGGTGAATGGCCTGCCATATGATAATTAGTCCAGTTACAACTGTCATATTAGGGCTAATTCAACACCGTGAGATTTTTTTTTCTCACTTTTTATTGTCCTTTTTGCAAAGGAATTTTTTTTTTCCCTTAGTGCAATTTAGCACCATTTTAGCTGTGCACATTTTTACATATTTAGCCCAGTTTTTTTTCAGTGTAATTCAGCATATTTTTTAGCTGTGCAAATTTTTAAAACATTAAACTGCTAAACGTGGTGCTGAATTGCACCAAGAAAAAAATCAAGACAGCCTGCTCGGCCAGGGAGCAATATGGCTGACTGCATCCAATTCAAAAGAACCACAGGCTGTTCTGAAGCACTGGGCTGTGGATGGAAGGTGACAACATATTCACCTATATGTGCACTTTAAGCCCTACTTTATTCTAGCTTAGTACCTATCTGAGGATTGCAATTATAAACATAATGGAATAAAGGAATACCTGAAGCAGAATCGACCTCGGTACCTTAAACTCCCCAAAAAGTTGTGACATTTCTGCACTTGGGTGGATTCTGCACCCATTGTAAAACATGTACTACATTGTTTTTGGAGTTTAATGTGCCATCTCCTTTTATTTTGTTATTATTACTTTTTTTGGGGGGGGGGGGGGTAAAGACAAATAACAAGGTAATAAAGACATATTTCTGCAGCGCTGGGTTGAAGCCATAGCAGGACTCCATAATTTACCCTCCTTTCAATTTTATACCTCCAGGACCACCCAAAAATTGGTCTAACAGCCACTCTGTTCTTTGGGGCTCTCAACGTGAGCGAGTACAACAAACCACAAAGCTCTTCTGACCACTGTAGAGCAGGCTCATGACTCATAAAGTTGCGCCATGACATGCCCCTCCCGGCTCAGCCATGACCTAGAAATTGAAGTAAAAAAAGCAGCACATGAGGGCTTTACTAATAATACTCTGAAATGGTTCATCACACTGTGTACTTGGGCATAGGATGGGAGGAAGTTAGTGTGTTCTGGCACAGAGACTTTAAATATGTGCTGGCTTTATTATTGATTCATTTTGTCATATTTATATGTATTAAATGTTGTTGCTTTTTATATAGTTCATTCAAGGGGACCAAGTATTAAAAAATATACTACCCGTCTATTTGTTGCTTCATGAAAATTCCAGGGTGGATTTAACCCCCATACTAGCTATTAATTGTCTGGTTGTAGTAAACATGAAAGTTAGGAGGGCAAGCTGAGGTTTATCTAACTTATACCTTTCTACCCAAAAGAGCACCCCAATGGATCAAATGCTAAGGTTTCATTAAATGGGTATTGATCAAGTAAAAAACTTGAATAAAAAAATCCAGAGATGTTGCACTATTGGGCTTTCCCAAAACATATAAACAGTGTACCCTCTTGAGTGCAGAGGGTCTCTTGCCGGCCCAGCCGTCACTAAGTTCCCCTGCTTCCACCTGCGGCGACTAGGGACTGGCGGGCCAGCCGGCGCTGCCTCTACGGCTCGCAGAAAATTTAAAGTTATACTAAACGTGAGAAGTAAGAACTGGGGCCAGAATAAGGAATCCGCCAGGCAAGTCCACACTGCAACATGGGGCCCTCAATTCCAACCTTATTGTAAGATGAGACCCGATCGGGATGTATCCTTCTCAGTTATAAGTATCCTTTTTTTGTTTTTGTTTTTCTCTTTTCCCTCTAGCAGATACCATATTAACAATGTTAACCTATATAGATGAGGCGGGGTATATTACTGTAAGCTAATATACTGTATTTATATAACTAAAACTCTACTTTCTATTTATATAAGTAGGAAGATAAATGCGGTGTTAATTTTTGAGTGAATGTTTTACTGCATACATTTCTAGATTTTTCCTGTATTTTTATAACTAATATTTCGCATTTTCCCTTTGTTCTGACCTTCTTATAAAGGTATTATAGATAAGCTATTTCTGTCTAGTTAAGCATTATCCGGGCAATATTGTCCTCTATTGAATGTTTTTTTTTTTTTTTTTGCTTTTTTTTGCATAAATTCCTAGATTTACTTCTGCATACCTATAACCAATATATACATTTAAATTTTCCCTCCTCTCTGTTCCTCTCATAAAGGTATTATAGATAGGCTATTCCTGACTATTTAAGCATTTGTTAGGCAATATTAATCTCAACTGAATGTTCTATTGTATAAATCCCTAAATTTACCCCTGTATACCTACAACTAATATTTGTATTTAAATCTTCCTGGTATGTTACTCCTCTTATAAAGGCATTATAGACAGGTTATTTTTGGCTATCTAAGTACTAGGTAGGCAATATTAGAGTAGCAGCTGAAATACCTTTTCTATTCTGCTAAGCCATAGAATATCTGCATTATAAAAGGAAAGGGGAAGACTGAGTGGAAAAAAAATAATAATAATAAAATAAAATAAAATAAAAAAAAAAAAAAAAAAAGGTGGAAATAGGGAAGATAAGGGAAAAAGGAAAGAGTTACGGGGGATAGGAATAGGAAAGTGGGAAGAGGGGAAAAGAAATGTGAGGAGGAGGAATAGTAAAGGTGAAGAGGAATTGAAGAAGGGTTTTCTGCAATTAGACCCTCTATTGGAATAATACAAATGCATTCAGCTCTCCTAAATCCGACTAGAATATAATCAATCGGGCCTCGCAGTATATAGTGTCTCAATCAACTATCTCAATATGTCACAGAACACTAAGAAGAATTTATTCAAGCAAACTTCAATCGCTTCCTATGGACATGGCCTAAACACTAGATCGAGAGTAGATAGTCTCTCACCGTCAACTAAAGCAATGGAACCGTCTATAGCCATACCTGGAACACCATTTCAATCCACTAAACCCGCATTTTCAGAAATGGCCACACTGTCCGGTGAAATCCGCACTCCCGGGGAAATAGGCCTACATAGAGACCTTATCCATAAGGCTCAAGAGTTGTTAATGCAGGCGGATAAAGAGCTTCCTCTGGATACTGGAAGTCTTGAAAGACAAAATAAAGCGTCCGCAAGGAAATCAAAAAAGCAAGGCATATATGAACCACAAATATTGGAGGGCATAGATCCATCTAAAACAACTTCTACATTGTCGACTAAAGAATTTAGAGACGATGCAATAATATCGTTGGGTAAATCATATAAAAACCTATACAAAGACTTCTCTTCATTAAGAGAAACGGTAGACAATCACCTATCTGATTTCAAAACTACCCTACTACAAACAATACAAGAGACTGTAAAGACTACAATTAAAAATGAACTTCAAGAACTTAAAGAAGCTATATACTCTATTACACAACGATTAGAAAATATAGAGGCGGACCTGATTATAGTCGCTAGAGAGCGGAAACAGATAAGTTCAAAACTTCATTCCCAGGTTCAAAATTTAGAAGGCTTAAATATTAAAATGGATGATATAGAAAATAGAACAAGAAGAAACAACTTAAAACTCAAAGGAATAGACGTGACAATTCAAAGGAAAGACCTGATCACCACTGTAGAAAAAATTTTCCAACATCTCCTACAGACGGAAGAGAAAATTAAAATAGATAGGGTACACCGCCTGGGCAGAATTAAAACAATACCCTCTGGACAGACCCAGGATGTTATCTGCTGTATACCAGACTATGCTATTAAAGAAGAAATCCTTTATAAAGCAAGGAAAGAGAGAGAACATAATATGTACGGTATGACAATCCAAATCTTTCAGGACTACTCTCAACGCACCCTGAGTAAACGATACCATCTAAAACCACTCCTTGCGGCACTACATAAGGCAAACCTTAAATTTCGGTGTATTGGGCCTCTAACCCTGCAAATACAAAAGGAGGGAAGACAACTGATCCTAAAAGATGGGGATAACCCAAGAAATATTGCAGAACAACTAGGAAACGAAATTCCACTGATCACAGAGTGGCAAGCCTCAAGTGAGGAAGATACCGCTCTGTCACCGCGAAATCTCTTAATAGAATCTTGGACGATAAATACCTAATATAGAGAGTGGAGCGGAAAAGTTAAAGAAATAGGGATTACAATTAAATGAAATACTGAAGAGAAGGGGTGAAGGAAAGGGTAAGAAGAAGGGGAGGGGGAGGAGGGTGGAAAGGAGAGAAAAAAAAAAAAAAAAAAAAAAGAGGAATGCGGCAATGATGATTGGGAATTATCAATGCAGCTTATGCTGATCAGTATCTTTACGTGGATATCTAGGCAGCAGGTAGAAGTCTGGGTTTTGACCTAAATCAATGGTCATATTGGGAATGAGAGGGTTATTAACCCCTCAAAACCCAGACTAGAGTGGTTAGAGGGGAGTGGGAGGGGGGCTAAGGGAAGTATCTGTAAAAATGCTAATGCGCATGATCTGATCTCATCGAGACCCTCGTTGATAAATATAAAAAAAAAAAAAAAAAAAAAAAAAAAAAAAACCTTTTTAGGATATGTATACAAGGGAGGAAATATACGGTGGTGCAAATGAATTAACCATTGCGACGTATAACATTCGAGGGGCAAATTCACTATAGGAATAGGATATTATCAGATTTAAATACTTATAAAGTTGATATAGCGCTCCTTCAGGAGACACATCTCAAGCGAAACAAAATCCCACAACGACTATTCCACGAATTTGGGACCGTTGTAAATAATGAATATTCTAAAAAATCAAGAGGAGTATCTATCTTAATAAATAAAAGGATAAAAATTAAGAAATGGTCAGTCTATAAAGATAAAGCTGCGCGTCTCTTAATCTGGGTAGGAAGTCTGAATGGTCAACCCTGCACGCTAGTAAATTCTTACGCCCCAAATACCAATCAAAAATCTTTTATAAAGAAAATAATTAAGAGATTAGACGAGATCAAAAAAGGTATAATCATCTGGGGAGGCGATTTAAATCTTGTATCCGACCCTCTCATCGATACAACAGGAAAACCGGAAAGTAGACACAGTACACTTAAGGATCCTGCTCTACATGACGAATTGAGGAAACTACATTTAGTTGATAGCTGGCGTGTTTTGCATCCAGGAGAAAGAAACTTTACCTGTTTCAATACGGCCCATAAACTCTACTCGAGAATAGACTATATCTTTGTGCAGCAGTCTACCCTCTCGAAAATAAAAAAATGCGAGATTGGCAATATTACGTTAAGCGATCACGCTCCAGTTATTCTAACCGTTGCATGGGAACAAAAATATGAAGTGAGAAATTTTCACTGGACTTTAGATAAAAAGATATTACAAGAAAAACCGGTAGTGGATAAGCTCAAGTCCTCCCTTCAGGAATTTTTTATGTTTAATGACGTACCAGAAACTAGTCCAAGTGTTATCTGGGAGTGTCATAAATGTTTTTTTAGAGGGATAGCTCAATCGGAAGAAAGATTTTATAGGAAAATAAAAACGACAGAAATTAACACGATTACAGAAGAAATAAGTAAATTAGAGCAGATACATAAGCAAAAACAATCAGAAAGGACCTATCAAGATTTAAAAGTCTTAAGGGGAAATTTAAAAACATTAATAGATAATAACAGCAGACTGGCTAAAGAAAATCAACGTAAATTGAAACTAAGACGAAGTATAGGAGGTCAGGACCTCGCAGCATTATTAAACGATAAAAGAGCAAAAAATTTTATAGAAGAAATACTGTCTAGCGAAGGAGAAATGAAATATAAAACCGAAGATATAGCGGAAGAATTTGTGTCTTTTTTTAAAAAGATATACAACATAGAACAAACTGAATCTGATCATCGAACTTATCTTCAAGATATAACTAATACCAAATTAGATGCTAACTCGGCAAGAGAACTGGAAAAGCCTTTTTCCAAGAAGGAACTGAGTGAAGCTATTGTAAAATTGAAACCGAATAAATCTCCTGGGGAAAATGGTCTACCTGCCGAGTACTATAAACTATTTGATGATCAGATTGCACCGTATATGCTTCAATGGGTAAATAATATCAATCGTCTCCACCCGCCGAGTCCGAGAATGAATACGGCTATAATAAAACTTATTTTAAAATCAGGGAAAGACGGAAGCCAATGTAAAAACTATCGGCCGATTTCTTTAATTAACTGTGACCTAAAGATCTATGCCACGCTACTAGCAAACAGACTACTTAAGGTAATACCATATATAATCTCACAGTGTCAAGCGGGTTTTATTCCAAGAAGAGGAGTAAATCAAAATATTTCGTTAGCAGTATCTCTAATAACCCAGATTAAAGAAACAAAAACTAAAGCTCTTATGCTGGCTCTAGACGCTCAAAAAGCATTCGACAGAGTGTCCTGGACCTATCTGGAAGCTACCCTCCATCAATTTGGACTGGGACCCAACTTCATAAATAAGATCATGGCATTATATATTAATCAAAAATCACGACTAGATGTAAATGGAACTATATCCGAACCCTTTTCAATAACTAACGGCACACGTCAGGGTTGCCCATTATCCCCATTATTATTTAACCTGCATTTGGACCCACTTCTATCAAGGATTGAATCCGACCCGCAAATAAAAGGGATACAGATAGGAACCAGAGAAATTAAGCATCTGACGTATGCGGATGACATACTACTGGTCCTAAGAGACCCCACTCCTGGCATGATTACAAGAGTAATAGAAATATTTGATCAGTTTAAGGCTCATGCCAATTTTTCTCTAAATCTAGAGAAATCAATTCTGATGCCTTTCCGACTTAATGAAATTGAAATAGAAGAATTAAATAAGGGCTGTGGATTCCCGGTAAATCTTACCCAGATTACCTATCTAGGAGTAAACTTAACTGCTGAACCAGATAATCTTTTTCTTGCAAACTTTTCTGAATGTGTACAAACTTTAAAAAAGTTCATAGTTAAGTGGTCTAAATTCCCATTGAATATACTAGCTCGTATTGCCGCGGTTAAAATGTATTTTCTACCAGAACTACTTTTCAAAATAATAAATATCCCTATCCACATACCCAAGTCCTATATAGATAATCTGGATAAAATATTGGGAAACTTTTATTGGAATCATCGTCGTCATAGACTAGCTTATAATACACTAATAAAATCCAAATCTCATGGAGGGTGGGGGGCCCCTGACTTAGCTCGTTATGTCGTGGCTTCCCATATTTATCGTCTAGCCAAATGGATCTCCTCAGATAAGGACTCTCTATGGGTAGAAATCGAATTACATCCGTTCAGCCCTGATAAACTTAGGGCTTCAGAACCACAAAGAATGCATCTTCTTAAACAAGACCTTAAAAATCCTATAGTCCTGTCCGTTTTGAACTCCCTGAAGATACTTACACGGAATCAGGAATTATTTCCATACCCGGATCTAATGAAAACCTTAAGGAATGCAGATATTGGGAAATGGGAAGCGAAGGAACTAGACCTTGAATCGCATATTGAGCCTAGAGTCTATCATATATGGCAGGCTATACAAACAAATGCGAAACCTTCGCTATTAGAGAAGATGAAAGATGGAAACAAAACCTATTTTAAAGCCCTTCAGGTAGAATCCTTCTTAAGAAATCTCAATCTCCCGAAACATAAAATATATCTTACAGAATTTCAACAGCTCTTTATAAAGGAACAACCCGCTAAATCTCTTTCGCACTACTATACGATATTAAGCTTGCCCTGTACACTAAAAGAACGCCGATGTATAAAAAAGTGGGAAACGGACATAAGATCAGAGATAACACTAGAACAGAAAGAGTCTATAATAAGATCGATTACCACGATAAAATCGCCAGCTCTGAAAATCTTTTGCTTGAAATATTGGAATAGATTCTATTATACATCTGATTATAATCAAAATTTTAGAGAATATATGTGTTGGTGGTGCAAAAAGCATCCGGCCACGGTTATCCATCTATGGTGGTCCTGCGAAAGTATAAAACCTTTATGGAGTTTCACAGAAAAAATGCTTAAGCAGATAAAGGAAGGCTTTTCTGCCATTACAGCTAAAGAGGCCCTAATTACTCCCATATGGAGCGGGAGGCCCCAAGATAAAGAAATCAATGAGGCAAAACTGGTAGATAGGCTGGTCTCGACAATTATATGGACAACTAGGAAAAGCGTTGTAATTCGTTGGGGCGAAGCAAACCCCCTAGATTTAATCCAATGGAAAAACCACCTTATTACACAGTTGGAAAACGAAACCTGTTTGGCCTCCGATTCGAGATATAGGCAGGTCCTGAAAGAGGGTTTAGAAATAATTAAAAGATAGGGATGATAAGTGAGATTTAGATCAATGCACAAAGGCTTATAAGGGGGGAGGAGGGTAAAGGGATTAGGGGGGATAGGTAACAGAAGGTGGTAGGGAGGAAATTAGAATTTTTGTGATGCATCTGCTTTAGATAACTTCTTTTCATACCTTACAAACAATGATGCAATATACTCGTATACTCCCTAAGGTACCATTGTTATGATGGAACGCTTGGGCGAAACGGAGTAATTTCTTCAACTGCTGACTGTTTGTAAAAAAAAAAAAAAAAAAAAATCCAGAGATGTTGCACTATTGGGCTTTCCCAAAACATATAAACAGTGTACCCTCTTGAGTGCAGATTTTTCATTTTATAGAGAACATTAATAAAGCTTCTAGATGTCAGAAGATATGATATTATACCTCTCCTGTAAGGGTTGCAGCCAGGTCTGATTCTCATGGTCATATAGGGTAGTTTCCCAGCTGTTGAAGTTAATATGAGTTATAAATATAGCTGGCATAGGGTTCCACGGGCTAAAGTAGTTTCCAAGCATCTCTTTTATACAATTACAAATCTAGGAATTGCAGTTCCTTGAAATTCTGAATTGATGTACTTCCGAATTTGTTGGTGTCTAGAGCAGTTGGTTCCCAACCAAGTGTACTAGTACCAGTGGTGGAAATTAAGACTATTGGGGGTGACATAAAGCACTGCAGACAAGCCACTGCCAGGTGGCCAAGTCAACAAGCTGCAGATGGCGAGCTTCTTTGGATGAGTGCATTGCTAGCAGAATTGTGATGCCCAGCGGGACACCTGCCTTCTAACAGTAGACAACCCCCAATCTCCACCGCCACTTCTGCCTTTAGACAAGTCTGCATTTGCCGGGGCGCTAGGAACGCCTCACCGGACATGGTTGCCCTCAGGTTTTAATAGGCACAAAGGATGTATCCCAAATCCGAGGTTGTACAGAGGTAGTCAGTTCAGGGGGGCACGTCAGTACACAGGGATAAGACAGAAGCGTAGTCAGGAATAGCCAAAGGGTCAAGCAGGAAGGTCAGAGGTAACAAGGTATCCGAAAGGGGCAGGCAGGTTCGTGGTCAGGCAAGCAGAGGTTAGTTCTGGCAACAAACAGGGATGGTCGCTTAAGCCGAGTCAGTAACAGATAATCACTGATTTAGTCACACCCAAAGCACTAGAGACTATAACGGGCACTGAGCATTGGGCTAGTTCCATATTATTGGGTATCTGACCAATGGCAGCCCAGGAAGGGGGAGTGTGTAGTGATTGGTGCAACTAGGAACTCCAGCCGGATTGGCTGTAGCTCGAAGGGGCTGATCAATTCTGACAGCAAGGCTGACCAGCCCTTGATCATTCTCAGGTGTGGAGGTAGCTGCGCCGCCTGCCAGCTGCAGAGTGCCTCCTTACAGTGAAGCTGCCTGACTGCAGGGTGCGCGCTCAGCTAGAGAGGAGTGGGGGAGGCTGCCGGAGCAGCATGCCGCGCTTTCAGTCTTCCGGGAGTGGCGAACACGCTCAGCAGCAGGAAGACAACAAGCACCACGCCGCCCAGCAGACACTCGCTGCGGGTCCCTTGGTACAGGTAAGTTTCTTACAAGACGAGCTGGCATTCTGTATTAATGCTGGTACTTGAAATGATTGCAAAATCAAAAGTCATACTTATCAATATTCGCCAAGAGCATAAAATGTTTCTTTAATGCTTTGATTCTTCTATTCAGAACCAGGTGCACTTCCCACCAAAAGTCCTTTTTACCCTAAACTTAATTGTTTGCACCTGGTTGTCAACCCCATTCCAATGTCCCAACATTCAGATGCTCATACTTCTGACAAGTAGTTTTGTGGGCCCTCAAGATATGGACAGACCTGCAAGTTGTCAGTCTGAGGGCAACAGATGGCTGGGTCTCCTGTGGGTCTCCAACAGAAACACTTGGGTTTTGGGTTCTATCAACCATGGAGGCTGATTCATTACTAACCCCAGGTATCAGCAGATGAGCGCCTGTATAGCGGCGCTTAGAGCGACCGCTAGTAGATGCTGTTAGCGGGTATCAGGCACTGTAACAGAGCGTCTCGGTCGCTCTAGTAACCTTGCCGGCATTGATGAATGTGATGTATTTTGGGCGCTGTAACACCAGTACAGCGCTGCAGGGAGCGAAAGGAAGCGCCAGCTCAGTGCGACCGACTCTTGGCGCTCAACACCATACTTGCATCGGCGCTCTTAATCTGGTCGCTATAGCACAGTTGCTAGGCGCTGTGTGATTAAAGTCTGTTTTCGAGCACATATCCACCAGTAACAAAGCAAAAATACATGGAATTACATTGTTATAACACTGTGACATTAACACTTTAGTGCCAGATCTGTAATGACAATGCTGCATAAAAAACAAAAAAATCAAAAACGTTTTCAAAAATGACTCTAGGCCAGGAGAGGTGACACAATTATTTGAGAGAAAAAAACATTTTTTTAAAGAGATTAGAAGGAATGTCCATCGAAATGTATGGGAGAGCGACAGATAGCGACAGGTAATACCTGGCGCTCTGGAAGCTAGAGCGCCGGCGCTATACGCTGAGCCACCTGTAATGATGAAATCTTACGCTACATGGCGCTGTTAGAGTCGCTCACCAGAATCGCCTTCATAAATGCAGTTTTGCGTACAGCGCCCAGCGTTCACCAGACGCTGCCTGCTGCTACAAGGTACTACCTGGCTCTACACCTTCATGAATAAACCCCATAACAAGTCTGATCGTTGGACCATTCCAAGCAGTGTATTACAAAACAGGTATTCATGTAAAAGGTTTATTTTTAAGATCGTATAAACTTCTTTCTCTTTACATAAAGATGCTATGCCCAGGGTGCTGTTACGGAGCTAATGCGCTGTATCACAATTCTCAAACAATAACTAGGAAATAAATTAGCCCGGCTTTTCAACGATGGAATCCAGAGGACAAGCGGTGCTCTTTTGTGTGCTCTGGAGCAGCTGCTGTTGTTGGATAGAAAAGTACCTGTGAGACAGAATCGGGATGTCTAATTATAACTAATATTGTCTGGAGGACTAAAGCAAATGCAAGGGAAGGAATAAAACAATAGGAGTAAATATTATAAAAGGCATTGAACAAACACGTTTGCTATTCCCCTTTGCAAGTCTAAACTGGCACTATTAATGCAAATTAAATTACAAAATGATGATTTTTTTTTTTATACTTTGAAAGAACAGATGCCTCATTGCACTAAATGAGACTGTACTACCCCAGACCACACATTAGGGCCATGTATAACTTTACTTCTTTTGTAGCCACAAACATTTTATTTATTGTAAACCACATCTTAAAATATATTTTCATTTCAAAAAGCCAAACAAAGCCCCTAAATACACAGTTGAAATACAAGTACTTAAAGTGTTTTACAAGGGTGATAATGGCGGATCAGGCTGGTGTGTTTCTTTTCCAGGACAGATAGAAAAAAAGGCTCTGCCTGAAGAACACACATAAGTAAATGTACCATTTTGTGTGATATTTAATTTCCAGGGGGTTATCCAGAACTGGGTGAAGTGAGTAGTAGACTTGTTTTAAATCTCTCAAGTAGATGCAGATACCACTGCACACAAGCAATAGGTAAAGCTATAGCAGATATATCTAAATGACAGCATAACATACATGTCACTAAAATAACAAAAGGGCACCATGTCTGGTTTAGACAATGTGTGGCCCTGTGCAAAAATAAAAGTGGGACCCTAATTTAAATTTTGCTGCTGTTCGCTGATAGAGCAAGATATTTAAAGTGGACCAAAACTCCATAAATCCCCCATCCGATTTGGCCTACCTCCACAGTGGCATTGAGATTAAAACCAGTTTGGCAGATACTTAACTCAATCTGGGATCCATTGAGTATTCCTAATGTGCATGCTCATTGGCCCAAAGGCACAGGGATGCCACGAAGTGTGCTGTTAAGCTTAGGCCCTTATTTATGAAGGAATAGCGACAGGTAGCGACTGGTGAGCGGCCGGTAATGACGGGCACCGCCACGAGAACGCCGGCTCACCACCACAATCACACATTTATCAAGCCGATCCTGCTTAGCGACTGAGATAGCGCCATATAGCCACTCATTCATCATTATTCCAGCCTCAGCCCACAGCGCCAGCGTCCGACCTTGAACAGCGACAGGTATGACCTCTCGCTACATGGCGCTCTCCAATGCATTTCAATGGAACAATCTTTAAATATTCATAATTAATTGTTATTAATGTTTTTTTTTTAATGTGAAAAATTCTGTGACCACTTCTGCCATGTTAGATATTTTTTTTAAGGTAAAAAAAAAGAAAAAGAAAATTTGTGCAGAATTGATATTACAGGTCTGATATTATTGTATTCATATTACTAAATTCTTTAAAAATTTTTTTTTTTTTGGTTTCCAAAAATATGGGGGTTTGGGGGTTAAAAAACTACTTTTAACACATCACCGCCAGCGCTCTGGGGTTTAAACATGCATTTCACAGCGCTTGAATTTTTTGAGCGTGATTTTTTGATGAATATGGTGGGAGCCGGTCGCTCTGACCAGTCGCTATCATGCGCACCCATACATTGCGGAACCTGTCAAATAGCGACTCGTCACCTCGTATTCATTATTACTGCACACTGACTCAGTCGCTATCAAGAACCGAACAATGGCCAAGCACAGCGACTACTAACGGGCGCTGTGAAAATACTGCTACAGTCGCTCAACTGTCGCTACCTGCCGCTATTAATGAATCGGCCTCCCCGTTTCTGTCCTGCTCCTTGTTCCCCAGATACTGAGTCTGAATTAACCCAATTACAATGATGAGATGTAGTAAGAAAAAAAGAGTGCCACAGTGGTTTTATTAGCTGTAAGTCATCTATATTTTGTTGGGTTGGGTACATACAGTTACTGTCAAAATGAAATATAGATAAAGTGGACTGCACATAGGGAGCCTTATTTAAAAAAAAAAAAAAAACACTCTCTGTCCCCGCACCGCAACCCCGCTGAAAATAGACAGTGCCCCATGCTCTAACACTCCTAGCCGGGTAATGGGCTCTGCACAGGGATTGTATACGCCTATGTGCTAGTGTCCTCTAGCGCCACCTGGGAGCACCAGAATTGCAGTAGATTTGACACTGCACACACACACACAGCGCCCACATGGGCGCTGTGGAAAGGGGAAACAGACATACAGCGCCTGTTGCAATCCCAGATTTTGTTTTTTTGGGGGGGTGGCTGCACATTTTCAGTGTGGAAACACCAGGAATTTTATTGGGGATACTAAAGTGATATGACACATGTTTTGCATGCCCCAAATTGCAATTGTGCAGCACAACCCAAAACTGCAAAACTTGCATACAAATACAAAACTAAACAGCCCAGGGATCCTGTGGCGCATGCACCCCCCCCCCCAAAAAAAAAATGGTAAAAAATTATAACCAACCCAGCCCACTGAATTCTATGGGATAAGGCCACACAGTGCATGGTGAGTGCCTGGCCTTATGTGACACTGTAGGGAACACACTCATATGCTTGCGGCACTGATGATAGATGGGACACTACCTGGCACTATGGATTTTGACCTTCATACATACACCTTTTGTACTGGGACCTGATATTCACCCGACGTTCATCTAACACTAACTGGCACTAGCGCTTCTTAAATAAACCCCTTATATTCCATCAGATAGGCTACAAACTTGGCATTACAGCCTAAAGGGATTGTCTAGGCTAAGTCTAAAATCAAATCATTGTCTGGATTCCTGCCATGCAGACAATTCATTCAGGTGTGCTGCACTATTTAGCCACTTTCCTTCAATTTTGACAACCTTTTGTTTTAGCACTGAGAGGTGGACCTATCTCTAACCCTCTTGCCTGTGTGGAATACGCCGAGACTTGTGTGACTTGTGAGGGGATGGCTGCTCCTTGCTTTGCTTGTCTGCCTTTTCCCTGCTTTTTTTGTATATAGTAGGTCCAGGTTACAGTGCTTGAAAAGGCGAGCATAAGAAAAATCCAGGGGCTGGGTTACAGCCTAGATCTCAGCTGCAACATTTGATTCAGCAGCTCACCAGGAGGAACCTTCTGCATAGCAGGTATGCAAAAAAAAATTCTAAAAAGCAGTTAGCCTGGATAATCCCTGTGATGAGGCTGTGAATTAGGTTGCTGTACATATTAAAGAGGTTGCAGGACAGGTTGTGATGCATCTTTCATTCAGATGAAAGATGTTATCTAAAACTTAATGATACAAATGGCAGCAGGTTGCAAGAAGCCTTAAAAAACCCAAGTCCGATGGCCCTGGAATCTATAAAATTCCAGTGCCCCCCAGGGACTTCCAGATTCAGGATGCCCTGCAGTGTGAACCCCCCCAGGTTGCCTGATAAACTCACCTTTCACCCCTTTTTAATGATGCCTGTGCGAGTAGTGACTGCTTTCTGCTATATGTTTTGCAGGCATTTGTGAATGGCTGGCGTAGAGGGTTAGAGGGTAGCGACAATGAAGCCACTGGCGCGCTCGGGTCCGCTCGGCTAAGCCGATTCTTAGAAGTATTTTGGACCTCCAAGCTTTACATTTCATTGTGTTAGTTGCATTTTAATTTATAGAGTAGTATGTAAAAACATTTATATGAAGCAGCAGAAGTCTCTTTAGAATCTCTCAAACTAAGGAGTTAAACCTGGTTCTCTACAAGTTAGATGATTGCTTTTCTGCTTCCCCTAAAATATTGGTTGAAAAGACATTTTGTTAGCGCTGAGGGAATTACTGAAGCAATGGTACCTGGTGCAGAGGATCATTAGCAGGCAGATAATCATCAGGAAAGGCAATAAAATGCCTGAAGCACTGCCAAGAATGCTTATCCTTCAAGGGCTTTAGCTCACCTATAGAAGTTTCTATTGTTCTACATCACTTTCTTCATATTAGTTGTATGTTTTCGACAAATAAGGTCCCGTGAGGCTAATTGAAATGACAAGGTATTTAGACTTATTGGACCTTGGGAGTAATTTTTTTATTTATTTATGTGCTTAAAAATGTTTATGACACTCTTTTTTCCTAAATATAAAATGTTTTAAAAGCTCAGAGGATCTGCTTATGTTTTAAAACCTAAATCCCGTCATACGCTCCCATAATTGCAGAATCTGCAGAATAACACATAAAATACATCATTAACAAGAGAAAATGCTAAGCTTGGTCTACAGCTTGGGTCAAATTACAGCCCAACTTCAGCCCAAAACATTTTTTTCCAGTTTTGGATACAGTAGATTGTGAAAGCAATAACACTAGTATAAAGCAGGTTTGTATCCTTGTGTCTAAGCCAGTTCCTGTTGGACAGGTTTCAATTATACACCTCCCCTTGCTAGCCAGCAGATTCCAGTGCCCTGAGGAAGATAAGGCAGTCTACTAGGTCCAGTAGGTACTGGCAAGGGGTGACAAGGAGGGGTGTCAGAATAGTTTTATTTAATTGCTGTGGGTCAGGCAATGTAATCTTGTGGGGCCTGATTAGAAACAGAAAAAGTTAAAACCTTGCTTTAGTCAGTATTAAATAGACTGGGAGTGATAGGTATTAGTTAAGACACAAGATGGCAGTGTAGGAAAAGACATAAGAAGGGTTAGAATATTAAACAGTATAGAGTAGTACCTTAACTTTGGTCAAAAGGTGATCAACTGGGAAATAAGGGGGAAAATTGTGTTAACAGGATCCTTTTAAAACTGGCTCAGAAACAACGTCTGAAAAGTGACACCATCCAGCAGGAAAGATTCTTCAAGTTTGGGTGACTGGGGTCCAATATCTGAGCATATAGGATTATGTCCAGTTGTTAGCAGCTTCAGCCAAGCGTGTATCAACTGTGACAGAAGCCATTTGTGTACCGGTATCAATTGTATTTATCTTTGGACAGTGTAGCCAGGCAGTGGGAAAAGCAAGCAGGATGCTTGGCTGCATAGCTCGAGACATCACCAGTAGGAAGAGGGAGGTTGTGATGCCGCTGTATAGGCCACAGCTAGAATACTGTGTGCAGTTCTGGAGACCTTACCTGCAAAAACACATTATTCAAATAGAACATGTCCAAAGGCGGCAACAAAAGTGGTACTTTTGACTTAAACTTATCAGGAGAGACTTAAATAACTCAATCTGTACAGTCTGGAGGAAAGAGCGGAGAGAGGGGACATGATTGAGACCTTTAAATATGTGAAAGGATTGAAAAAGGATCTGGATGGAAGTTTTCCTAAGAAAAAACGTAATGATAGAACAAGGGGGCACAACCTGAAGCTAGTCGGGGGGAAGATCAAGAGCAATGTTAGAAAATATTATTTTACAGAAAGAGTAGTAGAAGCTTGGAACAAACTTCCAGCAGAGGTCGTTGAAAAATCAACAGTCACTGAATTTAAACATGCCCAGGATAAACACACATCTATCCTAAGATAAGGAGCACATACAGTATACACATACGGGCAGATTAAATGGACCATATTGTCTCCTTCTGCCGTCACCCTTCTATGTTTCTATGTTTCTAAATAATGAACCTACAGTTGTTTTCTAATCCAAGGAGTTCTGCATTGGCATAGGATGCAGCAGAACTGTAAGTACCTGGGGATTGTTACAACATCCACACCACTGCACATGACCCACAATGGGCACTCTGGGTCCAAAGAACAGCAGCCCCTTGCCATGCTGTCACTAACCTGGCAGTAGGTAGGTTACATCTGTTTTAGGTTTCTTCAGTCTGGCCTGAAGTACCCCCGGCAATATACCTCCTGTCAGGCATCCCCAACCTTTCATACAATAAGAGCCACATTTAGTGCTCAGAAGCCACATTTCACGTGAATAGACTGTAGAAACCAGATAACCGAACAGAAAACAACTGAAAATCTATTAAAATAACAATACAGTGGAAGCATCTGATTAGACGGTTAAGTTTGAATGTTGCTCCCCCAAGCACAATTCCCAAATAACCCCCTAAAATTATCAAGCTGGGTCTGTATGGATTTCACCTTAATAAGTGGAGTGCAAAGCGGAGTGCAAATGAGGAATGAATGCAGATCCCCTAGACTCAAAAGGTTGGGCAGGATTGGCCAGGTGGGGAGGCATACTGGATAATCTGTCTTTTCAGCTTCCAGCACCACTTACAGCCATCACCCTCTACTCACCCCTGAAATATGACATAAGTGTCACAAGATACCACGTGTGGAAGCAGGAAAGCAGGGTATTGGATGCTGCAGAGACAGTTAAGCCAACACACTTAAACACCTTGTACAGTGCTGACAATGTCTGGCCAAGGGGATGTGTAAGCCCCCAGCCTCAATAGTGTGCTACTTCCTTTATTATACCCTGGTTATTTGGTTATATTTAGCTCCTACTTTTTAAGATGATACACCATCACTTATACCTTTGCCAGTCTTATATGACTGATGCATTGGCTTGCTGTCTACTGAACCATGGACCTTCTTATTCTGCAAAATAGGGATTTTTTATCTGCTTGTGCTTTGCACAATGTTCATAGCTTAGGTATTGTTGGTGATAGTAATCACTTTATATGCCTTTTGCACACTTATTAACTTTGTATAGCATTCAGTGGCAGGTCAGACAAGTAATTGTCAAGGCAAACAAATAAAAAAGCACTATACTCAACTTTTGTCACCAGCTGATGGTTGCTTCTAGTCCAGCTCTCTGGCAGTTACCTCGATCGCCCATTCCAAGTCCTGTGCCAACCGGCCCAATCGTCCATCATATCCGTCACCATATTCTAGTTGGGACCCCTCCGCCTGTCCTCAGTCACTGTGGCTTTGGCACGCCCCCTCAATTCACTGCAATAGAAGAGTTGTGCATCTGGCACATTCCCTAAATTGCAGCAAATAGAGGGGGTGTGGGGCTGTTTCACTCCTAGAAAGAGAATATGTCTTTATCTATATGCATACATTGTGTATTAATTTTAATATGTATTGATGGTTATTTAAACACTTTGGGCAAAGTTTCTCAGCACATATAAGCTACATTTTGATATATACATTTTGATATATACAGTCAGTATGCTGTATAATGTTTTACTGTAAATAATACTAATTAATAGGGATTAATAAGGCTTAATACAGGCATTGAAGATCAAGTTGTTATCCCTGCACCAGCTTCCTGATTTCTTGCCAGTTAGCTTGAGTTTCATCATTGCTGATGAGACCTATAATGGTTGTGTCATTAGCAAATGTTTAAAGAGTCTATGTGGAGATGTAATCATTTGTATATAGCATGATGGCGGTCGGGGGGCAAACCACAGCCTTGAGGAGCACCTATGCTTGATTTTGAGCACTAGTGATGAGCCAAAACTGCATCTATTCTGGTGCAGTTTTTATGAATAGTTTGCAATATTTTGGTTCTGCATCACCTGAATCTCAACCCAAAATGTGCTTTTGGGTTTCTGGAAAGCAATTAAAGCAGCAAAAATAAAAGAACAATTCTTCTTCTTTAAAATGACATTATTCTGTTAAACCAGCACTCTAGTTTCATTTAAAGTGGAACAACAATAGGCTAGGATGGATGCGCGCGCAAGGCCGGGGATGAGGGGAATACGGCAGTCGTCAGCAGAGCCGTCTGCTAAATGATGTATTGACAGCAGGCAGCTCTCATTGGATGAGAGTCTGCACATGTGCCGTTGGAGGGTGGAAAAGTGAGCTTTTATGGGCAAACTGGGAGGTTTTCTCCTTTTCGCTTTAAAGGAGTTAAAGAGGAATTAATATTTCACTTTGAAAATACATTATCCTGTTAAAGGGGCCTCTAACATTAATTGTGAAGTTTAATATAGTTAAAAGGGCTTTCTTCTATCTTTTAAAATGTATTTTTATGACAGATTACTTGTGTTAACAAAAATGATTTACCAAAAAATGAACTGCATGAACTGGGCCTGAATATTACTAATTCTGTTTTGCAAAATGTGCTTAATTTAGGTGGAATTTACCTTTGACTCAAATCCGAAGCCCAACATTATTTAGCAGCATACTAGAGAATAGCACTTTTTTTAGTTTATAGGTTATTTAGAGAAACCAACTACACGTTTTTCATGTTTGCTAACGAAGTAAAACTCTTATCGTCAACACTTTTTCAGGGTAGACAATGCTTGGCAGCCTAATGGAAAAAATGTGCACAAAGAAAACACAATGGTCAAACTGAATTTAGGATTACACAGGATTTGTAGCTGTGCAGTTGATCCTTGTCCTCTGCACATGTATAAATCACTAGGTAAGCACATAGTTCAATAAAGCGATATGTCATAACATGCATCACAGGGGAATAGTCAGCAGTGTTTAACACTGTGACTGTAAAGCAAACTGAAAGAAGAAATAATTGGGCTGTCACACAACATGATGGGTAATTTATTTGCCTATTATCTCTATAAATTTCATAAATATTTTTTTACTTGCTCACTAACCGTTTGCCACTGCAAATTTTAGTAGGAAATCGATGTAGCTCTACAAAAGATTGCTCACACATGGTACATGATTAAAAGAGATTGTATCAGTTCAAAGATGAAAGTTTATCGACATTTCAGTCCTTAGGTTCAAATCAAAGTTTATCTCATCTAAACAGATCTCCTGGGAGCACAGAATGACATATACTGCATTCACACCAAGTTTCTTATTTTCAGCTGCAGTCAATAATGTTTCACTGGGTTAGGATGTGTTCTGGTCTGGACAGTTCTATCTCATTTATGCTTTCAGTCCTTAGTAATGTTAAAAAGTAATTAACTAAATCAATACGGCTGGCTGTAATAATGGACCAACAACTGAGCTTGTGCTGCAGCCATTTACTGTTACTCTAACACAGTGTTAGTGCTTTGGCTTTTAAGCACTACATAATGTAGTTGAACTGTATTTAAAATGAACCTTTGCCCTAAAAAGGAAGCACGCGTTCCACTCCTATCTACAATATAGGCTTTTGACACTTCTTGGCCTGCCCCATTTGTCATATTTACCTGCTTATAGCAGATGACTTTTTAATGGGTTTAGAATCTAAAGAGCACACTGTTGACCATTGACTCTCACTGATACAGGGTGCCACCAATAAAAGGTGCCCCCACCTTTTTCTGCAGATTCTAGTGCCCTGGCAAAGGGAGCAAGCAGTTAATTGAGTTAATAACTGAAAAGTTCAGGGTTAGGGGTAGGTTGAGGTGTAGTCCTAATGCTAAAGGTTTAGTTCAACTAATATTAGTATAACGGTACATTCCTCTTAGATATGCATATAAACCACAGGTGTCAAACTCCCTCCTGAAAGGCCATAAACATTCTGCATTCTGTGTATACCCACAGAGGGGGAGATCCTGGCCTGTTGCTGCCCCCTTCAGGAGGGGGTCTGACACCCTTGAAACAATCTATGTCACTGCTAGCCCCTAGTTAAGTACCAAAAGGTTCTTTAACTCACAGTCTTTAACTCACTCAAGTGGGATTAGGAATATGCAGCAGGATATAGACCTAGATCAAGCGCTGTATTGGGCTATACAAAAAAGACTTCAGGAGAAAATACCATAGATTGTGTTGCTGGCATATATGGGGCTGCTGGTAAGGTGATCCATAGGGACCTAGAGGTTGGGCAGTAAGGGGAGCTGGGTGGAACCTGCTGGCCCAGTCCAGTTCTGATCCAGCTGTACACAAACAAAATTGCACCTGCACCACTAAAAAGTGGCTTGTGTGCTCCCTAAAAGTGAACACTATGGGGGCCAAATCAACTTTAATAATATATATATAATGCACCCCAAAACTGAATAATGTGTCGTGCATGGTTAATGGGACTCACACATGTCCCTGAAACAATAATAGTGCTCAATAAAATAATAAACATACAGCGCTATAGGAAAAATAATTTATTAGGTAAAAAACAATAAAAAGCAGCTCTCCAACAATACATTATAAAGCGCTACGGAAGATGATGGCGCTATATAAATAAACATTAATAATAATAATCCATGTGAAAAAAAACTATAATCTATTATCCCAAAACCCACCACCCCACCCTCCCCACAAGGTCCAAGCAAAAAAGTCTCATTAACGTTCTATGGCTTATGATGTGACCAAAAAACAGCCAATAAGTCTCTGCAAAAACAATACTGGATGCTTCTTGGTGTTGTATCAAAGTTGTACCATTTGTGAGCCTCTCCTTGTAATCAACTCTCCATGCGGCTTGATGTCTACCACATGATCACAGATATCCAATACACGTCCATGAGCACACATCCAGGATTTCCACTCCCAATTGCAACATAATACACATCCTTGGTTGTAATACATAGATGAATAACATCTCATTTTGGTAGATCCAGTATCGCTACTTTCCAACACTCCTCCTTATATCACAAGAGCATTCTCTTGCTAGCCAGCTTAGATCACTCCACATCCACGTATTTGAAACGAAATATAATATGGGTTATTCTATAAAAAAGAAAAAGGAAAAAAATGTTATGCTCTTATATACTGTATTGTTACTGTAAATTAATGACCCTTAACAATCATACAAAATCGTACAAAAAGCACTAAAAAACTTGAAAATGGCTCAATGTGCCAATTCCCCCTAACCCCTTTACACCATACATCAACTACACAGGAAGGACATGAAGGTGACATCTTCACTCATCCCCTGGTGATTACGTGTCCAGACGACAGATCCACATACGTTCCTTCTGTAACAACATCTGTTTCACATTTCCTTCCCTTGTTCCTAAGGAGATCTTCTCCACTGCCACCACCCTAAAGCTCCTCACGGAGCTCTCATTGAATTGCAGAAAGTTAGACACCACCTCTTCAGACTTCAGCACTGTCCAACCATGTAGTCGGTCTTACAAAGGCTGATGCAGGTTGGGAATGCTATCAAGGGGGTTATGAGCCTCAGATGGCTACTACTGACATTGGATGGGTCATGGAGAGGCCTGCAGCAAACTGTGCTTGTGTGCACAAGTTTGGCCAGGGCACGAGCACTCAAAGGAAGCCAAAGAGTTGTCAGAAATCAGCCAGGAACTTGGAGTGAGAAGCTAGGTTGAGAAGAAAGGCTGAGAGGCATGTTCTGTATTAATGCCACGTTTTGGTGACATCTTTGAGTAAGCCAAGAGGCTGGTATCAAATTTATGGTCTCTGTTATTCTGTATGCTGAAGAAAGCCTATTTTCTGTAGGATTTGTGAAGAAAAAAAAAACAATTTGAGTTTAATCCCTCTGTTATACCCATGTCAGTAATGCCCAAATGATCCTTGAATTTGAACGCGCGCCTCTGACTCTGGGAATCAGGAGGTGGTGAGTTTTTAGGTGATTCATGTGGATACACAAAGCAAGGCATCCCAAACAGGAATGCCCCACCAAAGAGCAACAACTCTCAACAATCACCCTCTGGATCTGCCAGATCATAGGGTTACTGCTACATTTGCATATCCTAGAGAGGTCATAGTTTTTGACATGAAGGTTCTCAAGTCTTATCCAACATTTAAAATTGTATATTGTTATCTTTGGCTGATCTGACATAATAATGCTCTTCTAGAATGCCTGGATGATACATGGCCATGGTATCTGCAGCTTTTTTGACTATTATCCCAGCAAAACTTACTCCTCCGGCAGCACTACCATTTCAGCTCTAAGATTCCAGTGACAAGGGTTGTTGTATGTGTATTTGGGGATTTAATAGAACCAGAGAGGGTAGAAGATGAAGAACAGGACATCCGCTATTTGGAACTTTGGCTTCCAAACTCAGTGGAATCACTACAAGACAAATGTAAACCTTCTGCTAGGTTCGTGATGATGCAACAGTTTTGACTGTCTGTTTTGACTGTCTGGTCAGGCTGAAGGAGAGTTGAGCTTTCTAAAAGCACCCACGACAACAAGAAATGCCTTAAGGCTAATTACAATGAAATATTAAAACATGAATGCTTTTGCTGTTCTTCACAGTTTCATAAATCATTTTAACTGTTGCTGGGAAGTTCTATAACCCATATACTATTAGGCTTTTGGAACATACCCTAAAACCTCTTGGATACCCTCTTGGATAATATTTGGATATAGCCGGTATAGGCAATGCTTGGTGGTCTATTCCAGTCTGCATGTCAGCATCCACTATCAAGTCTAGTTTATCTGTATCATATACTGCTTAGACTCAGAGCATAATGGTAATTTATCATGGTTCTGTCTAGGGAGTTTGAATAATCTTTTTTTCTTGGAATGTAATTGCATGTAGAATGTATTGTGTACATGTGCCTACAATCCAAGTGTTTATTCGAGGAAGGACACTTCACCAAATCCTAGCCAAGATTCCCTTGGGTACCTTGCTATTCTTGCTTTGGAACCTCCCAAACCATACAGCACATAATAATCATATTTAATAATTATATTTTACTTTTGGTCCAGTATTTATAATTCCTAGGTAGCATCCTGATTTGGAATGTCCTACAGTCACAATTGATGTCTAACCTCCACCCAAGCCACATTTTCCAAGACAACCCCCCCCCCCCCTTGCTGTGCATGTTCTCCATAGTCCATTAGTTAGTGCAACTCAGGTGGGGTAAAGGCAGTGATTTCAGCTCCAGGGAACTGTGGAAAAACTGTGCCACTAGACACAGACAGACATAGGGGATAGTAAACCAAGGTAGGTCTAAACTTGTGGTGATGCACAGTCATATGTAGAGCAAGTAGAAGAGCAATTGACCCAATGCTACCCGACCCCTATACCTGGTGCGCTGGGCTGGCTGCCTCAGGGGGAGGTGGGGTACATTATTTTTTTTTTTCAAGGAAGGAAAGGAAACCCTTGCACTACAAAAAAAAAATCACACAGGCATTGCATGGCTTTATTTATTTTACGTGGCAAGGAGAGTACAGGACAGTGTAAAATGAAATGAAAACGTATATGTGCTCAAAATTGTGCAGGCTATCTCACATGTTATTTTGAATTGCCTGAACAAGTGGACGAATATCACAAGGGTGTGTACTTTTATGCTCTCTTATTGTATTGAGGCCCAAATGTTGAATATTTTTATATTTGTATATAAAGTATATTACTATATATATTCATATATTATTATATCTTTGGATGAATTCTCTTATGTACTGTACTGTATCAAGCTGCTAATATTGATTTTGCACAGTAGAGCAGTGTCGGTTGCTTTTAATCTACAGCTGGAGAACATATAGAGAAGCATATATAATTACTGCCGCTGGCTAGTAGACCTGCCCCTGAGCTGTCATGTGACATGAAGCAGAAACTCCTCACATCTCTGTGCATTTCTATGAATTCATTAACCTCACAGCGTCCATGCAGTCACCCGTCCTGAGCTTAAATGCACATCACAAAATCACATTACAATATTTGCACCATAGCAGAGATGCCATTATAAAGCTCTTTTACAGTCAGGGGAAGCCCTTAGAGATTATTATCGCATGGGACCCTGCTGGATAACAATAATATACACTACAGGAGTTATTCTGAAAAGGCTGCATTTTCAGAGGCAGTGAGAGCAGTTTTTTGCTGTCAGTATAGAATAAAGTAAAATCTAAACAGTTTTCTACTATATAAAAAAGAACCCCATGTCCATTTGCTACATTTGATGAGCAAAAACATTGTTAATGGGGGTAGATATGGAGGCTTATTTATTATTATTAGTGCGGGCGCCACTTGAGTGCTTTGTCCGAGATGCTCAGCAGTGCCGGCACCGCAGCGTCGACTTCTGTCCAGCAGTGCAGTCAGCGGCATTCCAGGCCAGGCAGTGGTCGCAGCGCATGACTTATATAAGCGTATGCGCTAGCGACACCTAGCGCCAGCCGAGAGCACCGCAGGCTGAAAGAATTTATTTAAAAAATACCAGGCACCAGACGGTGCTCAAAAAAAGGGAATTGGGGCACACAGCACCTGTTGGATTCCCAATGTTTAATTTTTTGGGGTTTTGGTATTTTTTTAATTAAAATGGGAATTGCATTAGGGACTTTAGACAAACATGACATAGCTTTCTCACGGACCAAATCACAAGTTTGTAGCACAAAAAAAGTGCTAAAAATGCATTTAAAATAATCCTAACAAGCCCAGGGATCCCGTGACACATGCACCAGCCCACCAAAAAATTCCACCAAAATACTTAAATAATTGTAACCATCCCAGCTCATTGAAATGCATGGGATCAGGTCACACAGTGCTAGGTGAGCGCTTGGTCCTATCTGGCACTGTAGGAAACTCACCGCCGGCACTCATCCCATTGCCGGTGCTGTTGATAGATGGGACACTACCTGGCACAGGCGCTGTGGATTTCTGACTTGAGACGTGGAGGCTGATGCCCTTATTTAACAAGGGATAGCGACAGGTAGCGACTGGTGAGCGGCCGGTAACGATGGGCCCCGCCACGAGAACGCCGGCTCCCCACCACAATCACACATTTATCAAGCCAATCCTGCTTAGCGACTGAGATAGCACCAGATAGCCACTTATTCATCATTATTCCAGCCTCAGCCCACAGAGCCAGCGTCCGACCTTAAACAGCGACAGGTATGACCTCTCGCTACCTGGCGCTCTCCAATGCATTATAATAATTAATTGTTATTAATGTTTTTTTTTTTCAATGGGAAAAAGTCTGTGACCACTTCTGCCATGTTAGATAGTTTTTTTAAGGTAAAAAAAAAAAAAAAAAATTGTGCAGAATTGATATTACAGGTCTGATATTATTGTATTCATATTACTAAATTCTTAAAAGAATTTTTTTTTTTTTTTTGGTTTCCAAAAATATGGTGGTTTGGGGATTAAAAACCTACTTTTAACACATCGCCGCCAACGCTCTGGGGTTTAAACATGCATTTCACAGCGCTTGAATTTTTTGAGCGTGATTTTTTGATGAATATGGTGGGAACCGGTCGCTCTGACCAGTCGCTATCATGCGCACCCATACATCGCAGAACCTGTCAAATAGCGACTTGTCACCTTGTATTCAACATTACTGCACACCGACTGAGTCGCTATCAACAACCGAACAACGGCCAAGCACAGCGACTACTAGCGGGCACTGTGAAAATACTGCTACAGTCGCTCAACTGTCGATACCTGCCGCTATTAATGAATCGGCCTCCCCGTCACTACTAACGCCACGTATTGCCAGATGAGCGTCTGTATAGCTGCGCTTAGAGTGCTAGTAGGGGCTGTAACCTAGCTTTAAGGTCGCTATAGTAACCTGGCCGGCATTGATTAATGTGATGTGTGTTGGGCACTCTAACAACAGTATAACACTGCAGCAAGCGACAGGTAGCACCAGCTCAGTGCGTCCAGCACTCTGCGCTCCACACCATATTTAACAAAACACTACACCCACACAGCGTCGGCGCTCTAAAGCTGGTCGCTATAGCATAGAGCAGCAGACGCTGTATGATTAAAGTCTGTTTTTGAACACATATACACCTGTAACAAAGCGAAAACACATGGAATTACATTGTTTTAACACTGTGACATTAACACTTTAGTGCCAGACCTGTAATGACAATTCTGCATAAAAATATAAAAAGTCAAAATTTATAAAAGTGTTTGTTTGCAGCCAGGAGAGGTCATACAATGAGCAAAAAAATAAATAAATTGCTAAACATGCTATTTCTACACAACTAATGAAGCCCTATTGAAATGTATGGGAGAGCGCTACAGAGCGACAGGTACTATATGGAAGCTACTGGAAGCTAGAACGCTGGTGCCATAAGCTGAGCCGCCAGTAATAATACATCGGATGCTACATGGCGCTGTTACAGTTGCTCACCAGAATCGCTTTCTTACATGTGGTTTTGCGTACAGCGCCCGGCGTTCACCAGAAGCTGCCTGCCGATACGAGGCATTACCTGCCACTATCCCTTCCTGAATAACCCCCTTAGCCAAAGCTGCTGATGTGCTCACCTGTTACTGTGGAGGGATTCTGGGATATGTAGTCATTACTTTTTACTCAAGGCCAGAAAAAACACACAAGAATATAGAAAGCTTGCTGATAAGTAAATCACAGGTATGGGAGCACAATCCTAACACAAATGTTTATTATACATCCCAGAAGAGGAAAACAATAAGGAAGAACACCAAAAAACCTGACAAAAAGGGAGTTTACCTTTAAGCAACCCCAGCCCTGGGCAGGCTTACACACAATATTCAGCCATATCATATAACATATCTGTTGTTCCCACATGAGAGAAATGCATCCGATGTTACAGTTACTTAGGCCCTTATTTAACAAGGGATAGCGCCAGGTAGCGAATGGTGAGCGAACGGTAATGACGCTCACCGCCACGAGTACGCCGGCTCCCCTCCGCAATCACACATTTATCAAGCCGATCCTGCTTAGCGACTGACAGAGCACCAGATAGCAAATCATTCATCATTATTCCAGCCTCACCCCACAGCGCCAGCGAGCGACCTTGAACAGCGACAGGTATGACCTCTCGCTACCTGGCGCTCTCCAATGCATTTCAGTGGAGCAATCTTTAAATATTCATAATTAATTGCTATGCTTCTGTGACCACTTCTGCAATGTTAGATTTTTTTTTAAGGTAAAAAAAAAAAAAAATTTGTGCAGAATTGATATTACAGGTCTGATATTAATGTATTCATATTACAAAATGTTTTGAAAAACATGTTTTTTTTTTTTCTCAAAAAATATGGTTGTTTGGGGGTTAAAAAACTACTTTTAACCCATTGCTGCCAGCGCTCTGGGGTTTAAACAAGCATTTCACAGCGCGAGAATTTTTGGAGCGTGATTTGTTAATGAATATGCTGGGAGCCGTTCGCTATGGCCGTTCGCTGTCATGCGCTCCCATACAGCGCGGAACCTGTCAAACAGCGACTCCTAACCCGTATTCAACATTACCACACACCGACCCCGTCGCTGTCAACAGCTGAACAACGGCCAAGCACAGCGAATACTAGCGGGCGCTGTGAAAATAACGCTACTGTCGCTCATCTGTCGTTACCTGGCGCTATTAATGAATCTGCCTCCCCGTATTTTAATGTATTTGTTTTTTATTTCATATTTAATAGAATGCCTATATTTGGACTTTATCCCTTGCTCACACTCCAAATTACTACCTTAAATAAAACACTTCCTAAATAATTCATGTGTGATGTATTAAAAAAAGAATTTGCATGAGCATGAATTTCTGTTATAGGATTATATGTTAGGAACTAAAGAAAACCACTTATGTTTAAATGCACAGGATCCATTATTGTGTATATTATCAGATTTTACAGCAGTGTGATGAGCCTAAACACCAATCAATTAACCCCTGAGGTGACTATAAAATGGGAAAAGTTTGAAAAAAAACCTTTTAAATAAATTGTACTTACTGGGGCTTATTTACTGCAATAACCTTTAATATGTCCATTCAAAGGGAATAATGTACATGACATGCTAACAGATAGAAAATACGGGGAAAATTCATCATGCAGAAAACATTTTCTGTTAGCGTGGCACAAAAATGATGGACCACCAGTCACCTGCACACCAGCATTTTTGTTACCCAATGGTGTGTAAGCACTTTATTACATTCACCCGCAATGTAAAGGTTATTCTAGAATTCATGAACCTCGCTTTGCATATTACCTTTGAAATCATTTTTTAAGCTGCTGACTCTGTTTATTATCTTAGGGGCATTTTTCTATGTCATCGAGTACAAAGGGTTCTGGTACAGCGGCAATAGATTTATCCTGATCATGGATACGCTATCTAGCAAGACGGATTAGCTGGGTTGGGACAATGATAAAGACACTGATTTAGTAGTGTGACACTCTGTTATGAGTTATTGCTCTTTATGTATATGCACAATGAGGCTTTATGATCAATGTATACATTGGGGCCCTGATTGATAGATTCTCTTTTTTTCTAACCTTTTTGGAATGATAAACCAGAGTGTGACTCTTGAATGTCAGATGAGAACAGAATTAAGTTCCCCGAGGGCTTGGGGCAAAACAAATCTGCTGTCTTCTGTAGTCAGGCAAAATGGAAAAGTTCATTATTTTTCATATTTCCCATCTCTGTCAAAATATGTATTCTAGAAGCAGTTAAACATGTTTTAATCAGCTATTGGGCTTGATAGCTCAGCCAGATGCATTTGCCTGGAAGGGAGAATACTCTTTAAAAGTGCACTGGTCTGTGAATACAGGCTGCAAAGTGACTTTTAAGGCATCTTTTCAGAGTACTGGCATAACTATAAATCACAGAGCCTCAGAGGAAATCCAAAATCCTCCCACTCCGTGCTGCATATTTCTCGGGTTCTAATTAATACTGGTCTGTATAGGAAGCAAGACATTTTTTGTGCTGCACTCTGCATTCAAGAGTGAAGAATTTAATATTTTGTGCTATATAATCAGTTATGGAGCCCTTTTTATGAAAGTCAGTCATACGGTTCAAGCTTTGAGTGGATACCTACCTGCCTGCATACAGCTAGAATGATTTTCATTTGTTATGTTCCTTTAAATTCCATAGGGCTGAGACTGTGTTAAAATTAAGTTACAGATCTTAAATAGAACCAAAATAATTCCTTAGGATTATGAATTGCACATGCAGCCAGGGCCGTATTTAAAGTGGACCAAAACCCAAGATAGTCAAAAGTTTGACTATCCTGGGCCTTGGTCCTTTCCCCGGGGGCACCCCGATCAGGGGGCCTTGCTGGGCCTTGTTATTCTTTAGGGCACTGGAGGAGAAGCAGCTGGGCCTTGTTCTCTAGGGCACTGGAGGGGAAGCAGCTGGGCCTTGTTGTTCCCTTGGTGTAGCTGGGCCATGTTGTTCCTCCGGGGGCAGCTGGGCCTCATTCTCCAGGGCACTGAAGGGGAAGCAGCTGGGCCTGGTTGTTCCCCTGGGGGCAGCTGGGGCTTGTAGTTACCCAGACCTGCAGAGGGGAAGCAGCAGTTGGGGTTTTGTTCTCTATGATGTAGACAATCTTCTTCTCTATGACCTGGGTAACTATAGGCCCCAGCTGGCCCAGTGTGAACAGCAAGTACTCAAAGGTGTCTAGTGTGGGTGGCCCTGAGTAGGGAGGTATACTGATGTGGGATGCCACATATACCTCAGGTATAGCCAGACCTTTTAATATTTCTGCATGCCTGGGTCCCATGTGACTGTCAGAAGCCAATCAGGTTTGCTAGGTGTACAGGGGAACAAAGATGTGTAAGGGGATGCCAGGATATAATAGCTACAGACCCCTTCGTAAAAAAAGCTCTTAGCTGGATCGGCAGGCATCTCTCACTCTCTCTCTTTTTTGCACATTTTTTATTTTGCACATTCTCTAATGCCTTTCGCTCTTTTTACCTTCCTTTCAACACCTTCTTTTCTACATGCCCTCCATCTCATTTCAACTTTTTTACATATTCCTCATTTAAACCTCCATCTTTCTATTTTCCATCCTTTTTAAGTCTTTTTTCTACATTCAAACTTTATTACAGCTTAACACCACCCAAGTTAGAGCCGCCCTGAAACCGATTAAAAAGAATATTTGCATACTTATTTTAAAAATATACCTGCCTGGTTCATTCCTTTTCAAGTCCTTTTCCCAGCAGAAGCCGGGGCCTGTATCATTCAATGCATTGGTGGGATCCTGAGTGACACTTTTCTCTCTCAATCACTGGCTCTGCCACAGCAGCCAAATCTGCATGAATAGGCTTCTATCCAGGGAAAGGACCGCATGGTGCAGAATTGGTGGGTATTTTAGGTAAGTATGCATATCAGGATAAAATGGGGGGAGGAAGGTGGGAGCACTAAAAGTGCCTAGGGCACCATCAACCCTAAATATGGCCCTGCATGCAGCATATTTGTCATTTGCACAATACATTGTAGCACTAAGCAGTAATGTATTATACTGTTAACCATAGAGGAGAAAAGTAAAGAAATAAATAAACCTTTTTTAACTTTCTGAAAGCTCATCTTAAAATATACCAGTTAGCCTACAAAAGGCATCATGTTATTTCCCTATTTTTCTATTGTAGTACTGAGAAGAGACATTATTTATATATGAGAATAGGAGGTCCCACGGCTGCAAATCATGTTATACAGGAAGAAAAAAGAGCAGAAAAGCAGAGAACCCCAATGATTTATATACTAATCTTGTAATATATATGCTGCAGTCTGTGTATATGATTCATGTTGCACATTCCACACTTCCATCACCCACCCTACAGTTAAATGCACACATACAAAAAGAACATTGTTGGTACCCAAATAAGAAAGAGGAAAAACATAATGGTCAATGGAATACCTTGAAAGGGACAAAAGCATTTGGCAGTTTTCTTTTACTGAAAATCAACTGATGAAATTCGGGCATTGCATTTAAATTACTACAGAAAAATTTTAATAAATAATAATGAAACATAATAATGAAACTGTCCTGGACAAAAGTGGTACACTTAAAGCGGCCTTTCAGAATCATTTAATGAAAAGCCCAAACCCTTAAAAAACTATTCCCCAGCATCTAAAATTAATATATTTAACATTTTTAGTCACTTACTTTTTATTCTTTCCTTCACTGGCCTGAAAATCTGCTCAGCACTCTAGGATATGGGCGCCGCCATCTTGGCTCAGTAGCATCACATACTGAGAAGAGGAGAGGGGTTGAAATTGCAGGGGGCGGGGTTGTAGCTGTACTTTGCACAAACAGAGCAGAGCTGGGGTCAGGAAAAGGTCAGCAATCCCACAATGCAGAGCGGCATAGTCAGAAGACACTGCCTGCACCCCCATGGGCCGCCATCTTGGATGTTTAAAGTATCAGAAAATGCAGTAGATACAGGTAGGATGATTTTTAATGTGGGCAATCTGTATGAACAGGGTGGGGGAAACATATAAGATAGACTCTTATTTAGGGTGAAGGTCCGGTTTAACTTCATATTTTTTGCAAGACCTTTTGAGGCATTCACTGCAAAAGGTGAGAAAGGTCAATGAGACCTCTGCTTATGCAAAGGCGTATTTAGGCTTACTCCTATTGAACAAACCGTTCCAGTAGGGTGTGAAGGGTGCCTTTTTTAGACTGCATGTGTCCGCTCCTTCCACAGATGTTCACACGGATTTAGATCAGGTCATTTAAAAATAGTCCAATGCTTTGCTCTTTGCACTAAATAAATAGAGATAAGTGAACCAAATCGCTAGAACCGAAATTAACTCCAAATTTCATACAACATACTGGGAGTGTAAAAGAGTAAAATTAGCCCCTAACTGTAGCGGAAAACCAAGCTGTCCAAAACTTGAGAGATCAGCGGAAAATAGGGTCCCCCTCTCCAGGAGGGGGGCTCCTTTTTAAAACATTTTTAGGTTAAACCCTTAAAATTATTTTTTTTTAATGGCGTGGTGCCCCCCCCCCCCCTTCCAAGAAAGCCAATCCAGGCTCCAGCTATGGGGCTGGTAGACCAGGGCACAGAGGCTGAGCGGTCGACCCTGAAGGCTATCAGCCCTCATAGCCCTCACAGGCAGAGCCTGCCCCCCCCCCCCCATGATTTCCTCTTCCAGGCGGAGAGATCGGTGGAAGATAGGTGCGCACCTGTCTTCTGTCGATCTCTCCGGCTTCTGACAGCTCAGCTCCATGCCACAGGGAGGGGCTCTTTATACTAGCAGAGTGAGCTGATTTCAGTTTAGTCAAAATGTGCCCCCCCCGCCCTGACACCCTACCCTGGCACTGAGGCTGGACATGGGGGTTAGAAAGAAAAAGACCCTTACCTTATCCAGGGGCCAACTTCGTTCTCTTGGTGCTCCTGTTCCTGGGCGCCACCATATTGCATTAAAGTGGACCAACACCCACGGGTGATCGGCCCGGGAATCTATAAGATTCCCGGGCCGATCACCTCCCTCCCCGCGGGACATCCGAGATCGGGAGGTGAAGCCCCCCCAAACACCCCAAACCCCCCTATCTGTGAATGGCGGCGGAGGAGCCGCTTGTCCGGGACTGTCAAACTGCTTGTCCGCCGGCGCTGGGAGCGGGGAGAGGTGAGTTTTTCGGGTGATCGGGGGGGTTTCACACAGCGGGGCACCCCGACCGGGGGTGCCCCACCGAAGTGGACCAAGACCCAGGATAGTCAAAATCCTGGGTTTTGGTCCACTTTGAAGCAGAGAGCCAGAACCCCAGGCTCCGTGTCGTCCAAAACCTTACTGAGGAAAGGGAGGATATAGCACCTGTGAGACAACATGTGCCCAGATTTTTTTGCTTCTTGAACAGATCTGGACACATTTGAGGATGAGCGGATCCGGTGTCGATTTTGTTTGAGCCGTACAGCCATTCCTGATTTGTATGAACAAATTCATGCCAAGATAGATCCTTGCACTGCTTGAAGCCATGCTGTGCCAGGGATGGTCAAACTGTTGGCTACATTGTATTTTCTTGGGAGAGGTATTTTCAAACCTCATCTGGTCTGATTACTGGGCTGAGTCAGCCAACTGCATCACGTATATTCATGCAAGTGATACTGGCTATATGTTACCTTATGCCGAATATATAACTTTTCCTACATCAGCTCCTGAAGTTACTTCCATAAAATGTGCTTTTTACCGCCAAACTGGTATCCCACCTGTCATTGATTGTGTTGACGGTACACACATAGCTTTGCACCTTCCAAGAATCCAGGAACGCATGTACTGCAACCGCAAACAATACCACTCCATTAATGTCATGCTGGTGTGTGACCACCTACAGAAATTCTGTGCTGTAAAATCCGGATTTTCAAGCTCATGCCATGATGCCATGTTCTCCAGCAGTCAGCATTATTCCGCAAATATCAGCATCAGGAAATGCCAGAGGGATGGCTGCTACGTTAGTTGCCCTGTTACCAGTTCCTAAGCTACATATGTCCCACTTCTAAGTAAACCCAAATAACAAATGTACATAGATGAGCAAGTATGCTTTCTCTGCAGGTGAAGCTGGATATGGGCCATTGCTCTAGCTTTTGATGCCCTTTTGACATCCAGTATCAGAAGCACGGAAGAAATACAACCAGGCACATATAAAAACCGGAAGAAACATTGGACTTCTGAAAGCAAACCATAGAATGCTGCATGTTGCACAACCTGTGCATAGAACATAGAGTGGCCCCTCCAGAGAAGGTGGACATAGAGCCTGAGATGGTTTGGCGCAGAGCAGGATGATCAGAGGGCAACCTAAGTGGTGTACAAGCCAGGCAAGAGCTGGTGGATGGGTATTTCAGGGGAGTAATATAAGTCTATTAATGTCCAAAGTAGTATTCATTGCTCTTTACATAACTCTTAATTTTATCTTTTATTCCATTACAGAGAGGAAAACCAACAACAGTTATGTGAAATCATGTTTATGCCACCATGCAAAAAAAATGTATAATAGTATTGAGTTTATTAATTACTTAGCTATTCCATTCTTTGCCTCCTTCTCTTTTGCCCTTGTTCCTCTTCTTATCCTTTAACTTTTGCCTTTGTGCCCTTTATTATCTAGACTTTCCACTTCTTTTCTGCCTTAACATTTGCAATTTTTGGCATTGTTACATATTCATTCTGATGGAACCCTTTTCATCTGTCCTCTGGTTAGTATAAATTAGAAAATCAACATGCAATCCGCATGGGGCTCACCATATATTCGCATCACCTTTGCTGCAAGACATTTCAAGTGCTTTTCCATATGTTTGCCACTGTTCGCCAGCTCCCAAATGCAGACACTTGACAGTCTGTCATGCGTGCATCGCATGCGTGCATCACAAAATATGTTTTTATGAAGCAGCGAATGGTAGGTAACGGTAATGGTAGGTAGTAACCCCTCCCCCCCATGTAACTGATGTCTGTTTTAAATATTTTTTGACAAAGCTACTTGAAATAGCAATATGCAGATTTTTATTCTAAACATTAATTTGATTAATTTACAAATGTCTACACTTCTCCCATCACTCCCACCCTGCCATTTCTTAAAGCCAATCCAAACTAAAGGCTTAAGTTCCAGTTTTGGTCCAATGTAAAACCTTAAACCTTTTTTACACCTCTCTATGACATGAAGGATTTGAAAACAGCCATCAAACCTACTCTAAAATAGGGTGATGACACATCATTTCTGGGGTCTGCAATTGAAGTGGTCAGTATATTTTAATGTAATCATTTTATTTGACCATTACTATGTACAGTATATATATTAGCATCCAATCTGCCCTTGTGCCTGCCATGTCTTTTTATTATACCAGTTTCTCGTCTAGCCACATCGCAAAGCTAACAAGACTAGCTTAGACTCCGTCTTAGGCTATCCACAGCAAATATTTAGGATGCTTTAAGGCAAAACCAGGTTAACATTTTGGTTCTGCGTACAATGCAAAACAGAAGTGAACTTTAGTTGCGGTAGCAATAATATAAATAATAATTATCTGTTGCCCGGTTGGCTATACTATAGGGTCGATTCAAAGAAACATGTAACAGCTTTGATTTTGGTGCCGATCATCCTATTTTTAACTTGCGAGTGATTCTATAAGCTAATACGTTTCTATCCTAAAATGTACGTCCGTTCGTATGGCAGTTCGGGAATCAGACCTATGTCAGTTTCCATCCTGAATTTTCCGTTTCATTTCTCAGGTTGCAACATTGGTTTTGCCCTTTTTCCTTTTTTGTCTGGACGTAAATCCTTCTGATCTTGCGGCTGCGCACTACAAACTTACCTCATTAAAGTGCATTCTAAATATTTGGTCTTTTATTTTTCTTTATTTCATTCATTTTGTAGTAACCAACATTAATGAATGCATTTGCATAAGTAAATCTTACTTTGTTTAATTTTTAGTTAACTTGCATTTTTTACTTGTGGATTTAATTTTAATATTTTGGCTTCAAATGGTACAACTTAAAATTTGGTGTGTGGTTACCCACACCCTCTCCATACAGATTGCTCTCAAATATAAAAAAACGCCCAGCAACTTCTGCATGTTATGAGTCTAGAAACAGCCAAGATGGCGGGTCAGGTATTATCGGGCAGCCTGCAAACAGAAAGGGCCTTGTGACTGTGTTGCTCTGCATTCTTTGATTTCTGACCTTTCTGTGCCCCCAGCTCTGCTGTGTCTGTGCAAAATACAGCAGTAACCCACATCCTGCACTTTATCCCGCTCTCCTCTCCTCAGTAAGTGTGATGCATCTGACCAAAGATGAGCTAAAATAATTAAACAAAGCAAAGGTAAACAACTACACCAATAAATTCAATCTAAAAATATTATTCTAGTACATCAATTTAAAAATAAATAACAAAGGACATAAGTTTCTTTAATTAACGCAAATATATGGATGTATTGCAAAATAAAGGTTTACATGTAAAGGACTAATTAAGGTCCACATTAAAATGCTTTTATAAGGCATACATGAATCAGGTATGCATTGCCATACAATTTATGGCCTCGGCCATGCTGATACATGCAGTTCATTGGAGCTCAAGACGCGCAGACTCCTCCACATAGCCAAAAAACCTGTTCAAGAACAGCAATCCGACTGCTAAAAGGTGTCGGCAGTGGCTTTCTTTTAAAACGTGTTTAGAGGTTGGAAAACTGCTCTCTGAATCACACCTAAACACATCCGATTATCCTAAGTTTTACGTTTTGATCCTAAGTTTTAGGATTTGATCCTAAGTTTTAGGATTTGATCCTAAGTTTTACGTTTTGATCCTAAAATTTAGGAACGAACTTCCGATGATCGTAAGAGCATATACGCATTCGTACGTAGGCTCGTGCGAGTCGGAAATGGCCAAAAAAACAGGAAAAAATGACTAACACCCACCCAAACTTACGAATCTCGATCCGAAATCAATTAACTTTTGCTCTTTGAATCGAGGGGTATATGTATTACAATACAACACACACTGGAGAGAAAGAATTTCATAATAACATGGTAAATTGTACTAAATGGCGCTTTATTGTTTAGGTTTTTGTCATGATAGGAGGTCTTGTCTTACTCACATGCACCGATGGGTGCGCGTTTCTTCCCCATGAGTGTGCGCTTCTTTGGCTCTGCGTGTCTGGTGGCGTTTGCAGTCATGTAGGTGAACGGTACACTAGTCGGCACATGTCCCCAGCCTCCACTCTCTGGGCGGTATTGCTGGCAGCTGTCTGTATCTACATTGGCCTGGGCTCCAGTAAGTAAGTAAGGTACGTGGCAGTTTTAGATATACGAATCATGAAGAAGCCTATTTTTCTTTCAGATAGCACTAGTATGTTTTGTTCAGGGATACTAGAAGCAATAACCATTGTGCCATTGTGATATTTATGTTAAGAAAACCTAATGCCATAGTCTATACTGTAGTTTTCATTAATTGCTACGTTTTTACTACCACTGTATTCATAGGTCCTAGCAAAAAATGCTTTGAATTTTTAAAGTGACTGTCCAGGATAAAAACCTACAAGTGTTCTCCTCCTGTCCCCACAGCAGCTGGAGCTGTGTCTGAGGTTGGGTCCCAAGCCATGCACATGCCAGGGATTTTTTGGGAGCTCATCCACCATTTGCAAACACCCTCTGCCTCTTGATACTTCTGCTTCATTCACTGCAATAGGAGGGGTGTGTCAGGTACCCCACAGTGAGTGTATGCCAATCAGCCATGGAACTCTCAGAAATGGCAAATTGGGATTCATATTGAGAGCCTAGTTTTCATTACAGGTAAGATTATGTTAGAAGTGTCTGTTGTCAATTTTCTTGTTCTGTTGCAAAGTTTTCCTTTAAATAATTGAAATGCAGACCTTTGGGCAGGTAACAACTTACCTTGCAACCTATCCTTGTTAACACCTTCCAAAGATGACTTCAGAATGCAATAATCCACCCTGTCCGTGGTGTATGACCGAAATTACTTCAGTATGTCTTCAGTGACCATAAAAATTGTGAATGCTTAGTACTGACATCTCTGAAGTCTGTGTCCAGACACACACTAACTTTCTCCCATCTTATCCACCCTGGAAACAGCATAATTTAAGGCATTTCAAAGCATTTCTGATGATATGTGATTATAATCCAAAGTATAAATCTTGAATGCTCTTGGTATTTTTATCTAGTTTGTGATATGGTTTTTTACACATAGTGAGGTTTTTTGTGGCATTCTGCCTTATATATATATATAGGGTAAGCACGTTTGTTGGTCTTGTTAGGGAATTCCTGTGCCAGCACATAGGAGGACTGTTTATATATTTCTGGGATACTAGCTGTGAGATGAAGCACTTTGAATTTTAACAGCAACTTGCAATATATATGTGATTATAGAGGACGGACTGTAATTGTTTGTATATATCACTTATTTATTATTAATAGAATCATGTGAGGGGTGGTGTTTTATTATGTCTTGAGTGTTGTTTTTAAATGTGTGTCTATTTGATATTTCAATAAATTTCTATTGATGATTTATAGGTTGTGCTCCTTTTTCTGTGGTCCCTGTGGGGATCTTTTCCCCAGGCTCCACTTTGAATTGTATTAACATATGGTAAGAGAGCACGCCGTGATTTGCTTTAATTAGTGGTGCACCATATTTTGTTTTAGTGATGATATGTGATTACCTAATGTTTTTTAAGCAGAAGCCACATTCTTTGGCACAGTCTCTGGGTCGTGGCTGAGCTGGGAAGGGTGTGTCATGGTGCAGCTTGGGTGAGTCTTGAGCATGCTCTGCTGTGGTTAGATAAAGCTGCGAAACCACCCTGGCTTGCTCAGTTATACTGAGAGCTCCAAGAGACAAAGTGCCTTTAAGACCATTTTTTGCTTGAAACATTCTAGTCGATGCTGCAGGAAATATAGGAGAGGCACATAGGACAGAAATCAGGTGTGCTGCATGTGTAATCCAACTACTTTATGAAATCACAGAAACACAGGTGTGATAGCTGACTGTAAGGTTATATGGACAGCGGTTAAAGCATTCGATTGTATTATTTTATTTTATCATTGTTTTATTGTTGCAGGGAAATATATAAATGTAATCCACTACACGGTTGAATGCACTGTTCACCGTATAAGGGCCACATAATCTTGCATCACTCTCAGGCAGAGGACACAGGCACACCTGCTTTATAATTACATTTCAGTATATGGATTAGACAGTCTTGTATCCCTCTTAGGCAGAAGAATACAGGTACACTTTCTTCATCAGAAGGTTTCAGCATAATCATTATTCAAATCAGCACTGTAATCACAATGTGGTGAAGGGGGTGAAAAGGTGCCACCCCACTTGACGAGACTCACCTCTGACAGTAAAACTTTCATGAATGATCAAGGGACCAATTAGCACAGGGGACCCAGTTGCCTTATAAATTCTGTACGCTTAAATATCCACCCACAGAACACAGGGAGTTGTCCCACTGAACTATCCCAGGAACACAGTGTATGTCCTTCAGGTCCTGGTGCCTACTAACTGCTCCACCTGGCTCACTGGATAGATGCACGCTCGCACTTTGACCTCAGCAGGGTTCTGATTTTGACTCACAATCACTTCCAAGTCGGCTCCACTTAGCTCTTGCTTTTTCGATCACTTAAACTTCTCCCAGGACCTCCAAAGTATTCAGTAGCCTCCCAGCTGTGACACACAAGGTTTGGGCTATGGCCAGATTAAAGTTTGTTATCAACAGCTTATATCAACACCTGTCCCTTAAAGGTTGCACCGCCCCAAATGCCTGACGTGTGCTCATCTTCCAACTAAAGTAGAGAACAAAGAAGAGGGTGAAACAACCGTTCATCTGCTCCTAAAAATGGAAGCACCACAAAAATAACATATATAATGAAAAAGTTTATTAAACATTATTATTATATTAAGCAAAATACTATTAAAATCACATATAACACACAAAGCACAAGTTAAAAGCGGAGCAGAAATAATGGACGAAAAGGGGCCCAAATTTTGGGACCCAAAATGGAAAATATGAATCCTTTAATGTTTTTGTGTCGGCACAAAGGGAAGGGATAATAACCCCCCCCACACAAAAAAAGATCTAACTACATCCCAAGATTAGTGACATGTGCATATACAAATATAAAGAAATATATAATTAATTAGATAAAAACTCTCGCACACATTACATCCGATCTATGGAAAAAGTAACCGATATGTAGTGATATGTACAAAACAAACTACAATATAATTAAACCTTGTATAAATGTGGCATGATCATAGATAAAAAAATGTGAACATCAATCAAACCAAAAGTATCACCCAGAGTTAAATAGAGCCGTCCAACTCTAAGAGGGGAAGAGGGGGATGCTCATACACACCACCTGTGCATGCGGCTTCCGATGCCGCTTCAGCTGGGTGAGGGTTATATCAACACCTTTGCTCTCTACAATGTTGCCTCCAAAACCTTCCTATCAGTCAAAGCAGTTTCAAGTTTCAAGTTGTTCCCCAAATGTAGCTTCTGTCTCCTGACTCACACTAAAGGGAAAACCAAACCTTTGATTTTAAGACTGAATTTAATTCTATTCTCCCACTTTGGTCTTACACTACCATCTAGGGGTCTATTCAGAGCCAGGTGTGAATTCTTACTCCTTTCTTATGAGAGAAAACTGCCATTCACATTAATTGACTACCAGGTGTAAATTCCCACCTGGCTCTGAATCTGCCCCAAGGTAGACAATGAAATTTCTCTCCTAAAAAGGAGCGATAATTCTCACCTGGATCTGAATCCACCCCAAGTGTCTAAAGTTTTAACTACAATGGTATTTCAGTTCTTTTTCAATTCGTAAGCCACTAGTATATTGCCCTGAAAATCTTAAAAACAATCCTACTGTTCTTAAACGACCCCAGCAATCTGTGATGGCTTGATGTTATATGGTTTTCTACTTCGCTGTCCTATTGCCTTATTTTTGCCATTATTTTTACAGTCCCTTTAAGAACATCCAATAAAATGGATTCACTACAATTTCTATACAGATCAAACAGGACAGGACATGGGGAGCTAGGCCTCAGGTCACGTGGTCCGACTACAAACCAGGGACCTCCCGACACAAAGACCGCGTTCCCAAAACCCTTTGTCTGACCCCTCCTATCAGGGATACAAGGCCCAAAGCCTCCGGACACACAGATTCTTGGTTTAAGGCAAAACAGATCGCTCAGATTAAATATAAGTTTTAATGCTATAAGCACACTAGGCAGTAATAACAAACATTTAACTATGAGGTAATATGAAATGATACAGGTGATACAAAATGCTATTCTGAGATGGTTACAGGATAGAGTGCGTTACACAGAGAAACAATAAGCAGTTACCTTAATATGCAGTTGTAGTAGTGATGGGGAGCTCTCACAAGGGTTATGTCAAGAGCTTATGATGATGATGATGGGCACCTCCAGTATGTTTGTACACAGCCCCTTCAGAAGTGACACCCGTCTCGTCCCCTTGCCCTACCTTTAAGCAGGGCTTTCCCCTCCCACCTCTCACAGACACAGGTCCTGGATAATTCTTTTGAAGCACCAGGCTATCACACCTTTCCAGGGAAGAAGCAGACAGGCTCCTCTGTGTCTCAGTAAGGTGTTGGGAGGGCAGCAGGAGGACAGCAGGAAAGCAGCAGAAAAGCAGCAGGGAGGCTTTGAAGCTCAAACTGCCTTTCCCGAGTGTCAGGACCCCCTGCCCATATATGGACTTTCTTTTCCTGCTGTAATGGCAGACATCTGCTTAAGAAGAGAGGATCTTAAAGGGGAATGCCGACAACGGCGATAAGGTGCAATGTAATATTTGACCCATTCCTCACAGGATCGAAGATCACAAACACTGGATCACACAACAAGGTTGCATCCTCTATTTTATTGAGTTCTGTTGTGCATCAACAACTGGATTCAATCAAGGTCCTGAAATTTGTGGTAGACCCCAAAACAGCCTGTGTTTCTTTTTTTTACTAAAGCTTTTGCCCATTATTCATAAAACACTAATATGCTAAATAATTCAGGTGCAGCTAAACTGTCACATAATGTAACATATTCAGCTAAGCTGAAATGCTTTCATATTTATTGAAGTTTTATACCTGAGAAGGCTGACCCCAATGCTGAGCTGTGTGTACTGTAACTGAATGTATGATCGCTTGAAAAAAACATGGGTTGGGGCTTCTTGCCCAGGGAGCAATATGGTTGATTGCTTCTGATTTCTGTTGTTATCATGACTCACTTGATATAGGATCACTTTAACCCTTCTAGTACCAGCTATGTGAGTCCCACATATTTCTTCTCCAACTGTTAAGTGCCAGCTATGTGAAACTCATGTAGCTGAATTTAACCCCCCCAAAAATAAAAACTATAAAAGCTAAAAACTTACCTGAGCCCACGTTTGATCCAGCCTGGTCTTCTTTCCACCCAGGGGGGCTTAGATCCCAGATCCCGGGGGGGCTGCAACAGGCCAACCCTTCTGCCATTGCTGCCACTCGCTGCAAAAAAAGAAGACATTTACTCACCTTCGTGCTTGACCCCCCCGGGCTCTTCAGTCTTAAGGAGAGAACCCGGAACAGGGCCGCTACTGGTGCGGCTGGCGCCATCTTGCTCTTGATGGTGACAGATGATCTCCAGATGTCGATGATTGGCGGAGAGAGGGTGGAGGGGCTGGGGACTCTGATCCCCTGCCTCCCCAGCTTCTGTCCATTGATCACTGGCATCTGTCATTGGATCGGTGCCTGCAGCTAGCGGGTGATTTTCCATTTTCCATTGCCCCCAAATCCCGGGGGGAGAAGAAGAGCCCCCAGCTCACAAGGGCTATGCAGGCTTGTAGCCTTTAGGCTTGGGGGCCACTTAGGCTGGCCTCCATGCCCTGGTCTACAATAGCTGGTGACTGTGCTGGTTATGCTGGGAAGCCAGCTCTTTGAGGGATTACTTCCAGAAAGATGAGCCCACTACAACAAGCTGGCTATCCCTAGAAAGCTTATGTGCACTTTCAGGTAATATTGTGGGGGGTATTTCAAATGTGAAGGGTTGTTTTGGTTTAAAAAGAGCAAAGTGCGCACTTTGTCTGCAGAGCTGAAATTTTCAAGCTAAATTACCCTTAAACAACATGCTTAACTCTGGTGTCTTTGGCAACTCTTTCTTTGACGGTATCTAGGCTTGTTGGGTATTGTTCTGTATTGTTTTCTGTTTTTTTTCTGCTGTTTCAGATTTTTTCTTGTTTATATATATATATTTTATCTGGAAATCTCCTAAAGCGCTGTTTCAGTTTGGGGGAGTCTCCTGGGCAGGAAAGGGAGTCTACTAATACACATGTGGTACCGTTATAACCAGGAGAAATTGGGCTTTTACATGCTATATGAGTTTATTGATTTTATAATTACAAAAAACACTACAAATTGTAAAAAAATAGATTTTAAATATTTTTTTGTACATATTTCACCCACAAATATCGAGAATACACTAGAAAATTATGAACAAGACATTTCAGGTTGAAGCCCAGTTGAAAAAAAAAACAATATATAATTTCCCCTGAAAATTTCATTGAAAATCACAGTTGAACATGTATAGTGCAAAATAGTAAAAATAGTCTGGCAACAGAGGGTGACAAAATCTCTAGGTAGGCTGGCACTCAAATGTTTAAAAGTGAGCAGAATATGGCCCAGCAACAGCTGCTGTTCCTGAAACATCTACATACATTGTACTACTACTTTTCAGCATGGCATGGGGACGCTTTTAAAGCTGAACATATGCAATTAAAGAGGACTAAATGAATGTCTATATGCATACTGTAGCGTGAGAAATACTGGGCATTTAAACTGGTTGCAGGTTTGGGATATAATCTTGTAGATATAGAACATTGCTTTAACTCCAAATCACAATGTCCTGTGTGATGTTGTTTCTCCATGCAGGGCAGGCTGTCTGGGGTTGGGGTTTGTGCTATAAGCAGTGGACACCAAAGAGAGAGATTTACCTTAGAAAGGGGATCAGCATGTTTGTCATGTTACACACATTCACACACTGAATCACCAGCTGTTGGAAGGGAAAAGTGTAACTTTGTATCAATGTAAGTCAATGGACTCTGTTGCTGCAAAGTTGTTTACAAAGTTGATACAATGGTTTAAGCAGTGATGAGTCATTACAGCTGATGGCATATTACTTCTGGCTAGTGATAAAACATTATTCCAAGGAGATTTAGGATAATTTTGAATGTATAACTGGATGTTTCAGAAGCAGGGCTATTAAACATGTGGCAAGATGGCTGCCCCATGCAGTTCATTAGCATAGAATCTGCCTGCTATTCCACAACATCTGCATTAAGATAAGCTTACATCACTAACTGTGAGACACGGGATTTAGGGGAGCAATTTACTAAACTTTTTGATTGGAGGTCAACTTTAAGGAGTTACACAAGTTTGCTTATCTACCTTACAACATGTATGAAGGGCCATGACATAACATTAAATCCACTGAACTCACTGGAGAACTGCTGAGACAGGCTGATTTATAAAAACTAGAGCAAAGGAACAGTGTTTCTGGCAGCCAAGGCTATAAATCAGTGTTCATGCTTCATGTTACTCACTGAAGGTTATACAATAAAAAAGAAAACCTGACTGCTTGCTAATGTCAACAGTCTTATTTCCATTACCAGAGTTTTCTTAATTCTGCAACATTTGGAATAGAAAGGTGGAACAATATTATTTCACATAGTCAAGAAAAAAAAAGCTCTATTAATGCAATCTTTATATCTTGAAGTTGCCATGGATTTATTATCAATGTTTAAGCATGGTTTATGTTTGTAACAAAATCTTTGCTTGACTAAAAAAATAAAATTGTACTACACTACTTTACTACCTTAATTTATGTACTGAGCACCGAAATATACACTGGGGAATTTAGACTACAAAGTAAAAGGAACTAATTGCAAGGGAGTCCTTTTTTCTTTATACGTTTAGCTAGTGTTAGTGTTTGGCCATAAATATAGCTTTAGGTGCGAAGCATTCCAAGTATGGATAATTTCAAGCTACTGATTGTCCAAGATAGACGAGTCACGGCAAATGTTGTTAAATTAAGTAACTGCCCTATTACTCTTCTTGTTATGTTGAAGAATATCCTTTCCTCAAGGGAAAGCTAAGCTGTTTCTTGTGGTCTCTGGCAGTAAGAGTTCTGTAAACCATTATCATCAATAAAGTGTAAAGTAAGTGGAAAATGTACTTGAGATGCCATTCAGAGGGAACCTGGAATATCTATCAGCCGTTCAGAATTAATTCTCCTAGCGCAGGCTAAAGCAAAACCTAAGCTACTTCCTCCCGAGGGGAAGAAGCATTGTTTTAAGGGGGATCTGGTACATTTCATCACAATTTACAAAACATGTTCATAATTCTGACTTTACAAGAGGAAAAAGCAGACTGAAGTATGTTTTTTTAGGATACCCTTGGGATTTTGCATTTCACATTACACTTTACCTTGCCAGAGACAGTTTTGTAATTCAAAATTTGCTTTCAAAAGTCTATTAAATTAAATGTTTTTACAAGATTAAAAAGTAATTATTGCAACATAATAATAATTCTCTTGGTGCAAACAATGTGAAATGGCTAAAGAAGATTTTGTAAGATTGTAGAGACACATCTTAATAAATTAGAATATCATCAAAACGTCATTTCAAAAAGTGAAACTGATTTATTTTCTAGATTCACTAATCACTACACACATAGTTACCTATTCCAGGTGTATATACATTTTAAAAGTTATGGCTATAGCTAATGGGAACCCCAAATTTAGTCTTCCAGAAAAAGGATATTAAGAAAAAAGGGAAAGATCAACACAAAACATGGAGGAGCAGCCGCTGGCCTGGTGTATATAAGTTTCTCTTTGTGGGGCATCCTGATTGGCCATATTATCTGTGATTCGAGTGCCTCAAGATCGGGATCCCATACTATGGGGAGAGAATTCTGATGTGTACCCTGGTCTCTGGAAAGCACCAAAACACAGCCAAATGCTCCAAATGTGTACATTCTCAAAACACTGCCAGATATTCTGAATATTACAAAAGTGAAGGGCTCTTGCACATAAAATAAGCCATACCAGCCAGCACATTGCCAACAAAAGGTATCATACATTTCAATTCTGAAGGAAGAAGTGCAAAAGGTCCTGGTAGGATTCCCCCAGTCCACAAATTAGCAAGTCTTTTGACCCGGTAAAAGCAGCCAACACAATGCCCATAAAGGGTTTAAAACAAGGACCACTCCAGCTACTCCAACCCTGTTTTACTAATTTAAAAATACTCCCTGCTCTGCCACCCTCTATTTGCACCAAAACAGTGCTAATAAGTAAAATAAAAAAATACACTTTCCTGCGGGTGGAATCCAGCAGTTTCGTATAGTGCAAAGGGCCCTGTCAGGGCCCCCCCAGTCCAAATATTATCCCTCCAAGGTAAAGGCAGAGAGCAACAACATTGCTCACAAATGATTTCATACATTCATACACCCTGGCAGGGTATTGTGGAACAGTGACAGCAGTGGCACCAGCAGCAACTGGAAGGCACTGTGAGTGAGATTATTGTAATCTATGTATCTATATTGATACAGTTATTTAGTTTAGTAAATCTGCAGACGGGATGGGAATATCCCCTGATTGCTAACCCTTGTTCATTTCTATAAATGTCAGGCGATCTGATCTGTGGACAGGCAGGTGAAAAACTCTACAGCTGCACTAAATACCCTTTTGGATAGAACACTAACAACAGGACAGGGTAGTGATTGTGGAGCACACGTGCTCAACCTGCGGCCCGGGGGCACTCAGAGCCATCAAATATGGGGAAGGAGTAGGGGTAAATACAACCGTAAAGGTAGTTAAATAGGGGTACAGTAAGGATTGGCAATTGCATGGAGAGTAATATAGGAGGTATGCATTGGCAAATAGAGGTGACAGCAGTGGCCTGGAGGAACATGTTTACATTGATTGTACGACAACATCCCTGGATGAAATCTTAGACAGAATCATTTGGCAAAATAGTTTTTCTATATTAATTATATGCTTAGCATTTGTGGGAGCTTAGGTGGGTTGAGTATTGGAAATACTGTTAAGTTGTGGGACTGATAGGGAGGGCTAAAAATAATGGAACCATATATTCAGAGAGATAATCCAATTGCCATTTGTAGAGAGAGCATGTGGGGAGATATATTGTTAAATATAAAATGTAGGGGTGTGGTGGATAGACATACAAGTGGAGTTTGTGGGGGCAGTGGGTTTGTTGTAGAAAATATTCATTATGCTTTTTCAAATGAAAAAAAATCTGAACCTATACATTGTGGTCCGCAACCAGTTTCCAAATCATTAAGGTGTCCCACGTTCAACAAAAGGTTGAGCACCACGATTGTTCAACCTATTTATGAGCTCTAGTCACTGGTTGGGCATATTTTAGGAGCTCTAGTCACTGGTTGAGCCTTAGCACCCAGTAGTCCATGGACTCCTCCCTCATGAAGCTACAGGGATCCAAGCTGCCGCTGACATATTCCTGGACCATAATGGACAAAAGCTCTTGGTGTGTACAGGTGCTACCATCTGGTATGGCTGAGCTTTGCAATTGGAAAGATTTTTGCCAAGTCAAGTTTAGACTTGTATGTTCGTTACTGCTCATGTCACTGCTGGATCCTGCTTGTCAACTGGGAATTAGCAGATGATTGCCAGCTGCTGTAGGGATTCCTTCTCCAAGATGTTTACATGATTTACATGATTTTTTCTTTAACACTTCTACCTCTGGCTACCCCATGACTGTTTACATGCGTTCTGCATAGGTATGAGTGAGGGATATAATGAGGACTGTGTAGTATCAGCCACCTCTGCCAAGTCACCAAAGTCTTCATCTCAAGTCTCTTCATTCTCCTCAATGTTTCCTCCTGCACCGTGACCTGGCATTCATGTTTGCGAGAACATTGGCCGTTGAGCGGCAAGGGTGTTTTTTCTAGGCATACAAGTGGCAAGGTCTCACTCATGACTGCTTTATTACTAGTGACCATTTTTGTGGTAGAGTGGTACACACATCCTGCCATTCCCCAGGTGTAAAGCTGGCAGTGGCATGCTTGAACTAAAATAGCCCTTCTGCGATGGCTTGGCTATGGCGGCGTAAGGACGCTGAAGTTGGAGCTCTGCACTTTTTCCCTAGAATATACCATATACCCGCAATCACACTCTTACCTGCCGAGATGTCCAAGCAGAGGAAGAGTCGGACGACCTCTGGAGGCATGCAGACTGGAAAGGTTGGGAAGATTACCAAGTTTTTCGCTGCATCCCAGCACGTTGCGGCTGTCGAGGAAGGAACCAAGATGGCGGAGATGGCGGGATCATCTGCTGGCGGCTGGGCGAGAGGAGACCAGAGCGCCCCGCATGGTGCAGGAATGATCCTTCCGGGGGCTGCTTCCCCACCCCGCGGCCAGCAGGGGCCTGAGGAGGAGGCATCGGTGGCCGGGGGATCGGCAGCTCCCTTCGATGCGGAAGACAGGAGTAGGAAGGAGGCGGCGGCGCAGCGCGCGCACGCTGGATCAGATGGTGGTGGCTGCGCGTCAGAGGTAACATCAAGTGCCGGGGAGAGCGGAGGGCGGTGCGGGGCCCCGACCCCGCAGACAGGGAGCTGTCAGACCGCCGGGCATGCAGAGGCGGAGGGGGAGGAGCGGCGCAGCCTCCTGCCTGCCTGCTCTGCAGAACGGAGCGAGGCGGGAGCCAGACTGGGGGAAAGTAGCCTGGGGGACCCCCCCCGGTGGCGCCCACAACTTCTACACCACAGGTGCTGCAAACTATGTCAGGCAATTGGGACACACTTAAAGCTCAGGGGCACAGGCAGCAGCAGCAGCAGGCTCAATCCCCCAGTGGGGCCAAAGAGGCGACACACAATCTAACCTCCTCCCCTGGCATATCTGAATTGAGTGACTGCCCAGAGTGTGAAGACCCATTACATCAGCAGGGGGAGCCTGAATACACTATACAGGTGTCCCGCTGGGGGTCCCCGGCTATGACAGTGGAGGTACATCCCCCACCTCACGGCAGAAGCATCCTAGGTGACCTTGGCACAGAAGAGAGGTGCCTAGATGAGACACCCCCTGATAGCCCCACAGTATTGGTGGCGGGTGGCCAACCATTGGGCTACAGGAACCACCTCGAGAGGGCCACATATGGAGGATCCGCTGTCTCCCCGCCCCATTGCACATGGGCTTAACTTACCTGATGAAGCGGAGCGCTCAGCTGGCGTGGCAAGTCCGGCGTTCTCTGATGGCCCTATTAGCCAGACATCGCTACGTTCACCAAGCGGCTGTTGATTTTCCTGACCCTGTTGACCGCAGATCGCAACAGTACAATCTTGACATACTTCTGAAGTTTCTTCCATCTCGGAGGGATTTTGAGAATTACACTAATCGGATGGAGTCCCTGTTGAGAAGAGAGCTCGAGGAGGTCACAAGATCAGTTTCTGAGGTATCCCATAGGGTGAACACCCTTGAGCAGCAGCAGTCTACTACTGAACAGCGTTTGGAAGCACTGGAGAGGGCGCAAGCGGCAACGAGGCAAGCTCTGTCGGACTCTAAACAGCAAACTACCAGAACCCTGATGCACCTGGATGATTTGGAGAACAGAAGTCGCAGGAATAATATTCGAATACGCGAACTTCCAGAGGTACCTGAACACAGCAACCTCAGGGACACGGTTTCCAAGATTTTTAACAATGTCCTGGACAAGCCCCCAGAGGAATGCATTGAGATTGATAGAGTGCACAGGGCACTCGGCCCACGTTCCGCTGATGCTGCAAGGCCGCGAGACGTGGTGTGTCGGGTGCATTTCTTTAGCGTTAAAGAAAATATAATGAGAAGAATCAGGGGGGAAGGGCCCCATTATGTGCAATGGTTCGCCGGTAACCCTGCTCCCTGATCTGGCCAGGCGTACCCTTCTGATGCGTCGAGTGATGAAGCCGCTGTTGGAAGCCATAAAGTCTGCTGGGGCTGCGTACAGGTGGGGTCCTCCCTTCCATTTGGTGGTCATGAAAAGAGGTCGGCCGTTTGTTTTGCGTTCCCATGCGCAGCTTCCGGAGCTCTTCCGTTTTTTTTGACATATCAAGCATACAACTTGAAGATTGGTTGTCGCCTTCGTTGGGGGATAATGGAGGGCCTGGTCCACGTCCGCAACCAGGAGAGCCGCAACCCCAGAGAAATAGGATCAGGGGTGGCAGGCGCCGTTGGGTTGTCTAACCCCGCTTGATGGTGATTTGGCGGCTGGTCATCGGTTTGCCCCCCTTACGGCCTGATGGACTATACAGGATGGAGGAGCCCGTCCCTATGTATTTTATCTTTGCCTATCCCAACAAGTTGTTTTAGTAACCACCCCGGTGCCCGGCTTCCTGTGTGCCCCACCCTTTGGAATGGACACCTTCAAGACGATGGTCACTAGGCCGGTGCGGGATGTTTGGGGGGGTCGGCGCCCACAGGGTCGGCTGGCGTGAATTGTGGGTTGGCCTGGCCTGGGCGTCGTCCACCTTGGACTCCGTGCTGGCCGCCTAGAAAAAGGTCGGTCTGCATGCTATCACCTGCTGTATAGCGGTGACGTAATTGGAAGGGTTTGTGGGCTTTGGGGGCGACGCCACTGGGGTCAGGATGATCTGGGCGGGGCGCGGGATGGCCCCTGTTGCCCTGGGTGCACCTAGGGAGAGGTTGGACGCTGGGATGGCAGGAGTCATGGTCACGCCGGGAGGGGGGAGCCGTTGAGGGGCTCCTGTCTACCTCGTTTCACCATTGCTGGGGCGGGGGCGGCAGGGGAGCTGCCGATTGCAATTTCTGTGCAATTGTGGTTTCCGTCATGCGCAACTACATGTTGAGGTCCTGGACCTATTGTTTGTTCATAGTTACTGTTAAGAGATGTGGGTTCCAATATTATACGCATAAGAAAGTGCACCTCCTTTGCCTACTACCGTAGCCTTCCATCTTCCCCAAGTAGGCCAGTTTGCATACTCTGTTTTGGAGAACTTAGTGAACACTTGCACTAGCATTTACTTGTGTTTCGCTGGGGGAAGACTTCCTTTCTTCTTTTCCCCTTGCAGGTTTCCTTCCCTTCCTTAGTTCTCCCCTTCCCCTCCCCTCTTGTATCTTCACCCCTTAGTCTCCTCTCTTCTGTCTGATCTCCTTCCTCATCTACTGCTCGTTGCACCCCCCTTCTCTTTTGTTCCTTCCCTTTCTATTCCAAATTCCTGTATACCTTGTCCTTCTGCCCCCTTCCCTCTCTCAATCCTACCCTTGTCCACTTGGTACCCTCAATCAAATTATACTGCACTGTGGGCAGGGGGGTGTAGATAATGGTGGAATTAACAATTAGCTCCTTTAATGTGAAGGGGATGAATATCCTGGAGAAAAGAACACAGGTGCTATACAATATGCACAAGCAGAAAGTAGCCATTTTATTCCTCCAGGAGACTCATTTTAAGGCTGGATATATACCAGCTATTAAGAATCGATAATACTCCTCTTGGTATCATGCCCCCAACCCCAACACCAAGGCGACTGGGGTCTCAATAGCCATTCACAAATCTCTCCCCCATAAAGTGGTAGACACTAAAGTTGACTCGAATGGGCGGTTCATATTTCTTATGTTTCAACTGTTCTCCAGGATGTACACTATAGCTAACATCTACGCTCCTAACACCGACCAAATTAGATTTCCAGAATTTCTAGAGGGTACACTTGTTGTGGGGGGTGACTTCAACATTCCCATACATCCGGAGATGGACACCTCCTCTGGTGGGTCGGCGGTGTCCCTGAGCAAGAGGAACCGACTGAAAAAGATGCTCTTTGATCTGCAGCTGGTGGATTCCTGGCGGATGCTTCATGGGCGAGACAAGGACTTTTTGTTCTAGTCGGCCGCCAGGAATTCATACAGCAGAATTGACTACCTCTTTCTTCACCACCATGCTATGGAGTGGGCTCCGCGGGCATGGATTGGTCAAATTTTGTGGCCGGATCACGCTCCAGTTTTTCTGTCGGTGGTATTGCCTGGACTTTACCCTAAAAGCTGTAGTTGGAGACTTAATAATAATTTGCTTGGGGATGCTGCGTGCCTGTCCGGGGTGAGGAAGGTCATCTCGGAGTTTCTCAAACACCATGAGCAGGACTCTACACCTCTCCCATATCAGTGGGAGGCGCTGAAATGCGTGGTCAGAGGTGAATTTATTAAACATGGGGCTAGATTGAAAAGGGAACAAGCCTCTCAGATATCCTAGACTTTGCAGCAAATTCAGACCTTGGAATTGGATCATAAAAGAGATCCATCTGGGACCATACTTGTGGACCCGATGAAGGCCAGAGATAAACTACGGGGGTTATACAATCAGGCATATATGAGATTCAGGGAAAGGCAGAAGGCAACATACTACCAGCATTCTGACAAGTGTGGGCGCCTGCTCGCTAGGGCGTTGCATCCAAGGCCCGCAGCTACTTACATTCCCAGCATCCGGGGGCCACAGGGTCAAACCGCCGTTACACCCTCCCAAATAGTGGATAGCTTCAAGGACTATTACCAATCGCTGTATAATTTGGGGCAGTAGCTACTCCTTGGTTGACGCAGAGCCACCGGAAGCCATTGTGACCTATGAAAATGACACGCCCCTCCCAGTGATGTCGGAGGAGGAGGCGGAGGCCCTGGAGGTGCCTTTCTCCTCGCAGGAAGTGGCCAAAGTGGCCAAGTGGTAAAAGCCCTGGGGCTGATGGCTTTTCCCCTAAGTTTTAAAGCAGCTCGGAGCTGACCTAGTGCCATTTCTGACTAGGGTCTTTAACTCCGTTGGGCCTGAGTGCGGGTTCCCTAAACAGTCGTTGGAGGCAATTATATCGGTCCTCCCCAAGCCTGGGAAGGACCCATCGGTGTGCAGCAGCTATAGGCCAATCTCCCTGATAAACGTTGATATCAAGTTATATGCCAAGATTTTGTCCTCCAGATTTGGGCCAATTCTCCTGGGTCTGATAAACTTGGACCAGGTTGGATTCGTGCCTGGGCGGGAGGCTCGGGAAAACACCAATAAACTCTTTGACCGCATAGCGTACGCCAAGGCTGAGGGGACTCAGACGTGCCTCCTCTCGTGTGATGCAGAGAAGGCATTTGACAGGGTGGATTGGTTGTTCCTTAAGGTGTCCCTTTGGCAGATTGGTGTTGGCCCGATACTCCTGTCCAGGATCTTGGTTTTGTATTCTGAACCCATGGCAAAGGTGAGGGTGAATGGCTTCCTATCCTCTTCCCTTAGGATCAGCAGTGGCACTCGGCAAGGCTGCCCCTTGTCCTCGTTGCTGTATGTAATCACTATGGAGCATCTTTGCCATTCGACAGAACCCGGATATTAGGGGGATAATAGTAGGAGAACGGGAGTATAAAGCATCTTTATATGCTGATGACTTACTTCTGCACTTAACCTCTCCATTAACCTTGTTTCCAGCGGCTCTTAAGGAGTTTCAGACCTTTGGACAGGTCAGCAACTTTAAAATCAACTATGCTAAATCAGAGGCCCTTAACATATCCCTCCCCGGACAGACTGTAGAGCAGCTTAATTAGAATTTTGCTTTTAGGTGGCAACCCAACTCAATAAAATAAAACACGCACTCTGCCTTGAGAAAGAGACCCACGTCTCGAAACGCGTGGGCTTGCGCAACACGGGGGGGGGCGCTCGCTGCCACTCTGCACTTTCTGGAGGGATAAGTAATGGTTTTACTTTACTTTGCACCGTTTTTGGTTACTGATTAGTGTCACTATTTCCTCTTAGATACTTGCAGTTCTATTATTGATTGATGTACTTGTGGGGTCAAATATTTAGCACTTTGTCAAGCATTAGCACTTTCATGAATGTTTGGATAGATAGGTTGTTACACTGTATATATAATTTTTGTTGGTTTTTTTAGGCAGCCAGACTGATTAGCGCCCCCTCCTGGCAGTATGTATTTTAACATGGTGTTTATATGTTTTTTAAATAGTCTGTATTTCTTGTAAAAAGTGGATCTTTTTAATATTTGAGAATAATAAAATCATATATCAATTGTACCTTTTGGTGTTGTGCAGTTATAAGACTCTGTTAATCAACCTCTGGGGGGATTGTATTAGTGGGGTACCCCCCAACTTTTAGTGCATAAAATAAAACTCAATAAAATATCTCTGGGTTCAGATCCCCTCGGACCTTTCGCGGCTATATGACTTAAATTACTCCCCTTTACTTTTCAGGACAGTGAATGACCTGACCGCGTATGACAGGCCACTCTTCACTTGGTTTGGGAGGATCAATGTGCTGAAGATGGACATCCTTCCAAACAGTACCCATTCACTTGCCTAGTAGTTTCTTCAGGAAACTGAAGACAGCTTTTTTAAGATTTGCGTGGGGGACGGGGAAGCCCCGTATTAGATTTAGCACATTGACTAGGCTCAAATCCGGACCTTAAGACATATCATGCAGTGGTTATGGTGCTCCGTATACTGGATTGGACCCTAAGGGAGGCAGGGAAGCAATGGGTAAAGATGGAAAAGGCTATTTCTCCTGTGACTCTGATCTCGCTACCCTGGGGGGGGGGGGGGGCGTGCTTCCCAGGCAGACAAGGGAATCTCTACCATATCTGGCAGGACAGTTCCTGCTGGTCTGGGATAAAATGACTAGACGGAGCTCCATAATTCGTAGACCGGGACTCCTTACTCCTCTCTTCAACAACTACTCTTTTATGCCTGGCGTACAGGTTATGAGCTTCTTAGTGTGGGAGGCCTCGTCTAATGTAACTATGGGACACATTTTGGTGCGAGACGGACTTCCCACACTGGATGAGTTAAGAGAAAGGGCTCCAGGACAGTATGTCTCATGGTTTCTTCATAGGCAATTGTCTGCTTTTGTGACATCTCACAATCTGGTGGAGTGGGGTAGACAGCCTCTGACGCAATTGGAACATGTCCTCACACAAGCGCCCCCTGGGGATCACGCAATTGCTGTTCTGTATCGAACCTTGCTGGCTGCTATGCATGATTCCCCGCCGGGATTCATGCATAAATGGGAGGAGGAGCTGGGGATGTCTATTTCCGAAGAGGAGCTTGCTAAAATATATCTGTTTACCCATAAACTAGCAGTCCTGAGCATAGCTCAGGAAAGGAAGTTTAAGGTCCTTTCCCGGTGGTACAGGTGTCCAGCTGACTTGAGCAAGTTTGACCCTTCATGATCTGATAGATGTTGGAGGTGCCTAGAAGGGCGGGGTAACATGGTCCATATTTGGTGGGGCTGTCCGTCAATTAAGGCCCTCTGGGAGAGGGTTTTGGCTATTTACAGCAACATCACAGGGGAGTCGGTGCAGAACTCCCCGCTGGTGGCCCTGTTGTCCTTGCTTCCCGGCTCTCTCTCCCGTGGCAAAAAGGGGGTAGTGCAGCATTTCCTGACAGCAGTGAGAGCAGTCATCCCGAGACAATGGAAATCCACAGCCGCGTCATGCATCGGCACGCCCTGGCCCACAGAGGTACTTCTGTCCCTGCATATACTTCGGTATGCGCCCCCACTTATGCCCCTGCCTTGGGAACTGCTCATCCCTAATCCCTCCACTGCTCTCGCAATCCTATTCCTTGATCCCCCCCCTTCCCCCCCCCTCCTTCGTTTGCTTCGTTCCTTACATGTCCTTGCTGTTCTGTAACTTTTGGGTTCTCCAGCTCCCTCCCTCTGCCCTCTGGATCCCCGCCTTTCCTAGGGAAGGACACTTCTGTTGGGTCCTGGTATGAGTTGACCACCTCTATCTTCATCTGGTCGGCAGGCCTGGAATACAGGAGACTGAGAGATCCGGGGCCTTGGACTCACAACCGAAATATCATATTAAAGCTTGATCGGAGCGTAGGTCGGTTCATATTTATGGCGGTTGGGTGTGGTATTGCTGGGGGGGGGCGGGAGGGTCGAGCCCACTGCTTATGATGGGTCATTGCTCTGTATGTACATGTGGACGTAGCAGGCGACATGTCCTTGAATTTCTGTCCTTCTGTATTAATGTTCTGTACTGTTTCCTTTATATGATGTAAACTTAATAAAAAGATATTGAACTAAAATAGCCTCTGCAGCATGTATTGTGGAAATCCAACATGTAGGGAGATCAAAATGTAGGGGGTCCGCAGGTAGGAGGTTTTTGCCACTGAATCTTTGCTAAATGGGAGGCAGAGATACGAGAATGACGAAGGTGCAAGCAAGGGTAATAGTTGAGGATAGGTTGAACAACCAGGTTCTGTACCTGCGCCAGATAAGGTACATGTGTAATATCTCCAAGGTGAAGGACTGCTGGAAGGTTGGACGCATTGTCACACACAACCTTGCCAGGTTTGTGCCTGTGCTCCTAGGCATACAGTTTGAGTATGGTGTGGGAACATTTCCCTAATGCAACTTTTTCGGCCCTGGTGAGTTTACACAACTGTCAATGTAGAAAGGCTGGTAAATTACGCAGATTAAGCATGACAATGTAGAAAGGCTGGTAAATTAGGCAGATTAGCCATGCCACAGGCCTATTGGGCAAATAACTAGATCTACCTTTGTTTTTTGATCATGACTCATATATAGGATTTGGGTCTCATCCTCCTCCTCCTTCTCCTGTCTTGGTATGAAGTACCTTGCCACCAATAACCAAGCAATGGTGGGATTTCCTAGTATCCATCCAGTTGCAGAGTGCTCTTGAATCTGATTGGCTGGCAGGGCTACACAGAGCAGAGATGTTTTTCACTCTGCCTCCATTCATTGATCTATTACTTCTCATTAATATTCATGGCATTGAACACTGATTGGAGCAGAAAATACACATGTACCATGGGATTGCTAAAGATTAAAGCATAGCCAGAGATAAAGCAAATATAATATTATATTTTAATTCCTGCGACATTGCCATTTTCATCCTAAGACCCTTTCTAACAAAATGTCTATTTGTCAAAACCATCTGCTAGCCAAGGCTGCTTTCAGGATGTGTGCAAGCCTCACACCTGTGGGGGGGCTGACTTCAAAAGACATGTCTTGTTGCATTTAACACTTCACCCTGCAAAGAGGCCACAGAATCTAGGCCAGGGGTGGTCCCATGTCGAGCTCTGGGACTAACACAGACGCTTAAAAGGAATTAGGAAAAAAGAACATGGTCACATGATACTTGTCTCCTCACACAGGGTGTTCCAAGGACATTGAGAAGGGGATGCCCCTGGGACAAATGAACAAAACCTAGGAGTGTGAAAATTCTGGGTTTTGTTCATCTCTTAATGTTCCCTCATTCTGGTTCAGTAAGCTACACAATCATAGGGAAGACTGCTGATTTGATGCTGATGTCCACATGACCCTTTTTGACACCCATCACAAGAGGTATGGTAGGCAGGGCTGTATTTAGCATAATGCACACCTAGGCACGTGCCTAGGGGCATTGTCAGGGGGAGTGGTGACCTGTCCACAGCTGCAGTTGCACATTTTTTTTGTTTTTTTAAATAATTGGTGGTCAGTGGGAATGGCTGGCTGCCTGAAAGGGTGCTGAGGTAACAAAATGGCTGCTGCAAGGCTTGGTAACAAAATGGCTGCTACAAGGCTTACATTTAGAAAACTGTCGCTTTAAGGTTCAAACTGTGAGAACAGTGCAGTGTCCGTTATCTGGGTGCTAGGAATGTGTTGGCCACAAGAACATGAGAACATAACAATTCTTTCCTGTGAAAACCTTGGTAGAGAACCCAAACAACTGTTTCCTGAGAAGTCCTTGGTTAGGTTGGTTCTTGGAATATTCCCTCACGTGTAATGACGTGCCATGAACCAATGTATGGCCACACCTTATACACACCCCATACACACCCCGGACATCAATATATTGACATAATTGAACCAATCAAGAACTGATTGGGATAGTCTATTGCCTTTTTCCCGCCTATGTCTTGATTTTGCTTTTTATGCTGTAACCCACGCTAAAATAAACAGTTCACACCGAGAATAGCTGTTATGTGTCTTTCTTGCGCTTGGTGTGGGCTCCGGAATTCCGAAGTGTGAAGGTAACTCTGGTCTACAGACAAATAAGGTAATCCCAGGTAGAGGACTCAGTGGGAGTCGCTCTTAGGTGTCTGCCAGTAATAGGGGCAGATATTTTTTCACTGCCCAACCGCATCTGCATGTAGAGCCCACCCCCCTTTACTCACTATGCTGCTGCCGGGACAGCTCACTACATGAGGATGTGAGAGCAGCAGATAGACTCCTCTCACCTGATTTCTCATGCCTCTCAGCACAGAAGACATGTGGCTGTGTGTCATGGGTGGCGAACAGGTGCGAGGGTTTTGGCAAGGCTGCCAATAATTGGACTGGAAATCTGTGTATTAACACTGATTGTGTATGTGTTTGGGGGGGCAGAGCGAGCTGTCAGTCTGAATCAACACCATGAGAAGCAGAGCTGCTGAGAACGAGGCTGATTTAAAGTTTGTAAAGCAGACAGGGGTGGCCGGTGCTGCTATAAGCCTTTGTTTACCTTATGTGGATCCTCACACAGCTCCCATCCCCTCTCAGCGTCTCTCTCCTCCCCGTCCTGCTGGAAGTTGACCAGCCATGGGATTGGGGGATGAGATCGGGGGAAGTGACCTCAGGGGAGGGGGAGTATAAAGAGGCAGGTTCCCCCCTCCTCTTCCTCTTTGGCCCCCGATCTCTTCACTGGAACGTGCTTTCCCACCCGCCCCCCCGCCCTTTATTGGGGGTGATGGAATGGTCGATTGGTCGCAGCGGAAGCTGGTTGGTGTTTTGGGGCAGTTTGTTGGGATAGGCGTTTTATTTTGTTGTATGTATATACATATATTGATAATAAAAAAAAAAAAGAAAAATTATGATAATTAATATAATTAATCAAACGATAAAAAAAAAAAAATAATAATAAAAAAGATTAATATATATATTTATTGACATTTGTTCAGTTAACAGGGTACTTGTAGTTGTTTTGGTTAGGTATAATTTGCGGGGTATTTATTAGGAATATGTGTCAATGCGTATGTATCGGGGGATTGTTGTACATTCATTGTTTACTGTATTATTTTATTTGTCTCCTCTGCTCGGTTCGGGTCTGAGATGGCACGGAAAGTGGGGGTAGGTTACAAGGAAGCGGCTGTTTCAGCTGAAACGGGCCAGGAGGTTAGGTGACTGATCTCAAGGGGAGAGGAGGGAAAAATGTGAGGGGGTAAGGTGGATCTTGGCAGTTAGCCCAGTTGAGCTACCAGGCCTAGGAGGGATGCGGCCGGGCTCACGAATCGGCTTCCGTTACAGATTCGGGAGGTAGTTGAGCCTTCGGGCCGCCTCCCCTCCTGTTGGCAGTTAGGGTATCGTGGAATCTCAGACCTGGATCGGGGAGATCGGGAGTGCATTGTTAATTGTTATTTGTTATTGTTTTTATGTTGAGGCTGTGGCCGATTAAAATTCCATCAATTCCGAAGAAGTGGTTGTTGGCTCCATTATTTGGGAGTGTGGATGGGTTGGTGTTGGCTGAAGGCGTATGGAACGCTAGCACAGACATGTGGGCAGAACTTCAGAGGACATTGCGCCTCACTATGGACAGCAGGTTAGATGCAAACTGTCCAGATCTTTCAGGTTATATGTCAGTGTATCTAGGAAGCCTTTGTGTTTAATGTCACTAAGGCAGCCCCTCAAACATTTCCATTGCAGGATCCATTGCAGAGAGGGTGTGCACTGCAAACAACAATAATCAACACTAATCATCTTCTTTAAAGTAATACTAAAGGTGAGCTCCAGTTTGTTGTCCCATTGTCTCGGGCTACATGTTACACTGACCTAAACTTCAATCTGTTTTCAAAAAGACCCTGGAGTTCCTAAGTTATCTTTAAAGAGGAACAACACAGAGGAATTTAACTTTCCCGTGTGTTGTTCCTCTGTGCAGCAGTGTGTACCCACCCAGGTCATACATTCCTTCCACTCCCATGGCACAGACTCAGGCTCAGGCGACTCAGCCCACTCAGGCGATTAGCGCACTGATTGTCACTCGGCTCCCTTTAGCGCCACCGAGGGGCACCACCGCCCATTTATGGAGGTCAGGGCGCACACGCAGCTAGAGGTGAGTGGAGATGTGGCCAGAATGCACAGATACGGTGAGGGCTTAAGGCAAAGATGAGTGAAACTGGGGACCAGGGGGGTTTCACACGGGGGGGGGGGGGGTTCAAATCAGGATGCCCCAAGAGGTGGCAACACCAATGTGATGAGTGTGAGAGGGCAGCAGGGTTTCATTGCTGCAGAGAGAGGCGGCCAAATAGGATGTCTGGGCTGGGAGTGTCTCCATTCTTGGTCCACCGAAGGTTGATTGATGGACCAAGTCAGCAGGGTGGGAACTGAAAGCTGAAAGAGGAAGTGATTTTCCTCACTAAGGAGAAAGAAGAGGAAGTAAAGTGCTGAAGCCACTCAATGTAAGGTAAGCTACTGATGTTTATTTTTTAACTTTTGACTTGCCAATCACTTTATAGTGCAACTAAACCCAGGTTTTGTTCCCTATCCTGATTTGGGATGCTCTGCTTTGCACGGGCTCTCATCCAATCAGAGCCATTTAGTGTGCATATTTTGTGTCTGACAAATGGCTCTGTGTTCATCAATGGAGAACATCACCGGCCGCATCCTCAGCAGCAGACGCGCTCAGCCCAAAGATGCCCGGGATGCATCCGCTCCCACTCCCCATTGTTTAAAGTGCTGGGGAGCCACCAGAAGCAGTGAGTTTTGCAGCAACCCGGGAGGTGGGGCTTCCCATTTTGGGATGCCCCAGGGGAAGGCCAGAGGCTGACCGTGGATTGTTTTAGATCTCAGAGCTGGCCGTGGTGGGGTTTGTTCTTCTTTAAATATGGATATTGGATTGCTTTAAAGCAGACCAAAACCCAGGTCTGCTTTACAGAGTTATCCTGATTTGGGATGTCCCGCTGTGTGAAACCCCAGGATCTTTTTAAATGCTTGACTGCTACCTCCCGCTGGGCACACCACTCCCAGGCATTGAGATATGCCTGGTGGGTTAGTGCGCATCCAGAGGGGTACTGGAGATGCTGCTAGAGGCCCATCCATGCACCAAGGAAGCAAGATAATAATGACAGGGGTTTCACACAGCAGGGCATCCTTCGGAAAGGACTTTCACATAGTCCTGTAGTCTTTTAGAATCTAGGGCTGGGTGTATAGGTTTTTGATCCTCTTTAAAGCAAATCAAAACCAGTGACAGGGAAGTAGAAATCAGGAGTGACAGGCTCTGCCACCTCTGATACACTAAACTCCTGGATATTATTCCTACCATGAGAGAATAAACCACAAGTTTGGCAGGAGTTTTATTTAGCTTGGGTGTATAACTTACCCCTCCTCTGATTAGCTAACGTGTTTATATGGATTTTTAATATTACACAATTTTGCGATAGTGCTCCTTTAAGGTTATGAGTTGGTGTTTCTATGGTTTTAAGGTGAACCAGATTTTAGAGACAGGTTATAGGATTTGCTATTGGCTGGCAGGGTTTTCTTTTTCTGTGTTATTCATTTTAGAGTTTGTAGATGTCTACTTGGCACGTATTTTGGAGGCGCAACTCTATTTCAAGAGGGCATTCTGATTCTGGAACCTGGGTTACATGGGTTTTTACAATCGGGTGGGGGCTATTTTTATTTACTTATAGTGAAAACATGAAATAATGCGCACATCACATTAGACAGCAATCAGTCAGGTGTATTATCCTCACCCGCCTAAGGCCGACCACCAGAGAGGCAAGGGACGTGGAGGTGTTAATGTCACAATATTAAAATAATGTCATTCCATGTGTTTTCGCTTTGTTACTGGTGGATATGTGTTCAAAAACACACTTTAATCACACAGCGCTATAGCGACCAGATTTAGCGCGCCGACAATGTGTTTGTGTCCTTTTTTGGTAAGTATGGTGTGGAGCGCTGAGAGTCATTCGCATTGAGCTGGCGCTACCTTTCATTCCCTGCAGTGCTGTACTGGTGTTAGAGCGCCCAACATACATCTTATTCATCAATGCCGGCCAGGTTACTACAGCGACTGAGGCGATCTGTTACAGCACTCGATACCAGCTTACAGCGTCTACTAGCGGTTGCTCTAAGTGCCGCTATACAGGCGCTCATCTGCCGATACCTGACGTTAGTAATGAATCAGACTCCATGTCATTCATGATCAAAGGTTGCCAGTCTCTGGGGGAGGGTTGAGAGATTACTGAACAATCTAATACTTGTATGTAAAAATACTAATCCATTTTCTAGATTACTATAAAAAGCCACAGACACATGTTATAAAACTTTCTATGTGTGTGGATCTAGAGAGTGTGTGATATATATATATATATATTGTCAGGATCTGGGGCCAACGGCAATGACTCTAAAGACAGTTCTTAATCAAATCATAAGCAATTTATTGAAAATTGAAAATAAATTCCAACAGGCAAAATCTCTTAACTTCAGAGTATAATGCAGCACACAATGCAATACAGCAAGCGGTTACCTTACCAATTCTAGCAATGTCCAGTGTAAGATAATTACAGCATATTGCAAGTCCTTGACATAACAGGTCCTCTTTCAGGGCATACAAGTCCAGGCTGTTAATCCACAGGTTCCAAGTACAGAAAACACATAAAGCATGCCTCCCAACTGTCCCGATTTTCCTGGGATTGTCCCAATTATTTCCCAAAATCCCACGGTCCCGGACTGTTGCAAATTCTCCCGGGACGCCCTGCGCCATGGACACTGAGCAAGGGACCTGATGTGCGCCGCCTGTGAGGCCAGCGCCTTCTGAATAAATAGTTCCTGGTGCCGGCGCGAAGAGACTTCCTGGCGTGTGGGTGAGTGCGTGGGGGAGGGGGGGGGTGATGAAAAAACTTCCAGCATGCAGGGGTGAAGGCAGCCGACATTGCCGGAGAAGCTGCTGTCAATCTGCGAGCAGGGGGCGGGGCAGTAGTTTTTATAATCCAGCCGGGCGCCGGCTGGAACTAAAGCACTGTTGCTGTGTTCCCGGGGGAGCCTCAATAGGAGTGCACAGAGTGCTGGGTTTGACAGGCTCTACAGGCTCATAAGTGTGTGCACGGAGTGACAGAGGCCCGTAGCTGAGAGCAAGTGTGCTGCCTCTCAGTGCCTGACACTCAGACTGCTTCCCCCCTAAGAGATGAGAATGTGGCATTTTCTGTCCAGGCTGCCCTGTGCCATGTCAGCTGTGCGTGCAGAAAATGGCTCCCCCACCCACGCAAACAAGGCAACAGATTTATGTTCAGGATGTTCTAGGTGAGATGATTTTTCTTTCAATGGATCGTTGCCCAGTTCCCCAAAATCCCTGCTCAGCCACTGCCAAGGCTTAGAGGGAACATTGGTGGTAAGAGCGGGGGCCGGACCTATGTGCGCATGTGTCTGCCTGTGTGTGTGTGCTTGCATGTATGTGTGTTTGACTTTGTGTGGGGGCTTGCATGCATGCATGTGTGTGTGTGTGTGTGTGTCTGCCTGTGTGTGTGCTTGCATGTATGTGTGTTTGACTTTGTGTGGGGGCTTGCATGCATGTGTGTGTGTCTGCATGTATGTGTGTGTCTGCATGTGTGTGTGTATGTGTATGTGTATGTGTGTCTGCATGCAGTGTGTGTTTGCATGTGTGTGTGTGTGTGCCTCCATGTATGGGGGCTTGCATGCATGTGTGTGTGTGGAGGGGGCTTGCATGCATGCAGTGTGTGTGTTTGCCTGCACATATGTGTTTGCCTGAATGTTTATATTTGCCTGTGTGTGTAGGGGGGTTTGTCTGCATTCATGTGTGTGAGGCTTGCCTGTGTGTGTGTGTGTGTGTGTGTGTGTGTGTGTGTGTGTGTGTGTGTGGGGTGTTTTCATGTAATTTGTTTTTTGTGTGTATTTATTAGGAGGCGTTTCCCTTTAAGGGCGTGGCTGGGGGCGTGTCGTGGGCGTGGTTTAAAATGTCCCTCTTTACTATTTTCAAAAGTTGGGAGGTATGCATAAAGTCCTTCAGCTGCAATTCACCACTGTCAGTATTGGGAGCAGCAAGGCACTCTGAAAGCCTGAGAAATTCCTTTTATAGGACTTCCTTTAATTTATCTCATCACCTAGGAAGACCTGTGAGTAGGGGAAAAAACCCGTAGAGGACCCGGGATGTGGATTGGATCTCTGACATCCCGGCATGGATCGTGCCTGCCTGAAAATCCATATCCCGGGTCCACTACAGGTTTTTCCCCTACTCACAGGTCTTCCCAGGTGAATTGAAGGAAGGAAGCCCTAAAAAAGGAGTTGCTGAGGCTTCAAGAGTGGAGATGGAGAGACTGGGATGAGGAGCCTGTGCCTTGCTGCTCCCAATACTGACAGTGCTGAATTGCATCTGAAGGACTTTATGTGTTATCTGTTCTTGGAACCTGTGGATTAACAGCCTGGACTTGTATGCCGCGAAAGAGGTCTTCTTTAGGGGCATGGAATGTGATTAGTTAATTTTTAATATTGTGTCTGTTTTTCTTTTCCCTAGGGGTTCGAACAGCATTTGGTGAAATACAATAATGTTCAATAATTTTCAATAATGACTCAAATATATACTAAGGCAGACAACAATTTTTCTGGTGTGTAAAATTGATGTATCTCAGCATCTTACTTAATTTTATTGTTGTGATTTATATAAGGGACATGTGACATACTATTGAGGAGATGGCCATCGTAAGCCTTGGAAATCAAGACAGCCAAGACCTTAAGTAGGACACACAGCAGCATGTCTAGGCTGCTCTGGGTCTCGGGAGTTTCTCAACCCCCCCCCCCACTTTTATTACTTCATTACTTAGACTTCAACTTCGCCTTTGCTTCAGCCCTGACTTACCATACACCCAAACCCTCAACACTCTGTGTGTATTGTGAGGATCAGCTCTGGTAGACAGCAGGATGTTAGCAGTATAGAGGCTCAGAGGCGAAAAATTCAAAGTAAAGTCCGTGTTTATTCACACATAAAGTCCATAACATAAAATATACTTTTTGGGTTACATCACCTTTTCAGGAAAAATGGCATAGTATTGCATCAGACAGGCAATGGCCTTTTTGTCCAAGCTTGCACACTTGTAGCCGAATCCACCTGGGGTCCACATGAAATAGCCTGTATAAGAGCTTCCAGTCTGGCACACAGAGCCTCACTCCACAAGTGAACTCTAGACACAGCCAGTGCACAGCTGACTCCCCAGGCTATTTATGCGCCCCGCAAAACCCGGACCTGGGTAGGGGATGGAGTCCCACCCAGCTCTACTCCATCCCAGTAAAGCCGTCCCGGGTTAGCCTTTCGGTTATACTAACATTTTAGCAGCAGACTGTCATTAGCAGCTGATGCTGGAAAAAACTATACAGCTTTACTGCACCAAGGCCAGGTACCTGGGTGCCACATACCTACCGTCAATGACGGCACCTTGCACCTTACCACATACCCCCCCCCCCCTTTGTTCAACCCTGAGGGGCTGGACACATGCCAAACAATGTGCCCAGGACAGGGCATCCGCATTACCCAACATTCGTCCCGCTCTGTGCTCTACTGTGAACTTGAAATTTTGTAAGGACAGGAACCACCGGGTGACCCTGGCATTCCTGTCCTTAGCCTGGCACATCCACTTGAGGGGAGAATGGTCCGTAATCAAACGGAACCTTCTCCCCAGCAAGTAGTAGCGAAGAGACTCAAGGGCCCACTTAATGGCCAAACACTCTCTCTCCACTACACTATACCGGGTCTCCACGGGTGTCAGCTTGCGACTCACGTAGACAACGGGGTGCTCCTCCCCGTTGACTTCCTGAGATAGTACAGCACCGAGACCTACTTCGGAGGCATCGGTCTGCACTATGAACTCTTTTTTGAAGTCGGGTGTCACCAACACCGGAGACCCACACAGGGCAGACTTCAAAGCGGAGAACGCTTTTTCGGCCTGTTCACTCCATTTCACCATGACAGACTTGCATCCCTTTAACAGGTCTGTCAATGGTGCCGCTACGGTGGCAAAATTAGGAATGAACCTCATGTAATACCCCACCAACCCCAGAAATGACTTCACTTGGCGGGTAGAGGTAGGACGTGGCCAGGATGGCTTCTATTTTGTTAACCTGGGGTTTGACCATTCCTCGCCCAATCACATAGCCCAGGTATCTAGTTTCTTCTAAGCCCAAGGCACACTTTTTTGGGTTTGCCGTCAAACCAGCCTTCCTGAGGGAATCCACTACGGCTTTGACTTTGGGCAGGTGACTTTCCCAATTCGTACTATGGATGATGATATCGTCCAGATAGGCTGAAGCATACCGATGATGTGGCCTGAGGACAATGTCCATTAGCCGTTGGAACGTAGCGGGAGCTCCATGTAAACCAAAGGGTAATACCTTATACTGGAACAGTCCCTCAGGTGTGATAAAGGCTGTTTTCTCCTTGGCAGCCTCAGTCAAGGGTATCTGCCAGTACCCTTTTGTGAGGTCCAAAACAGAAAAATACCGGGCTTGGCCTAGTTTTTCAATAAGCTCGTCTACTCGGGGTATCAAACTTAGATACTTCGTTAAGTTTGCGGCAATCATTACAGAACCGCAACGTATCGGTCCAACATGGCAGAGGGGCTTAATACATCTGGCTGCAGCCATTTTTGCAGTAGGTGCAGCAGTTTATAGTACTGTGTTCTGGCTTGCTCTGCTGACTGATAGCTCCACTGATGCACCCGCTGAGCCCGAACCCACACATTCACCCCCAGTCTGGCCAGTATCTCACCCTTCAGAGTCGGGTAGTCAGCGGCTTGGTCGTCTGGAAGATCAAACACCACCTGCTGGGGTCCAGGTGCCAGAAATGGAGTGATGACGTCAGCCCACTGGTCACGAGGCAACTTCTCCCTTGCAGCCACCTTTTCAAACACCGCCAGGTAGGTCTCGACGTCATCCGAAGGGGTCATCTTTGTAAGCGCCAAGCGGACAGCTTTCCGGGCTTTCAGGGACACTTTTGGGCGCTCCTGCAGCTTGCAGCGCCATCACATGTTGCAATAGCAGCTGGTTGGTCTCCTACTGCTGCTTGTTGGCCTCGCACTGCTGCAGATTCGCCTCCATAAGAGCTTTCACGACAGCCTCCATTTTGTCTCAGGTAGCAGCCTGGCAGGCTTAATGTAGGACATGCACCAAAAAAAAACTTTTCGTCGGTTGCTCCTAGCAACGGCCTCACTGCTTTGCCCGCATCTGACACCAAATGTGAGGATCAGCTCTGGTAGACAGCAGGATGTTAGCAGTATAGAGGCTCAGAGGCGAAAAGTTCAAAGTAAAGTCCATGTTTATTCACACATAAAGTCCATAACATAAAATATCCTTTTTGGGTTACATCGCCTTTTCAGGAAAAATGCCATAGTATTGCATCAGACAGGCAACGACCTTTCTTAGTTTTTGTCCAAGCTTGCACACTTGTAGCCGAATCCACCTGGGGTCCACATGAAATAGCCTGTATAAGAGCTTCCAGTTGGGCACACAGAGCCTCACTCCACAAGTGAGCTCTAGACACAGCCAGTGCACAGCTGACTCCCCAGGCTATTTATGTGGCCCGCAAAACCCGGACCTGGGTGTCATGAATGACTTGCCTTCAGTCCGTGCCCGTGGTGTCCCTAGGCAACTGGCCAGGGTTTCTCCTGCCCAGCAGCCGCCTCTGCCTCCGGTGCCATCCCCAGCGGCGCGTGTGTCGCCGAGTAAGTCCTCCCCCCTTGCCCATTGTCACTCAGTTTGTGCTTGCTGGCCTATACAATCAGCTCATGTCCTCCGGTGGTGCAATACTCAGAATGGCCACCGGAGGCTGTTTAAAAGAACGAAGTCTAGAAGGTGCAGCTCTGAGCAGTTTGCCTGGGAAGCTCAGCTGGAGCAATCAGCCCAGAGCTCACCAATCAGACCACAGGGCCAGTGCTCCAATCTGCCGTCAGATCCTAAGTGCACCAATCCCAGCCACTGTCTCCCTGTCCAATCCTGCCGGTTTTCCCACTATAAAGGGATTTCCACTGCAGTGTATCATTGCCTGTTATAGCGCCTAGTACTTAGTTGTCTAGCTTGCCTCTAGTGATTGAACCGACCTTTTGCCTGCCTGACCACGATTCCGCCTGACCCCTCTGATACCTCGCTCTGTGACCTTCTGGATTTGACCTCGGCTTGTTTGACTACTCTTTGTACCTCCCATTGGATACCTCGCCCCGTGACCTCCCGGCTCCGACCTCGGCTTGTAATCGGACTTCCGCCATCCGGCATCCTCACTTGGGACTCCCTGCCGTTCATCAGTCTCCATCTTAAGCTGGTAATCTTTGCGCCCTATAAGTCCTGGGGGTAACCGAGTAGGAAAGGCATAACCCGCGTCTCCTACAAGCGGGGACTTGTCTATAGGCAGAAGAGGCGGTGGAGATTGGGGATTATCAGCTCAAGACAGACTGGTGTCCGGTACAGTCCTTACACTGGGAAGGGGATGGAGTCCCACCCTGCTCTACTCCATCCCAGTAAAGCCGTCCCAGGTTAGCCTTTCGGCTATACTAACATTTTAGCAACAGACTGCCATTAGCAGCTGATGCTGGAAAAAACTATACAGCTTTACTGCACCAAGGCCAGGTACCTTGGTGCCACATACCTACCGTCAATTACGGCACCTTGCATCCTACCACAGTATCCTTTGCTTGTTATGAACTCTGGCAAGTGGCGTCTTGGAATAGCTGCATGGGGAGGAGGTCCTGGTTAGTGATGGGCTTCATATCCGGACCAAAGGTAAATTTAACCCTTTAAGTGCCAGCCTACCTAGATTTTTTGTTACACTCTGTTGCCAGACTACTTTTCACGTTTTTGCGCTACACATGTTCAACCTTGATTTTTGAAGGGATTTCCCAGGAAAATTATATATTGTTTTTTCAGCCAGTCAGAGTCTGGACTTCAACGTGAAATGTCTTGTTTGGCCTTTTTTTAGTGTATTCTCAATACTTTTGGGTGAAATATGTGCAAAATTTGCAATTTGTAGTGTTTTTTGTAGTAAAAAATGTAAGTTTGTTAATAAAATAATATTGCGTGTGAAAGCCCTATTTCTCTCGGTTACAACGGTACCACATATGTATTGGTATACACCCTTTCCTGCCCAGGAAACTCCCCCAAACTGAAACAGCAGTTTAGGAGATTTCAGATAGGATACAACTATGCAATATGATTGCATAGTTGTAAGGGGTTAATTTAAAAAAAAAATGACATAGGGTCCCCCCTCCCTTAAAATCCCCCCAAAAATGAAGTAGGGTCCCCCTTACCCAGCATTACCGACCTGGACCAGCTATGGGGGCTTGTAGAACAGGGTGCAGGGGCCAGCGTTGGTGGCCCCTGGCCCTGCAGGCTACTAGCCCACATAGCCACTAAGTGGCCCGGGCCCTTTTGCCCCCCCTGACCGTTGGGGAGGCAGGTAATGGGGGGTTGGGGGTTTTGGCAAGTCACCCGCTAGCCACAGGTGATTGCCAGCCCCAGAGCCTTGTAAACTGGTATAAGGGGTATCATGGACCCCTTACCAGTTCACAAAGGGTTAAGTAAAAAAAAAGACACAGACACAAAATTCTTTATTTATTCTTTTTTCACTTATACTTACCTCTGATCCCGTGCCCCGCGCCGCTGCAGATGACAGTTGTCGGTAGTGATCGGAGCAGGGAGGGTAGGAGGCAGGGAGATCAGAGTCTCCCTGCCTCCCACCCTCCCTGCTCCGATCGCTACTGACAAGTGACAGATCGGAGCCCGGGTGTGACACTATGAGCGGGATGACGTCATCCCGCTCCTCCCACAAGTAGGCGGAGCCAGCACCGCCCAAAGAGGATGGTGAGGGCCCGTTTCTGGGTTCTCACTAGCAGCGTGGAAAGCCCGGGGGGGGGGGGAATCGGAGCCCCCCCTGGTGAAGAGAAGACCCGGGGAGAGCGATCGCGTAGCTGGCACTTAACGGTTGGAGAGGCAGCTACGTGAGACTCACGTAGCTGGCACTAGAAGGGTTAACCCATATTTGCTCCTGTTAGCTCTATCACAGATATTGGCAAGATCTGGGTCTAATCATTAATCCGGTGGTGGCAGGGGCTCCCTCCTGGTCCCACAGCTATGTTCTGCTGATGCAGGGGAGTAGCTATTGCAGCCATCCCACTGGCATCTTTAGTGAGGAGGGACACAGGTCATCCTCCTTGGCATCCTGTCAAGCTAATGCTGAGCCACTGGGGCAGGAAGTCTTTAATACCACACAGGATGAACCTCTGTATAAGCTGAGGGGGATTTTCCAGGACATCTTCCTCTATGTTCTTCCCCTCCAATGACTCAATTTCAATAGTTTCTCCCCAGCATCAGCAGCCAGCTGGACAATAGGAGGGAGCCCCCAACTGGGCGGCCCTGAATAGAGGAGGCTGCCCAGCAAGGGACAGGGGGCAGATGATGCCAGAAGGGATGATTTTTTATTTATTATTTATTTATTCATTTTAGCAGTCTGCAAATTGACAAGGGGTCCAGGGGGCTATTTTATCCAGGCTATATGGGCAGAGGGCTTCCAAACCAGATTTTCTATGCTCTGGCTTATCATATCATTAGCCCTGATACCTGAAGAGTTCTTTGCCCTTCCTATTTACTTGAATGTAATGTATATACTTAACAACAATAAATCTGATCTGAATTTCTGAATTTTAAGAAGATAAATATGACAGCCACAATGTGGTAGAGGAGAACTGACATTTGAAACAGACATCAGATGTAAGGAATAAAGAGTGAGGACAGAAAAGCAGACTACATCAAGGGAGTAAAAGACATAATGAAATAAATCTAAGGTGAGATTGTTGCCTTGATCTCTGAACTTTGGTCCCTTACAATTCTCGGATATGTTTCCACTTAATTAAAGTATTTGCATTTCAATGAAACTGCTGAAGTTATCGTTCAACCAGTTTAAAATGTTGAAGATGTAACATTTTGTGAAATATACATCAAAGCACAATCCATGGAGAAATATGAGATTTGGCCTGGGAGAATGGTGGCCATATTAGGTTTTATTTGATAAAATAAAGCAGAATGTAATTATCTATATTATTCTTGTTGGATGGACAAAGATCTGAGACCTAGACACACAGTAGGCTTTGCCTTTGTACTATTGAAATGACTGATCAGGAAATGAAACAAAACATGTACACACTTGGGGTCTGATTTACTAAGTGCGCCAAAGCAGGCAAAGGAAGCAGCCAGGTAAAATCTAGTCACATGGAATCTATACGGAAAAAAAAAACAATTGCTATATTCATCCTACATTTTAAATCCTGAAACCCACAAAGCCCTTGCTGTCAATTACATATCCAACATTTTTTTGTGACACGGAATGTGCCCAAATATAATTTAACAGCGTTTAAATAGCTAACGCAGCATGGGATTAAGGCTGCAAGAGTATACTATAGGTACTGTAAGTATAGATGATTTTATTTAAATTCTTCCCAAGTTGCCCACAAAAGCATAGTGCTATTTAGGGTGATGCTTGTACAATTAAGACGCTGATAATATATCTGTGCTCTTACTATATAATTTCATCTTCAGGCTTAGAAATGTGCCAAACCTTTTTCAATCTTCTCTGTTTAATAATTACACATGAATATACCAGATCAGATATGTTTGGGTTTTTAACAAAGCTCTGCAATGCCAGATATAGCTTTGATCTCTGATTTTAGTCATTTGTTTGCTTTAGCAAAGTGGAAATAGACGAGTTTAGCATAGGTTAGGTGTGTCATGCTGTACAGCTCTGCAGCAGTGGCTAGTTAAGGACCCATATTTACTTATATTTAAGGTGTCATCTGTAATCTGTTGAATAATTATAATAATTACAAAATGATTTGAACGAAGCGACACTCCCAATATGTGCTAAATGATCAGGTTCCTTTCCCCAGCTCAAAGAAGACTGGCTGACTTGGGTCAGAGCTCAACACACAATAGTAAATAAGGTTATTCCCAGTATGTCACACACCCCGCTTCCAAATAGTCATTACACTTGGGATACCGACCTGTAGAGGGCGATCTTTGCAGAGATGACATGAAAAAAAGGAGCCCTTTCCTGTCCATAAATACCTGGAACCTCCCACTCATTCCCCTTCTTTCGTCTCTGCAGTCGGCGAAGCAAGTCAGAAGATGACTCTCTCCTCCTTGCAGGTAGCCGGGGTAACTCCCGGCACTTTTTATGTCTATTTCTGCCCGGACCTCTTTTTCTTTTAAAAATTAAGCTATAACAATATGCCTCCCAGCTTAGGCTGCAGGCTCGGGCAATGGTAGCAGCACCTCTGGGTGCATAGGGGAGCTAGCTCCCCCCCCGTGAGACCCCATACTAAGGGGTAGGCAGAGTCCGGGTTGGTGATCCCCGGTTTGGGATGCCCTGTCACTCTTGCCCTTTCACTTCATTGGTGTGGGTCCCCCCCCTGCAGTGTCTCTACGTGCCCCTTGGGGGGGGGGTGGCCTTTCTCCCATAAAGCTAAAAAATCACATGGGAAAAGTGTGTGTGTGCCATTGTTGATTTTCAGCTGGTTTAGGCTGCTGCTCCTCAGCTGTGGTTAAGGAGAGGGCAGGGCCGGGAGCTTGGCAATATTGGCTTCACTGGTGTTTTTTCTGGCCCGCCCTCTCCCTCCTGTCTCTCCCTCCTGTCTTTCCTCGCTTCTATGAGGGTTGTTGATCAGGACACATGAGTTTTGGCCACTTGTGTTATATATTCTTATGTATATATTTACTCTGTGATTCACAAGATGGTATTTTTTCAGTAGCTAGCTCCAGCTCTGTCTAGAGAGACAACACTTTGATTAGCACAGGCTGGAGTTTCTTTGTAAACACTCCCCTGTGCTGAGCTGCCTCACCAACGCTTGTGTGCAAGCCTAACTGCTGCTAAGCCATTACTTGTGGCTGGAGCAGCTGGCCTGTTGTCCAGCCTTCATTGGAGCCTTGACTCTGGATATGCTGGGTTTTGTCTACTGAAGAAAATCTGTCTTATAGATACACAGATATATGTATTGTTTTGAGTGATGTGTATGTTTGGCTTATTTCCTCTTGCCCTTATGTTCAGGTTTTGTGTTACACTTTAAGGTGGACCTGGATTCATGTTACCTGGCTCTATGTGTTAAAGACCAACAACATAGAAACATAGAAGGTTGACGGCAGAAGGAGACCTTATGCTCCATCTAGTCTGCCCTTAAGTAGTTCTAAAGTATTTAAAAAAAAAAAAAAATAATAACCTCCCACTTGGGACTTGAAGGGGCATCCCGGGTAGCTTTAACAGCGTAATTCCCTCTGGTCATTGTGACTACCTTAAAGATCATCATATGGAGGCTTCCCAGGATACCGGGCTTAGGCTCCCCTCGGGGCAGTCCCGGCAGTGTGTGGATTGTGGGGTATCCCTTGTGGGGGATAATGTACTTGTTTGCATATCTTGTGCTCAGCAGGCCATAACGCAGCAGTTGGGGGCCCAGGCCTCTGGGTCTGTGGCCCTGGCCTTTTCTCCTAACCCACCCCGCCTTATCCGTACCCCAGATGATGTTGTCACAGGTGGGGAGTCGCAATCTGATATGTGTGCCAGATGGCTAATATTCAGAAAGTTATTTCTAGCTCTGTGGCCGGAAAGGCCTAGGCTAAAGAAAGAAAAAAAAAAAAAAAAACTTTTTGTCTCCAGCGGCACCGGCTTTTGAGTTTGATGTTTATGGCTTTCTCAATTGGTCTGATTATTCCCCGCCAGTAAAGGGGGAATTATTTGAGGAATCAGATGGTTCCGATGATCAGCAATTATTGGTGCTGATATTGAGCAGGGGAAGGGGGATGCTGTGGACACCCCGAAGGTTCCGGCTCACCCTTTTGAAGTTCTGGCGATTTCTCCCCCAGAGGAGGCTCCTCCGCAGATGGGGAAGTTCTTTGGGACTCCTAAGCCGCGCTTGCAATTCCCAAATCAAAAGCATTTTCGTTTGTATTATTCTTTAGGAATGGGGAGGCCTACTCAGCTTCCAGACACACAATGATTTGTCCCAAAAATGTTTCAGTTTACTTTAGCATCACGCTATTTAAACACAACCAAATGAAACACAATTGAAATATATGGGAGAGTGCTACTGAGCGACACATGCTACACGAGGCTACTGAACCTAGTGTGCCAGCGCTATACACTGAGCCACCCGTGATACTACATGTGGCTCTACATGACGCTATTAGAGGCGCTCGCCAGCCTGACTTTCTTCCCCTTCCGGGGTTGATAGCCTGGTGCTTGGGTTATTTTATTCTTCCATTGCATTCTCCTGACTCTACCACTGTTATGGATGGTGAGGACAGACGCATTGATCAGATGGCTTGCCACGCTTTTACTAGTGTCGGTTCAGCCTTACGGCTAGCCCTCCTCAGAGTCCAGGGCATTCACGTTGTTCTTTATCTGGACGACCTTCTCATTACGGCTTCCTCTCCCTGCCAAGCAGAGCTAGACACCGGGGTTGTGATATCCACGCTGCAGAGGTTCGGCTGGGTGACCAACCATCCAAAGTCCTCTCTCTCCCCGTTCAGTGAGGTTTTGTTTCTGGCCATGACTCTGGATACCCTTCAGGACAGGGTATTCCTTTCTCAGTCCAAAGTTCTTCTGGTTTTTGATCTGATTCAGCTTCTTCTATCCAACCCTCGCTCGTCTATCCGGCTAGGGATGAGACTTGTGGGATTGATGGGGGCTTCCTTCGAGGCGGTCCTCTTTGTCCAGTTTCACATGAGGACACTTCAGCTCCATCTTCTAGCAAGGTGGGACAGGTGTCCGCTGTCATTAGGTCAGTCTTGTCTGCTGTCTCCTCGGATTCAGCAGTCTCTTCAGTGATGGTTAGTGTCAAGCAATCTGTTGAAGGGCAGATCCTTGTCTCTTGTTGGGAAGCGGCCACCACGGACACCAGCCTGTCAGGCTGGGGGCAGTTCCAGGGGTTAGGGGGGCCTCAGGATGCTCACACCCCCCATCAATGTCTTGGAACTACGGACCATTTGGTTGATCTGTTTTGCTTGACTCTTCTTTTGTAGAATTACCGATTCAAGTCGGATTGGACAGTTGGAGGCGGACTCCCTGAGCAGGAGCTCCTCTTGACGAGGGGAATGGTCTCTCAATTCTAAGGTACTCCGGTCCCTTTGTCTCAAGGTCGGTTTTAAATACACTAGGCCACTGTGCATCACCCTATCTGTTACCCTATCTGGCCCTGGCAGTGGATGCAATGTCCCTGGCATGGAGGGTTCTGGGTTTTCTGTACCTGTTCCCCTCATTCTCCATGGTGGGCAAGGTGGTGTTCAAGCTAGCTCTAGATAGGGCACCAGCAATTCTGGTGGCTCCAAGGTGGCCAAGAAGACTGTGGTTCGCAGACGTCGTGCAGCTGGCAGTAGATCACTTTTATCTGCCTCTTCTTCTGGTTCTTATCTCTTCGCTACCCTGATTTACCAACGCTGCCTTGACGGCATGGCTGCTGAAACCTCCTTCTTAAAGGAGGAAGGTCTGTCTGATGCTGTGATTCAGACTCTTGTTAGGGCTAAGAAGAGGTCTTCCTCTAACATTTATTATAGGACTTGGTGGTCTTATATTGACTGGTCTGAGGCTAGGGCCTTGCCTTGTAGGGTGTTTTTCTATTCCTAAGATTTTGGAATTTCTGCAACACGGTCTGGACTTGGGGTTCCAGCTTAGCACTTTGAAAGGGCAGGCCTCTGCCCTGGCGATTTTCTTTCAAGGGTCCTTTGCCCTTCATCCTCTGGTTAAAAACGTTTTCCAGGGGGTTACGCATGTGCGGCCTCCTAGGAAACCTTTGCTCCCAGTGTGGGATTTAAATTTGGTGCTTTCTGCTCTTCAGGATCCTCCTTTTGAGCTGTTGCAGGTTGTTGCTCTTTCCATGCTTACAATATGGTATTTTTTGGTTGCTATCACCTCAGTTTGGCGTGTCTCTGAATTAGCGGCCTTGTCCATTCAGGCCCCTTACTTTGAGAGACACCAGGATAAGGTTGTTTTCCGCTTCAAACCGGATTTCCTTCCTAAAGTGGTTTTCTGCTTTTATCTAAATCAGGATATTGTTCTCCCTTCCTTGTGTCCTAAGATGACAAGGAGAGGGTTTTGCATTCTTTGTATGTGGTTCGCTGTGTGAAGTATTACTTGGTGACTACTTCTTCTATCCGTAAGACTGAAGCTTTTTTCGTTGTGCCCTCCGGGCTTAGGAAGGGTTTGGCGCCCGCCAAGTCTTCCATTAGTGAGTGGATACGCCAGGCCATTATTGGGGCCTATTCTGCCAAGGGGAAGGTTCCCCCTTTTTTCGTGTTACTACTCATTCTACTCGTGCTGTTGGGGCTTCTTGGGCTTTTCAGCACCAGGCTTCTGTTAAACAAGTTTGCAGGGCTGCTACTTGGTCTTCCATTCTAAGATTTACAAGGTTGATGTACGGGCCTCAGCGGACGCTGTTTTTGGCCGCGAAGTTCTGCAAGCTGCAGTCTCCTAAGTTGTGCATTATTGCCTTGTTTCGGATCCCCTCCCTTTGTGGACACTGCTATTGGATGTCCCAAGTGTAATGACTATTTGGAAGCGGGGTGTGTGACATACTGTGAATAATACCATTTTGTGAGTACTCACCTGTAAAATGGGTATTATAAGTATGTCACACACCCCGCTTCCCCCGCCCTTTTTTTGGGTTCTTGGATCCTTTTTTTGGCGAACATCTTTTGTTGTACTGTTGTAATTGGCTCTTCCTGGTCCCTTTACTGCTGTCTTATACTGGGGAATGAGTGGGAGGTCCCAGGTATTTATGGACAGGGAAGGGCTCCTTTTTTTCATGTCATCTCTGCAAAGATCGCCCTCTACAGGTCGGTATCCCAAGTGTAATGACTATTTGGAAGCGGGGTGTGTGACATACTTGTAATACCAATTTTACAGGTGAGTACTCACAAAATGGTATTTTCCTTCAGCTTATGTGTCAAGGTGAAAAAAGTTTATCAAGGTGTGTGTCAATATGAAAAGGTTTACCAGTTTTGCCTGTTGTGCGTACTTGCATGACTGTGCCTGTGGCTCTGAATCTTTCAGATGATTATGAAGGTAAAGGTTAACAGTATTGAAGGCATACGATTAGACTGATGATTTAATAAATACATGACACACCCACTATCAGGGGCGGGCTGGCCATAGGCTGGTGCCAGGGAGGGCCACGACCCCATGGAAAAGATTTTGGAGGCTGGGGGAGCCGCCGGCCGCCCAGCTGGGCTGCCCAACCCTCCGGTTCCTGCTGGCGCTGCCGCTCTCGCACACACACACAATAACACACAAACAAACTTACCGGCACTTCCCGGCTGTTGTGCGCTGGTTGGTGGGCGTGCCCCATATGGCCGGCGTCTAATGAAAACAATGGACGCCGGACATATGGGGCACGCCCACTGACCGGTGCGCAACAGCCAGGAAGTGCTGGTAAGCATGTACGTGTGTGTGTGTGTGTGTGTGTGTGTGAGAGCGGCGGCGGCGTTGCCGGTTCGCTGCTGCTGCTGCCGCCTCATCCTCTGCCAGTCCTGCTGCCATCGCCTTCCACTCCAGGTGCTCACGCCCGTTGGGGGACAGGAAATGCACCACATCAAATCACAAGTCACAGTAAAATGGAGGGTGAGGCTGGTTTCACACTATTGCAGGATGATCACGATTGCCCCAGGATGCCGCTTATTGGCTGTACTGAGGGATGCCCCACTGGCTGTACTGAGGGATGCCCCTACTGGCTGTACTGAGGGATTCCCCTACTGGCTGTACAGAGGGATTCCCCTACTGGCTGTACAGAGGGATGCCCCACTGGCTGTACTGAGGGATGCCCCACTGGCTGTACTGAGGGATGCCCCACTGGCTGTACTGAGGGATGCCCCACTGGCTGTACTGAGGGATGCCCCACTGGCTGTACTGAGGGATGCCCCCACTGGCTGTACTGAGGGATGCCCCCACTGGCTGTACTGAGGGATGCCCCACTGGCTGTACTGAGGGATGCCCCCACTGCCTTTATTGTAATGGGGTGATTCTGCGCACTGAATGGGGGAATTTAAGCACACCATTTGGTTCAGAATATTTTCTTTCTTATTTTAGTCCTTTAAACCCTGGGTGCATCTTATGGAACAAAAATAAGGTGTGTATATAGTGACATTAAGAACAGTGCAGCAGGGCCGGTGTGCCCCAAAAAGGCCCGGACCGTTTTTTAGCCCCAGTCCGCCCCTGCCCACTATTAATCTTTGCTATTTAATATGCATAAATATTTCATATACAAAATATGAAATATTGACACACTGATATAAAACACACTTCATCACACACTAGAATCCGGTCATAGATACTGCTGTACAAAGAATCCAGCACCCCATATATGCATAAAAAGTAATAAGTTATGTAGACTTAGAATATAAATTCCGCACCCCAAATCAATAATAAAAAACAATTTATTCCAATACCTGTGGCCCTGCTTGTGATTGGAAACTATTTATGCCCTGATTGAGCCAGTACAATATTATTTAGTGGTGAATCCAGCAGTTCACCCAAATAGCACCAAATCACCGCATTCCCTCCATGGTAATTAATACATGCAACAAAAATATGTCAAGATACATATATTTTTTATTAGCTGATACCCATTAAAAAAAAAAAAAACATATAACACTAGACAATACATTTTTTGGGGTATCCCAATTAAATCCATAATCCCAATCCAACAAGTTTTTAAAGAGTTAAATTCAATAAAGTGGCAACGCTGGAAACAATTAAAACATATAAAGTGCAAATAGTGCAAAATATTGTGCAAAGAATAACCGTATCAATACCAATGTATTAATGTGGCAAGAGGAAAAAGCGCAAGTGCTGAACTGCAACAATAAATCAAACAACAATCAAACACATCACCTAAGTGTATCCCCCAAAAAATGGTCAAAGTCGACCAAATGCTACATTATATTCAATAATCCCTGCATGTGGTCAGTTAACAGAAAATGTGTGACTTTGGGCATTGGGGACAGGCAACAGAGAGACCCAGAAGATTTCCTGGTGGACAGCACTACTTTGATGCAAGCTGTGTTGTTCCTATAGCACCCCCATTCACTCCCTACCTACCTAGTCTGCCTTCAACCCCTTGTGGCCAACCCCAACCTCAGCATCATTGCCCCTGCCACATTATCTGCCTTTATAATACCAAATCACTAGTATCATCACTTTTAGGCTGGACATATCCACCCTTGTCCATGATATTTCCCACTAATGCTATAGCCTCAGCATACTAGTCTGGTTGGAAGCAAGTTAGTGGTGGGACTTAATGGGGATGTCATAGGCTAGCCATGGACTGTTTTTTCATGGTGAGGATAGTTACTGTAGCAAAGGGGGGATACGTATAATTCAGAGACAGTCCTAACAAATCATCATAACTATCAATCATCAGTATAATCACTTACTGTGGGCTTCAGTTCTGCTCACTCATTCAACCCATTATACACAACATATAAAAATGTCTGGGCCCCTCTTATAGAATGTGAGGTGTGGGACTTAGACAATTGGTAAGAGGTGTAAAGAGCAAGTCATATGTTTTCATTGTTGAGGAGAACACCAAAATAAGTTAATGCCTACCTACAAAAATAATTCAACAATAGGTGTCACCTGTCACAGAAATATGCAGGGTTGTCGCTCACCTTACATGGGTGCAGTTACTGTCGGGAGAGGCAAGGGATACATTTGGTATTTAGACATACCTATACACATTTCGCTATAATCGAAAAATCTTACCAAAGAGGAATAAGAAAACAAATACACAAAAACGTCTTTGTAATCGTTTGAGTGCTGGAGCTCTAAATATGCATTTATACAAACAGAAGACATCTGAGGCTATGTCTGCTTTAATTGGCTATATAGTCATTGAAAATAACAGTAAAAATGCAAATTGTAAAAAATCTACGGATATGTTGGTTTTAATACGGCGCAGAAGGGATAGGATCTGGCTTAGCAATGATCTACAGCAATGATTGGGTCTATTTTACATGCAGACTAGATACATGTATAATGCAAATGAAAAGGAAAATGCTGAAGGACTTTGCATTTTGTAGTGATTGCCTTGGAGGAAGAGCAGTGGTATTTTTCATTTGAACTCACTATTGCCTTCACAGTACCCTTATATCATATATACATACTACGTTTATTTCATATGACCTACTCTGTCAATCTAACCTCATTGCAAATTATAATATCTATATTTTTTGTGTGTACAAGAAATTTTCTCAGAATACTGGTTTCTGGCTTCTTGGAGAAGGTAGAGAATAACAATGTACCACATTTGTATTCCAGATGGGTTATGGGGAATCCAGCACTTTAGTGCAATTCATTATTCCATATGTACAAGAGGGAGAAAGCTCCCAGTCCATGTGAGTTTGTATAAAACCGAAATTACATATTTACCAGAAAAGCCAGTCTTTTTAAACACTTTTGTACTATTTGTATGTGCTTAGCTAAGTCCACAAGTTTCAAAAATCTGCTGGAGACATGAATGTCAGATACATTTCGCGCTGCCACATGGCTAGGGTTTAAAGTTGCATCCAACTTTCCAAGTTCTGTATTTATCTGTAAGCCTGCTTAGTAGATCATTTGATGGAACAGAAAAATGCATGCATGTGATGTTAAACTAATAATGTGTCAAGTGTAGTTGAACATTTATTCTTAGATGTATCCCCTCATCTGCTGAAAGCTAGAGCTGATGAGTTAGACATGGTCCTTTTGTACAGTGTTAGTGGTGGTACACAAGAAATTTCTCATTCTCTGGCTTCTCTGACTATAGGGCTCATTCAGCAACATGAGAATTTTTATTTCTTAAAGAAGGAAAATTGGACCTAAAATAAAAAGGAGTCTTTTCCCCCACCATCGGCCCCTACTTACATTATGAATGTCGCTGCTGCCTCCTTTTTGAAATCAGTTGTAAGGGAGATTTGGAAGCCACAGGATCTATTTGGCTCTAAAGTACTCGGATAGGGTATAAACATGTAGTTCCAGACCTCTACGTTTCTGTGCATTTTCATGTATAAAGGCATCTGAAGTATGTTTCCCAAAGGCTCCTGCCAAATTTGGTGGTAAAAGGTCTCTATTTGACCCTGATCATATGACCATGTCTTGGCACATGCTGTGGGATGCTCATCAAGCATCAAGTATCCAACACCCTTTTTAGCTGTGCGGCTGGTAAAATACTCCAAAGACAGCTGTATATAGGTTCAGGTTAGTCATAACCAGTGCAAAAATCCAGAAAAATCTGTACACCACCGCACACTTATATGGCAGTTGCTTGGGTACTGCGGCTACCGGAGGCACCGTGTTTCCATATAGCAAAAAGACAAAGTGGCCAGCACAACAAAAAGTCCAAACTATATTTTCTTCACAATCTAACAGTCACAAACACGTTGACATTTCAGGGTGACGCAGCACCCCTTCCTCAAGGCACAAACCACAAGCCAGCCAGCATGAACATTTAAATGCCAAAAAGCATATGAAAAAGTGGCGGCCGCTGATGCTTCATGTGCTGGTTTTCAGCAGTTGCCGTGCAGGGGACCCTGCAGGCTGTGACTTCACCTGGTCACCTGGACTGCATCAGTGCTGGAAGTGAGACGGAGACCCTGGTGGACCCAATCTTACGAAAGTGGGTACTCCTTGCTCCCCTAAACACCTTCATTACAGGTAGTTGAATGCTTTAATGTGACACATATGTATGTTTATTACTGTTTATTACTATTTACTGGTTGCTAATAACGCCAAGTGGGAATGCCTGAGGGCAGGTGCCTTTTTCATATCCTTTTTGACATTTAAATGTTCATTCTGGCTGGATTTTGCTTTCAAAAAGGGGTGCTGTGTCATCCCAAAACATTGGCTTGCTTGTGACTTCTAGAATGTGAGGAATATATCATTTGACCTTTTTGTAGTGCTGGCAACTTTTCCTTTCACAACAAGCTAGGTATACCTAGAAAGCTTAACACGTGTACTTGATTTGTGGTGGGTATTTCAAATGTAAAGGGTTGTTTTGGTTGAAAAAGTGCAACGTATTTTAGTAGGCCTTCTCTGGGTGGAGAGATTGTTACCTTCCCCAATCACTTTGCTGACAGATCAGGGCAGCTGGTTATATGTGCAATTGACGGGGATGAGCAATTGACAGCAGCCGTTTTTCAGAGGCACCTCCAATGCCATTTTCTACTTACCGTTTGTTTACCACAGGAGGTGAGCCTAAGGGTCTAGATGTCGGCCTGCATGTCAATTCTCACACACTGAAATATGACATTCTTTTTACGAGCATTACTCAACTTTTGCTTTTGAACAAAACATCTTTTAAATGGACTAGTATACGCATAATGCTAATAAGGAAGGAGTTAATCTCATTCTATTAAGTGATTAAAAAAATGTTATGAGTATTTGATTTTTAAACTATTCACGCTTGATTTCATTTTAGTATAATCCGTTCAAAATTATTTTTTTCACTCCATGTTCTGCTTCCTAATCCTCCTGTTCTAAATCACATTCTGGGCTTTCTCTTATTTTCAGATATATTTCAAAGACATGGTATATGTTTTTAAATGGACAAGACCTAGAGTCTATAAGATAGATTGGGAAAACCCCTGTCAGGTCCTGTGGAACTTCCGCCTTCTGAGTAAGTCCGCAACCCCCAATCTCCGCTGCTCGCTTCACCTATAGTCAAGCCCCCGTCTGCTGGGACGCTTTATACGCCTCAACGGTCACTGTTGCCCCCAGGACTTGGTAGCACAAAGGATGCAGACTTACGGGGAGGAAGGCGGATGAACCAGGAACGAGACTGGGTGAGGTCGGGCAAGCAGGGGTCATACACCAGGGATCAGTCCAGAAGCACAGCACCAAAGGATGAGATGGATAAGTAGTCAAAGTTGAGCAAAGGGTCAAGCCGGGAGGTCACCGGTACGCAGTACAAGGGAGCAGGCAAATCGTAGTCAGAAACAGGCAATGGTCGGTCCAAGCGGCAATCACAGGATGGTCAATGCACAGCAAGATCAAACGGGAAGTATCAATACGGATAATCACACCCAGCAGCACGCTATCACGGGCAAGGAACACGGGCTGACATGATTGGTGGGTGAGAGGGACGTGATTAGTGCGACTGTGATCCATGGGCTGATTGCCCAATTGACACTATAGGGTGTTCCACCCAGAAGAAAGGACCATTGGTCCACCTTAAAAAACTAGGGCTCATTGGCCCACCGTAATTCAGGTTATAAGACAGCCGTGCTCACGTGCGAGCACGAGCTGTCAGTGAGAGGCAGGGAGGAGAGGGGGCGTGTCTGCTCATCCCCACTCGGTCTGACGCCGCCTGTCGGAGACGCAGCCGCTGAGCGGGGGCGGAGGCAGACAGGCGCCGGAGCCAGCACCGCCTCCAGACGCCGCAGGACCGGTGTAAAGGTGAGTTGATCGTGACACCCCCCAGTCACACTTACCAGGCTGGCGATCCTACAGGTTAAACTCTGAGATGAGCAGCAGGTATTGGACCTTAGTACCAGTATTAGTGTACATTGTAATACTGTACAATATAAGACTGGAGGAAAGAGCTCATGCTAAACCAGCAGTGCTGAAACCAGACTGGGTCAGACTGCCACCTTTGCCATCAGACTCCTCCATCTGCCATTGCTGTACATATGCTCTGGCAAGCTTTTACTCATTGGTAGCTCAATTGTTAACCTCCTCTCCTTGCTGCCTGGTTGCTGGGGGAGTGACAAGCGCACTGGGGAAGACTCATAAATACCTGCCGTGTGAAAGGAAGCCATCTTGCTTCTCCTTACAAACACATGGGCAGTGTGAGATGCTGTTACTGGGCTGTACAGTCTGGGCAGGTACTGTAGCTGGCTGCTGGAATGTGACACAGATGACGTGGACTCTCCTCCTTTAATCCTAGGAGAGAGGTAAGTCGCCAGTTGTAAAAGCAGTCAGGGAACACAACCAATAACATGTTATTTATATATGGCGGGCCGGGGCAAATCTAATACTCCTTGCACCTGAAAGTTAGTGCATTTGGGGTTACCAACAGGAAACCATTTACATATGACAAGACAGAAGAACAAGCTATTTTACAGCCCTGTGCTAACTACTGGCCTTTTGGCTTTTGGTGACACCTCCATAGATGCACATCAACTTGTTACAAAGCGGTAAATAGGGCATGTGCTGCACCTCTCTCTTCAAAAGAAAATAGGCATTCAAGCAAAATGTTTAAAAGTGGAATGCCCCTGAGACCCAACTGGATGCATAAAGTATGATGCCCGTCCCTATAAGCAGTTTAAAAATGAGAGAAATGACACAGATGATATGACATGACAGGGATTTGCTTCTAGAAAGCGGATGTTATTACCTTACAGCAGAAAATTATCTTCAGAAGAGGTAAAGGATTTCTGTTTAGTTCTCCTCTTGATTTTATAAAAACTTTGCCATATTTTGTAGGTCTGTTATTTATTTTTGTATATCCCTTTTTTTATTCACTGCCCCTTATGGATGAATTCAGTCCTAAAACTTTATAAAGTGGTCTTCTCTGAGCTAACATGTTTAACTTCAGGGGAGACATTGCATGTGTGTTAAATCTTGTGCCCTGTCTGTTCGACTCTCACTTCTAGTGCTTGTCTTAGGGTGTGCGATCACTTTACAATTGCTATATCGGGGTATGACTGTATAGCTGAATGAAACAGCATTGGCGTAGGAGCTCAATCAAGGACTTGTCCTTAATGCCTCTTCTTGTTTTTTGTCTTCACAGATAAGCAGCCTCCCCTCCACAAGCATGGCAAGAAGGTTTTCCCCCAACCCCCTAACCCTGATCCCAAGAGATCTGCATGGGAAGGGTACTTCTCACCATGTCAAAGTGGAGGACCCAGGGAAGGTAAGGCATGAGGATGAGGACGCCCCAGAGGAGTCAGCCGGTGAGGTGGGGGCTGTGTGGGTCATCAGCTCCTCTGATGAGGGTATGCCAGAGTCTAGCTACCGTTTGGGCCAGTCTCAGGTGGAGTGTACCGAGGTGAAGGAAGTGGTGGACTCCCCACCACTCCATGAGGGTGCAGTAGGGAGAGTGAAGTAGTCTAGCCCCTCAGAGTTGGGCTCTGGTGGACCAAATTGGGGGAGAAAAGTCTACACCTCTTCCCCTCGCAGCCCTCACTAGTTTGAGGCCAGCACCTCGTCCCCTGGTGAGTAGCCCTTGTGTTTATTATTGTGGTGAACAATTGTTTATTGTTGCAGGGCATCATAGGTCGATGAGCTCCTCCACCCCCCTTTTTCACAGGATTAAATGTCTGGTAATAGTGAGATGCATAAACACACATCAACAAATCTAAAATGTTTATATGGTGCAAGAAAACATACTAAACAGATAATTTAGTAATGTTTTATTTTTTATTTGCATTCTCACAGATCGTCCTAATACTGCTGGCACATCCCTTGCCCCCCTCCAAACCCTCCTTGTCCCCACCAGCATGAAGTTGAGTCCAGCAGCATGGGCCAAAGCTAGAGCTTTAATGGTAAGTAACATAGACCCAGGGTTGCAACTGTAGCTGCCTTTATGATCTCTTGATCCTTTTATTGAAACCACCAAAGGAAATATTTTTGGGCATTATCCCAGATTTTGATGTTTGTCAAATTTTTGGTGGGGTTGATTAATGCTTCTTTCTGTCCTACATTTTATCATAAATGCAGGTAGTTGTGCTAAATGTTTAAGCAAACATCTTCACGGAAAGGCTTATTTGCACATCAACTTCACCATTTACATCTGGACCTGTGTGGAGTCCCTCAGATAGTTTATGTTTTTTCAGCAATCAACATTTGTGTTTAATTCATCTGATTTTTTTAGATAGCCTCACACCATTGGCTACGTATTTTATTTGTAAATATATTAAATTGAAGGGGCCTCCTTGGCTGGTTTGGGGGCTACTGATACATTGGGTATCTTTGAAATCGGGCTTTCACATACAATATGGTTTTCTTTAATAAAATAAATGTTTTATTTAAAATAAATAAAATTGAAAAAAAAATCTTTTATTTTTTTTAGTTGTTTTACAACAAGACAATTACAAACAAGACATTTTATGTTAAAGCCTAACATTCTGTGGCAAAAAAATATGTAATTTTCCTAGAAATTCCAGCAAAATCACAGTTGAACATAGCTCAAAATGTTGAAACATGACGAACAGAGGGTGATAAAATCTCAAGTAGGCTGGCAGTTAAAAGGGTTAAAAGTACCTATGCATGCTGGGTATAGTTCTGCTCAGGGGCACTTGTGCTTTCAGACTTTCATTTTTTCTTGTTTGCATATTGATATTTTAGGAAAATTTGTTTTTTATGCTGTTTTTTTAGGGAAACCAAAGAATTCTTCAAGGGATTACTTTCAGAAAAATGAGCCCACTCCAAAAAGCTGGGTACGCCTAGAAAGCTTAACATGTATTCTTTCAGGGAATATATGGTTTGTGGGGGGTATTCGAAATATAAAGGGTTGTTTTGATTGAAAAATTGTAAGGTGCGCAATTTGTCTGCAGAGCTGAATTTTTCAAGTAAAATTATTACCATAACGTGCATGCTTTACTTTGGGGTGTTTGTCAACTCTTCTCTTGACAGTACCTATGCATGTTGGGTATTGTTATGTTCGGAGGATCTTGCTGTTTTTTCTTGTTTGCATGTTGTTTTGATTTTTTATTATTTTTTTTAGGGAAACCCTGTGCAACCAAATAATTAATAGAGTGATTACTTCCGGGAAACTGCACCCACATCAACAAGCCTAGAAACCCTAATGTGTGTACTTCCAGAAAATATATAGTTTGTTGGGGGTATTTCAAATGTAAAGGGTTGTTTTTCTTGAAAAACTGAATTTTATTTGAAAATACCCTAAAGCGCTGGTTCAGTTGGTCTCCTGGGCAGGAAAGGATGTCTACCGTTGTAACTGGGAGAAATGCGGCTTTTTACATGAAGGAGATTTAATTGAAAAACATTTTATTACAAAATACAATAAAAATTGTAAAAAAATGAATTTTTTTTTACATTTTTTCAAATATTTCACCCCAAAATATTGTGAATACACTTAAAAAAGGAAACAAGATTTTCCAGAAAAATTCCTTCAAAATTACAGCTTAACATGTGCAGTACAAAATAGTGAAAAATGGTCTGGCAAAAGAGGGTGACAAAAACTTTATGTAGGCTGGCAGTCAAGGGGTTAAATTATGATCTTTGCTAGTTGTGTTTTTGGCATAATTATGATTCTTTCTCTTCCCAAGAGCTTGCATTCAGGCAGGGCCGGCTTCAGCACCCGGCAGGGTTGGGCAGCTGCCGGGGCCCCCACAGGGGAGTGGGGGCCCGCTGACAGCCAGCAGCCTGGCACATTGCATTTCAAAGAAAACACAAAAAAGTTTAGGTCCGCCTGTGCCACTGTGCCAGTCGCAAAACTGGTGTTTCATGGCAGTGAAGGGGGCCTGCAGCATCCAGCATCCAGCTGTCACTTGCTGGGACTTCACTTTCAGCTGCCAGATAGCACAGAGCTGGAGCTGCCTGCAGTTCCCTTCCTGTCAGGTCTGTTGTAAGTAAGATGCTGCTGCAATAAATCAATTACCTTTGTGTAACCCTTGCCTGCCCTGGCCCCTTCCATGGTGTTGTAGGAAGAACATTATTTTGTTAGAGCCCTTGGTGGAGTCTCAGAGAAAAGTCTAACCTTGCTAACACTGCTGTCTGCCCTAAAGGGACTAGCCTTACTGATCTTTAAAGTGGACCAAAACACAGTATTTAGTCCATCCTTGGTCTTGATTCATTTTCCCAGGGATCCAACGATGACCCAATTATAGATGCTCCACTGTTTAAGATCCCCCATAACCCTCATAACTCACCTTCCTGCCAGACCTTGGTGCATGCACCATCCCCCATATCGTCCTCAAAACTCACCTTCCTGCCTGCCCTTGGTGCATGCACCATCCCCCATATCGCCCTCATAACTCACCTTGCTGCCAGCCCTTGGTGCATGCACCATCCCCCTTATCGCCCTCATAACTCACCTTCCTGCCTGCCCTTGGTGCATGCACCATCCCCCATATCGCCCTCATAACTCACCTTCCTGCCAGCCCTTGGTGCATGCACCATCCCCCATTTCGTCCTCATAAATCACCTTCCGGCCTGTCCTTGGTGCATGCACCATCCCCCATATCGCCCTCATACCTCACCTTCCTGCCTGTCCTTGGTGCATGCACCATCCCCCATATCGCCCTCATAACTCACCGTCCTGCCAGCCCTTGGTGCATGCACCATCCCCGATATCGCCCTCATAACTCACCTTCCTGCCTGCCCTTGGTGCATGCACCATCCCCCATATCGTCCTCATAACTCACCTTCCTGCCTGTCCTTGGTGCATGCACTATCCCCCATATCGCCCTCATAACTCGCCTTCCTGTCAGCCCTTGGTGCATGCACCATCCCCCATATCGCCCTCATAACTCACCTTCCTGCCTGCCTTTGGTGCATGCACCATCCCCCATATCACCCTAATAACTCACCTTCCTGCCTGTCCTTGGTGCATGCACCATCCCCCATATCGCCCTCATAACTCACCTTCCTGCCTGCCCTTGGTGCATGCACCATCCCCCATATCGCCCTCATAACTCACCTTACGGCCTGTCCTTGGTGCATGCACCATCCCCCATATCGCCCTCATAACTCACCTTCCCGCCAGCCCTTGGTGCATGCACCATCCCCGATATCGCCCTCATAACTCACCTTCCTGCCTGCCCTTGGGGCATGCACCATCCCCCATATCGCACTCATAACTCACCTTCCTGCCTGTCCTCGGTGCATGCACCATCCCCCATATCGCCCGCATAACTCACCTTCCTGCCTGTCCTTGGTGCATGCACCATCCCCCATATCACCCTCATAACTCACCTTCCTGCCAGGCCTTGATGCATGCACCATCCCCCATATCTCCCTCATAACTCACCTTCCTGCCTGTCCTTGGTGCATGCACCATCCCCCATATCGCCCTCATAACTCACCTTCCTGCCAGCCCTTGGTGCATGCACCATCCCCCATATCGCCCTCATAACTCACCTTCCTGCCTGCCCTTGGTGCATGCACCATCCCCCATATCGCCCTCATAACTCACTTTCCTGCCAGGCCTTGGTGCATGCACCATCCCCCATATCGCCCTCATAACTCACCTTCCTGCCTGCCCTTGGTGCATGCACCATCCCCCATAACTCACCTTCCTGCCTGCCCTTAGTGCATGCACCATCCTCCATATCGCCCTCATAACTCACCTTCCTGCCAGCCCTTGGTGCATGCACCATCCCCCATATCGCCCTTGGTGCATGCACCATCCCCCATATCGCCCTCATAATTCACTTTCCTGCCAGGCCTTGGTGCATGCCCCATCCCCCCATATCGCCTGCATAACTCACCTTCCTGCCAGGCCTTGGTGCCTGCACCATCCCCCATATCGCCCTCATAACTCACCTTCCTGCCTGCCCTTGGTGCATGCACCATCCCCCATATCGCCCTCATAACTCACCTTCCTGCCAGCCCTTGGTGCATGCACCATCCCCCATATCGCCCTCATAATTCACTTTCCTGCCAGGCCTTGGTGCATGCACCATCCCCCATATCGCCCTCATAACTCACCTTCCTGCCAGCCCTTGGTGCATGCCCCATCCCCCCATATCGCCTGCATAACTCACCTTCTTGCCAGCCCTTGGTGCATGCACCACCCCCCATATCGCCCTCTTAACTCACCTTCCTGCCAGCCCTTGGTGCATGCACCATCCCCCATATCGCCCTCATAACTCACCTTCCTGCCTGCCCTTGGTGCATGCACCATCCCCCATATCGCCCTCATAACTCACTTTCCTGCCAGCCCTTGGTGCATGCACCATCCCCCATATCGCCCTTATAACTCACCTTCCTGCCTGCCCTTGGTGCCTGGAACCAACCCCCATATCGCCCTCATAACTCACCTTCCTGCCTGCCCTTGGTGCATGCACCATTCCCCGTATCGCCCTCATAACTCACCTTCCTGCCAGCCCTTGGTGCATGCACCATCCCCCATATCGCCCTCATAACTCACCTTCCTGCCTGCCCTTGGTGCATGCACCATCCCCCATATCGCCCTCATAACTCACCTTCCTGCCTGCCCTTGGTGCATGCACCATTCCCCATATCGCCCTCATAACTCACCTTCCTGCCTGCCCTTGGTGCATGCACCATCCCCCATATCGCCCTCATAACTCACTTTCCTGCCAGCCCTTGGTGCATGCACCATCCCCCACATCGCCCTTATAACTCACCTTCCTGCCTGCCCTTGGTGCCTGGAACTAACCCCCATATCACCCTCATAACTCACCTTCCGGTCTGCCCTTGGTGCATGCACCATTCCCCGTATCGCCCTCATAACTCACCTTCCTGTCAGCCCTTGGTGCATGCACCATCCCCCATATCGCCCTTATAACTCACCTTCCTGCCTGCCCTTGGTGCATGCACCATCCCCCATATCGCCCTCATAACTCACCTTCCTGCCTGCCCTTGGTGCATGCACCATTCCCCATATCGCCCTCATAACTCACCTTCCTGCCAGCCCTTGGTGCATGCACCATCCCCCATATCGCCCTCAAAACTCACCTTCCTGCCTGCCCTTCTTGCATGCACCATCCCCCATATCACCCTTATAACTCACCTTCCTGCCTGCCCTTGGTGCATGCACCATCTCCCATATCGCCCTCATAACTCACCTTCCTGCCTGCCCTTGGTGCATGCACCATCCCCCATATCGCCCTCATAACTCACCTTCCTGCCAACCTTTGGTGCATGCACCATCCCCCATATCGCCCTCATAACTCACCTTCCTGCCAGCCCTTGGTGCATGCACCATCCCCCATATCGCCCTCATAACTCACCTTCCTGCCAGCCCTTGGTGCATGCACCATCCCCCATATCGCCCTCATAACTCACTTTCCTGCCTGCCCTTGGTGCAAGCACCATCCCCCATATCGCCCTCATAACTCACTTTCCTGCCAGCCCTTGGTGCATGCACCATCCCCCATATCGCCCTCATAACTCACCTTCCTGCCAGCCCTTGGTGCATGCACCATCCCCCATATCGCCCTCATAACTCACCTTCCTGCCTGCCCTTGGTGCATGCACCATCCCCCATATCGCCCTCATAACTCACCTTCCTGCCAGCCCTTGGTGCATGCACCATCCCCCATATCGCCCTCATAACTCACCTTCCTGCCAGCCCTTGGTGAATGCACCATCCCCCATATCGCCCTCATAACTCACCTTCCTGCCTGCCCTTCTTGCATGCACCATCCCCCATATCGCCCTCATAACTCACCTTCCTGCCTGCCCTTCTTGCATGCACCATCCCCCATATCGCCCTCATAACTCACCTTCCTGCCTGCCCTTGGTGCATGCACCATCCCCCATATCGCCCTCATAACTCACCTTCCTGCCAACCTTTGGTGCATGCACCATCCCCCATATCGCCCTCATAACTCACCTTCCTGCCAGCCCTTGGTGCATGCACCATCCCCCATATCGCCCTCATAACTCACCTTCCTGCCAGCCCTTGGTGCATGCACCATCCCCCATATCGCCCTCATAACTCACCTTCCTGCCAGCCCTTGGTGCATGCACCATCCCCCATATCGCCCTCATAACTCACCTTCCTGCCTGCCCTTGGTGCATGCACCATCCCCCATATCGCCCTCATAATTCACTTTCCTGCCAGCCCTTGGTGCATGCACAGGCTTTCATCCAGTCACCATAGTATGCCATTTATATTAATGCTCCGGCATAAGGAGTGGCCACATTCCCTACGTTTCGAGACACATTCCCATCCCCAGCCTCCCATCTGAATGGCTAGGCACAGAAGCTTGCCTCAGCCACAAGATGCTGGAGATACACTCTGCACATGTGCAGTAGGATCACCAGAAAGGTTAGATTCACAGGTAATAGCACACAGTGGGGCATTCCACTGCAAGGCTGGTCAAATAGGGTTTTGATCCACAGATTTCCCATGCGTACCTAAACACCACCTCCTGCCATCCCTCGCTCTACCATACTTACCTCTTCTCCGGGGCCAGTGAACCTGGGAACCAGAAGCCACAATAGCTAGAGCATCTTGTTGGGAGGAATTGCTGAGGAACATAGTGTGTGCTGTGACTTCTGGTCCCCAAGTGCATAGCAACCAGGCAGCAGAAAAGGTGTTTATGCTGTGCCGGGGAGACAGAGAGCGAGGAGAGAGCGAGAGTAGGGAGAGAGCGAAGAGAGGGGGGAGAGCAAGGAGAGAGAGAGAGAGACGGCAAGGAGAGAGAGCGAGGAGAGAGCGAGAGTAGGGAGAGAGTGAAGAGAGGGGGGAGAGCAAGGAGAGAGAGCAAGGAGAAAGAGAGAGAGGGCAAGGAGAGAGAGAGAGAGCGAGGAGAGAGCGAGAGTAGGGAGAGAGAGCAAAGAGAGGAGGGAGAAAGCAAGGAGAGAGGGGGGAGAGAGCAAGGAGAGGGAGAGAGAGGGGTGAGAAGAGGGAGAGAGAGCGAGAGTAGGGAGAGAGCGAAGAGAGGGGGGGAGAGAGCGAAGAGAGAGAGAGAGAGAACAAGGTGAGAGCGAGAGTAGGGAGAGAGCGAAGAGGGGGGGAGAGAGCAAGGAGAAAGAGAGAGAGAGCAAGGAGACAGAGAGGGGGGGGGGGGAGCGAGAGGAGAGAGAGAAAGCAAAGGGAGAGATTCCAGGGCTGGGCTTCACTTTATGCCATCTTGGAAACTGAAGAAGAGCAGCTCAGAAGCAGGGAGGTCAGGGATGCGGTAGTCTGGGACCTTTGCAAAGGTAAGCTGTGTGGGTGAGGCAGGGTTTCACACAGTGGGGCATCCCAAATTTGATTGCCTGATTTTGAATACCCCAGGGCATTCTAAATCTTGATGCCCCTCTGGAAAAGATTTAGTGAAAGTCCCTGATGTTGTTCCTCTTTGAAGAAGTCCCGTCTCCCCTCCAGTGAGCAGCAAGCTCATACATTGGCACATTGTGGGGCATCCAAATAAGGTTTATGCTCTAGAGTTTTGGCCCACAGCAATCCTCCCCTGATCCACATGAACCAGCCACCAATTGGGGACATGGAAAAATGCTGCACACTGCAGAGACACACCTGCTGATTGGTGGAGGTGGTGGTGCCACACACAAGCAGAATTATTCAGCAGTTTTTCACTCTTTCCCTGGCTAGCAGTGTGCTCAGTGTTCGAGGTGGGGGGGGGGGCACTGAGACCATGCCGCCCAAGGGCCCACATAAACCTGGTGCCGGCCCTGCATTCAGGAGCATCACAGACTCAGGCAATACATGCTTGAGTCATGGGCTCTGCTGCTGGACATGCCTGAGAAGATGCTGGGTGGGCGCAAGAAATAGTTTAGCTGCTGCGCAGCACTGTTCTTTGCTTTTGGTTCGTGGTGGGTTATGGTCAGACCCTGCCCCTGATCCAAACAGTGCCTGGAAAAATATGTTTTGCTGCTGCACCTGCTGGTTGAGTACCTGCAGCAATTCTGCCACCCCCCCCCCTCCGACTCTCTTGGATGGCTGCTATTATTGCCACATGATTTTCCTGTGCACATTCTGCCTGCTGTTGTATCTCCGCCCATTGTTCCTGTGCCAGTGATGTCTGTGGGGGCCAAAGGATTTATTTGTGTTAGTTATGGCATTTTTCATTTTTTGGAGTTTGTGATACATTAAGGTCTTCACCATGAATGGGCACAAAAGGCCTTGGATGTGGAATAGGTAATCATCAAATAACGTAAGGTGGATCCCGATTGCTGGGTTGCTGGGACACCTGATTCATTGGATTTCTCCCTTACAGATGGTGTTTCTGTAAGGGTTGAAAACAATAGATTATCCTGCAAATCAACACACGTCCTGTTTGAATTTGGTTGCAGACAAATTAGTCCAGCAAACATTGTAAGCATAAAATTTGATTTTTGTAATGCTCTACATTCAGGGGTTCACATACCCGTGTTGCCTCATCCCCTGAGGCTTCTGACATCTGTGATGGTGTGGACAGCTGGTCATCAGATATTGGTGTGCACTCAAAACAAGCTGTATGAGAGTCACAAAAGGAGAATTTAGAGAATTATCAGTTTCTAACAGGAATACTTTAACATTGGAAACAGCAGCCAAACATTAAATCACCCACAAAAAGAACAAAACCAATGACATGCTCATTGTATGTATTATGTGGTGCCTGCACTACATAGGATACATCAACAACAATGTTGGGCAAAAAAAAAAAAAATAAAAATAATAAAACTGGGTTGATGCTGAGAATGACAATCTCATACATCCTCTGACAGATTTGGGATTCACAATGGTGCACCTTACAATTTGTCTACCGAAAAAAAAGGCACCAAGAGTAAGGTAAGATGCAAACCTATGTGGCAAATGACCAATAATAGTTATCTGCAAAGTCTCACTTACACACATGGGTTGTAAATTGGTGTTGGACCCATAGGTGTAGTGGACATCAATGCTGCGTAGAAACACACAGATCACAAATTAGGGCAACGAGGACTAATCTATAGTTACCGTTAAATTGTGAAAATGTCCAGTAAATAAAACAGGTGCAGGCTGACCAAACCAAAAGGAGTGACTCAACTTACAGACAGGCTCCGGTTGCCTTGAGTAGCAGCTTTGTGTGGATGTGTGGACTTGTGCTGGCTCCAACATTGACTTCCAGCTGTGGTTAGGTTGTGAATCTGGATCTTCAGGGCCCTGCAAATCTGATCTGCAGCTGTACCGGACAACAAAGCAAATGTCTGTGCAGGAACATTTCAAAAGGAATGTAAAACATATAAAACAACAATTGAAACAGTTACTTTCCACCAAGGCTGCTGTGTCATCCCATACATCCATACCCTGCAGACGGAATAAAGGTATCTTGTGCTTCAACATGACCTCATATTCACGGTAGCTATTCAAATGATTAATTCCTTTTTTCAGGTAAATTACACAAAGTGGCAGTAGAAACAGCAAGGAGATATGGGTACACATCTAAAGCATATCTAAAATTAAACCAAAAAACATACTTGCCACAAACAAAAAGTGGATAACGGATATAGCTATATAACCCTTAGATAGTTAGTGAAGTCCTAGACAGGTAAAATAAACAAAAGGGAAAGTGATTTTAATAACTGACATGCTCTTTTCATTTCACAAAGTGGATGGAGCACATATTTTAATGTATGTTTGACTTATATGTTGATATTTTCTAATATTTATGCTTCTAAGCATGCAACATAAAAGAACAGACCAAGAAGATATGTGTGTGATGTATTGTGCATTGTTGTAGTAGAGAACGCTGCTGCGGAATGGCAATAAGCAACAAGCAGCATTGAAAGACAGAGCCCACCAAAGCAAGAAACGCTAACCGGCAATAGCGCTGGTGGCCTTTCTGCAGCGTACTGCCATGGACACTGTCAGCTCCTCTTCCTGGGCAGCACATGTGGTGCTCAATGGCACTAGCAATAGATTACCTTCCACGTAATTTGGGGCTATTTAATTAAGGTGCATCTCTGCATCCTGTTAAAAGTAATAACAACATCTTATATTAATTGAAAACTAAAACCCAAGCCAAACCTATTAAGTTACTGCCCTCATTTTTACCATGTTACAGCAGTTTCGCAATTTGAATGCAGCAACTGTATAAAAAAAAGTATAATCTTGGCTTTTTATATGGATTCAGCAATGGGGTTCATACTGAGCTCAGACATCTGTATAAAGTGAATGCGGTTTTATAAGCTTTTGAAGGGCATAGACTGCTGATTTATAGACTTTGACTTGAAAAAGCTTAGGGTGGGTGTATTTATTTTTTTCTGTTATGAAATCCAAAAAATAATTTGTTCAGTATGGCAAGCATGCTGAGATATAAATAAAACTAAACAATTTCTTACTACTGTCCAGTTAATAGTGAACTTAATGATACTAAAAGCCTGTGTAGACAGGGTTTTTTTTTAAACTCTTTATTAAAATTTATAACACAGTATAGTAGGAAAGATATAGAAAACAAAAAATAAAAAAGAATAAGCAAGTGTTCTTTTCCCTTATAGGTACTTTGTATGTATTCCATTTACGACTTTGCCATCGGCTCCGTTTCACCATTCTTTTATTCTCCATTGCTCCGCCACGGTTCCTGGAGGGCCCGGAGAGACAAGCATTCCTCCCTCTGTCCCATTCCATTCTATCGAATACTAGCTTCCACTCACCAGGCTTCTGTCCTCGTCTGCAATATTAAATGTAGCCATCCCCTCCCTGACATCACCCCCCATCTGTGTAGACAGGGTTTGAACTGCATTTGCATTGGTTTTTCAAAGCCATTTACTATAAAATATATATAATTCAGGGGTGATGTCATTGCTCATAAAATGTACTTTGGAGGAATGAATGTTCTTTTCTTCCTGCCCCCTGCATCAAAGTGTATTGTCCTGTCATCTCTGTTTAGTTTTGGCACCATTTGTCATGAGCCTTGTATGACGCACAGAGAGGCAGCTATGTGGAAATCCACAAACATGGCCTGTTGTTAGTCCTAGAGGAGAGGATTTTGCAGCATGTAGTTGGCGCTTGCATGACCAGTATTTTCTGCTCTTACCCTTTACATATCCTTCCTCTTCCTTTACCCTCTGTGTTTAAGACTTGGCCACAAGTGCTGCGGATATGATGAACTGTTTATAGACAAAAAGGTCTACTTCTATTAAGTAGAAAATGTTCCAAGAAAGGGTAAAAAAGACATTGAAGTGTTTCTATTTACTTTTGGGGCATTCAACTGTCCAAAAAATACTGTTGGTCTCCTGAGTCCTGTAGCTCAAGGGGGAGAAGGGACACCATGGGGGGACCAGCATCATGGGCCCCAGAGGAATGGGGCCTGGGCAGATGGCCCTGAATCTGGTGGAGCCCGGATCCATCTGCTGGTTGGGCAGCTTTATCCAGCATGCAGGAGGCCAGAACCATAGCTCTGCAGTGCGGCGATGGAACTAAGAAAATGTGCATCTTGTTTCTATCTGGCCCCCGGACCTGGAAGGGACAGGACTGGAGTCTACAGGGGCAGAGGAGAACCCCGTGCTGCTGTAATGCAGGGACTATAATCCATCTCCATCTGCTGCCCCATAGTCTATAAACCATAGCAGAGTGATGCGTAAATGTTTCTATACATTGGCCTCTCTGGCAGACCAGGAGATGGCTGAATGCCATGGCAGCAGATTTGTTGCTGTATTGTGCAACCTTTTATTTGTCCACATTGGTTGGAGCAGTGCAAGGAGAAGGTAAGTAGCTCACCAGTGTGGGGCTCACGAGTGGGTGATAGACGGTGGGTTATAGTCTGATATCACAGCACCCACCCTAGCACAGGAAGGCCAAGGGTCTGCTTAAAGTGAAACTAAACCCTTCCTCCAGGGTTCTGGTCCACAGGGATCCCAAGTGAACCTTGTTACCACAATCCCAGTTTGGTTCCTGCAATGCCTTGGCACTGCTGCAGCTGTGATTGGTTGTTTTAGAGGCCGTACCTTCTCCTCTGCCATGCATCAGTGTCCAGCTGCTGCTGGGATTTTTGGAAATTACCTTTCTCTAAATCTCAAAATCAGACATTGCTTAATAGGACAACTGACAGGAAGAGGGGAGGGGGGGCCCAGACATGTTCAGTGTATGGGGACAGAAAATTCCTGATGTTGGCAGGGCATCCCAATCTGGGATTGCCCATTGCACATCCCTTCCTTGCAAGCCTGAAATAGGGCAGTGCATACCAGACACTATTTTCAGTGACCAGTTGAGTTTACTGGGTCAGCATGCAGGCTTGATGTGCCTCCTGCCTGCCTAACCCAATTGGTTACCAGCGGTCATATGGGACCACAGAACGGCACCTGTCGCCAGAGAATGTAACAATACCTTGCAGCTACACCTCAGAATGCACATCAGTTGTTTGCATGGCATAGGGAAGACTCCAATTACCTCCACATATTGTACGAAGGGGAAAATTGCCAACAGATCCAGGTAAAAGATTAAGGGCCTTATTTATCACGGGCTAGCTCCAGGTAGTGTCTGATGAGCGCCAGGTACCGCCAGCTATCGGCGGCTACCGACTCAAGTACGCCCGGCGGCGGTCACAATGACGCATTTATCAAGCTAAATGAGGCTAGCGCCGGCGAGAGCGTCAGCTAGCGCGGGATTCATCATGAAGCCGCCTGGAACGAACAGCGCTGCTGCAAATTCCTTTACAGCGCCAGGTATGACCTGTCGCTCCCTGGCATTGTCCAATGCATTTCAATGGAGCAATGTTTAATTAATCATAATTAATTGGTAATATTTTTTTTTTTTAATGTCAAATATTCTGAGACCACTTCTGCAATGTTCGGTTTTTTTTTAAAGTAAAAAAAAATAAAAAAAAAAATTTGTGCAGAATTGATCTTACAGGTCTGATATTAATATATTCATATTACAAAATGATTCCAAAAACATGTATAACGTTACAATCAAAAAATATGGTTGTTTAGGGGTTAAAAACTAGTTAACACCCATCGCCGCCAGCGCACTGGGGTTTAAACAAGGAATGGACAGCGCCAGCAAATTCGGAGCGTAATTTTTTAATGAATATGAAGCAAGCCGTTCGCTCTGGCCATTCGCTGTCATGCGCTCCCATACAGCGGGGAACCTGTCAAATAGCGACTCCGCACCCAACATTCAACATTACGGCAAACCGGCTGAGTCGCTATCAACTACAGAACAACGGCCAAGCACAGCGACTACTAGCGGGCGCTCTGAAAATGCCGCTACAGTCGCTCATCTGTCGCTACCTGGCGCTATTAATGAATCGGCCTCTAAGATTAAATCTTTTAATAGTCCAAATGTAAAATCCACCCCATCCGGGTCCTTAATCATGATCTGTCGCATGAGAGCATGAAAGTGGAAAGTATGCAGGATCTCCATTCTGTAAATGTTGATTCCCCCTGCATGTCCAGACATTTCTCATCCTGCACATACACCCTCAGCTCTCTGACACGTGCCAAAACACGGGGTACATTTACATTTTTAATACTATACCATTGACCGTGTAACACTGTACAAAATAAGTTAAAGAAATTACTTATTTATTTCCTGTCCTGCTTTTAAAAACTATGTACATCATTGCTTCTAATACCCAGTATTGCCATTATTCTTTCTATTAGCCTCGGCTGGGATATTTTTTTTCCCGTCCTAAATGCAAATTTTTTTTGAGCCTTAGCACTTCATCCTCTTCCTCCATCCTCCATCCATGGTTTTCTTATATAAATAATGTAATGCTCATTTGAAATCCCAAGTAACAGTGTTGCCATGAAAAACAAATATTGTATCTGTATGCAGAATCCTTTGCACCAGGATTTCCACCCAGATTTACTCAGTATTATACTAATATATATATATATATATATATATATATATATATATATATATATTATGTAGACAAAAAAACAGTTATTAATAAATGAACAGAAGAGAAACCTTACACTTTTTTTCATTGAACTTCGCAGGGCGGTAATTCTAAGCATCTTCTGTGGATGTCAGCTTGCTCATATCTTATGTCTCTTCACATAATCTCAGACTCGATAATGTGTTGAGATCAGGGCTCTGCAGGGGCCCCTATCATTACTTGCCTGGTTGTCCCTCATTCTATATCAGGATGCCCAGGTGGGAGTGTGGGAGGACCTAAAGTCATTTCAAATGCCATGGTGATACTTACAAATCCTGATCAAGCCTACCTTCTTATTTTTAGCACTGAGCAATATTTTTCATTTTGCTGGTTTACTGCGTAGGCCACAGTATGCATTCTTTAGGGGATTACTACTTTTCTTTTTATATAATAAGTCTGTTTCCCTATAATCCGGAAGACTAACTGGAAATAATACAATTGTCACTGGAATTTTGTGGCAGGCTGTTGAACAAAGCAGTTTGATGTACAGCACACAGCTGAGTTATTTTTCACTTGAAACCAAATAATAATTATTTCGCATTAATACATTTTGCAGCAAATTTAGCACACACTTGATAAGTCTTGCAGCTTAATTACAGCCAATACACAAGAGGGACTGATAAATAGACATTCTTCATAATTAGGCAATGGTACATGACTTTAGAGGCTCGGATAAACAATCAGTGGAAAATAAAATTCCAAATGTCAGTGCTTTGGGATTCACTGAACTTAGGCCGATGACACAAAATAATATATGAAGCAGGCCTGAGATTTCCTTATGATTAACCAGTTATGCAGTTCATCAGCATCGTGAATATCACTGAACACTTCGGTGAGGCTCTCAGGCTCTTTAGAAATAAGTTACCAGAGGTTTGTGAACTGAACACAATACACTAATGCTACTAATTCTACAGATGATTTTATTTCAATACATCCTCTTAATGCAAGCTGTCCTTTTCCTGTGGAATTTCTACATTTATATTGTTTTTTCTGGCCTTTTTACTGAAAACCTAATGTGCTTCTTTTAAGCCTAGGCAATGACACTGAAGTACAGATGTGCCCACTCTTACCTGAGCTTGTATTTGGTGTTCATAATATCCATATAACTCAGTATTATTATCATTAAATCACTAAAAGGCTTTATTCATACCAGCTGACATGTCACAGACAATATAACTTCTCATGAGTAACACAGAAAGTACCACGAGAAGTTTACCTTGCTGATTGTGATCAGCAATGATGCTCATTTTACAACATATCTAACCACAAGATAAATATACATATTTGTCTGCAGTTTTTATTATTTAGTCCTGGTTTTATCTCAGTGCTCTAATTTCCTTCTTTACATGCTGTTTTTGTTTATCCTAGATTCCTAATTCTGTGATGGAAGACCTGAGGGTGGTTGTCCTTATGGGGCATTTTAAAACACAAAGAGTGAAGAGAATGGGAATACAAATCAATGTTAAAATCCCAATACAAAGTGTTCTAAATAATTAATGAATGCTTTATCACACAGTATCTCTGAACCTGTCTGTCCCTAGCATTTTAAATCCTATCACGCTCCCGGAACCACAATTTACCACTTGGACAACTCCAGCTCTCTTGGTAAGGACCTCAACCCCCAATCTCCGCAGCCAGCTTCACCTATAGGAGCCCCCGCTTGCCGAGACGCAGAGCACGCCTGCTCGGGATCGGTTGCCCCCAGGACTTTATGGCTCAAAGGTTGAGGTCTTACGGTACAGAGTACTGGAGAGCCCGCGGCTGGAAGTGGAATCGGGTAGCCGGTATGTGAGGGTATGGTGGGAGTCCAAGGACAGGCAAGGGTCGGCAACTGGAGTGAAGATCAAGGATGGTCAAACAAGCGAGGGTCGGCAACAGGAGTGAAGATCACGGATGGTCAAACAAGCGAGGGTCGGCAACAGGAGTGGAGATCACGGATGGTCAAACAAGCGAGGGTCGGCAACAGGAGTGGAGATCATGGATGGTCAAACAAGCGAGGGTCGGCAACAGGAGTGGAGATCACGGATGGTCAAACAAGCGAGGGTCGGCAACAGGAATGGAGATCACGGATGGTCAAACAAGCGAGGGTCGGCAACAGGAGTGGAGATCACGGATGGTCAAACAAGCGAGGGTGGGCAACAGGAATGGATCAATATCAGGGATTAACAATGGCTAGGGTCTAGGCGCTATCACAGGCAACAACCAACTGCGGGGAAAAGAGCTTTATAGGGACAGACATAGGAGGGAAGGTATTGTGATTGGTGCACACAGGATCATGATAATGATTGGCCAGAACAAGGAGTGCACAACAGGAGGGGGCGTGTCCCCCCACTGAACCCAGGGCTCATTGGCCCTTCATATTAAATAGAGGACGTGCCGCCCAGCTGGGCTCATAGGCCCTTTAACTGAAAAGGGGGCGTGCCCCTTTTTAATTTATTCACCTCCTCCGGCGGCCACGCTGAGTGCAGCGCCGCCGGAGGGCATAGAAGGAACGTGCTCGCGCACCCGCGCGAGCACGTGTGCAGATGCCGGACACGCCGGCAGGAGGAGAAGGAGGGGGCGCGCCGGCGCCTGGATGGCGGGGCGACGGGGACACCGCTGGAACGCGGCACAGGTAAGCTGATCGTGACAAATCCATTGTCACCTAGAACAGATAACAAGGCCTAAATCTCCATTCTTGGTTAATGCCGGGCGCTGTACGCAAAACCACATTTAAGAAAGCAATTCTGGTGAGAGCCTCTTACATCACCATGTAGCGTAACATGTTTTAATCCAGGCAGATCAGCGTATAGCGCCATGTAGTGCCTGTCGCTCAGTGTCGCTCTTCCATATATTTCAGTGGGCTTTCATTAGTTGTGTATGAATAGCGTGTTTGACAATTTTTTGCACAAATGTGTGACCTCTCCTGGCCTGCAAACAAACACTTTTAGTGTTTTGTCATTACAGGTCATTACAGGTCTAGCACTAAAGTGTTATTGTCCCAGTGCTAAAAAAAAATATCATTCTATGTGTTTTCGCTTTGTTACTGGTGTATATGTGTTCAAAAACAGACTTTAATCAAACAGCGCCTGGCGCTCTGTGCTACAGTGACCAGATTTAGAGCGCTGACGCTGTGTGTGTGTAGTGTTTTCTTGAATATAGTGTGGAGCGCCGAGTTCCGGACGCACTGAGCAGTTGCTACCTCTGGCTCCCTGCAGCGCTGTGCTGTTGTTACAGTGCCCAACATATATCACATTCATTAATGCCGGCCAGGTTAATACAGCGACCGAGACGCTCTGTTACAGCACTCGATACCCGCTTACAGCGTCTACTAGCAGTCGCTCTAAGCGCTGCTATACAGACGCTCATCTGGCAATACCTGGCGCTAGTAGTGAATAAGCCTCTAAGTTTCCTTGAAAGCTCACCTAAAATTATATTCATTTAGCCTAAAAAGGTATTGGCTTATTTTTTTCACGTTGCTCCTCTTCATTGTTTGTTAAATTGGAAAGGCTTTCATCTGTACACATATATTAATTAATCATTAAAAAGAGACTCTAATGTGTGAAGAACCTCTCCAAATCCTAATAATATAACTCTTAAAAATAAAGCCAAATATGTTGCCATGATTTTTTACCATATACAGCAGGCGATGTAAGTATTAAACACGTCACCAATTTTCTAATTGTGGTGCTATTGACAAAGTTATCACCAGATGTAGATAATAACCCATGCATTTCACACATACAAAGACTCCTGTCAGTGTTGCTCTGAATTATTTAAGAATTGAAATACAGAATGTAGGATCCAGAATAGAAATCATAGAGAAAAAAATAGATTTGTCCATAGCAAACAATCGCTATTTGATCTAAATGAAGATCTTCAATTGAAACTGGAAGAGGTGGAGAATAGATCCAGAAGACAGAATTTAAGACCCCGTGGAGTTTCTAATCAAATAAAAGATCTTACAAACTTTTGGGTCTTGGGAAGAGGGGGTGGAAACACAAGGGGCATCCATCAGACTAGGGGGCAAAGGTCTCAGGGAGATTTTGGTTATCTTGACTCCGCTGATACCCTCTAACTTGGAGAGTGCCCGAGCCAGCCATTCACAAATGCCTGGCGCAGGCATACGCCCTGCTAAAAGGATAGCGGGGATACTGGGAAAGAAGGTGAGTTTCTGGGCCCTCTGGGGAGTTTCACACAGCGGAGCTTCCCGATTCTGGATGCCCTGGTGGGAGGGAATTCAGCGGCCCTAGAATCTTATGAATTTCAAGACTCAAGATCGTTTGGGAACTACATGACTTTCTAATGAAACCAACCTTAGAGACTCAATGGGACTCTCCTAGGAGATAGGAAGATTATGGAGGAAATACAACAAGAAATAATTATGCACTTTCAAAACAACTCAGCAAAAGATTCTTTGGCAGCCACAAACTGGTTAGCTATAACCAGTATTTAGAGGGTGCTTGATTGAAATAACCTTTCATCTGAAAATAGAAAGGATGGGGAAGATTTAAAATAAACAAAAGAGTATTATGAACGGATTAAAGAACATAAGCAGTTTCCTCAATGGCATCTTTTAAAAGAAATTGAGAGCTTGGGATCAGAGCTAAATAGGCTTTTAATTACAAGTGTAGAACAATTTTAAGGTGGCAAAAAGCCAAATTGTATACTTTACGAGATAAGCCTAGTAAATAACTAGCATCATGTATTAATACAAGACCAAACACTCATTTTCCAAAGATTAAAACTAAAAACAGGGGAATCTCTCAGAAGAAGAGAGAGTACTAGAAAAATTCACTAACTGTTACAAGACACTTTATGCTTAAATCTTTAGTATGTTCTCTGAGTCAGTAAAGGAGTAGTTACAGGATCTTGATTTATCAGACAATTTATAGACCCAATCGAGATACAAACTCAATAAGTGCACCTGGTCCTGATGGGTTCTGGATTGTTTATTATAAAAAAAAAGTTCCACAACTTACCCCTCAGCTAAAGCTTTGGACTATCAAAAAAAAATTTTAAAATCTGCTACCATCAACCAGGATGATGAAGAAACAAGGGCAGACATTTCAGCAAGACAAAATGATTCCAAACACACAACCAAGGAAACTCTTAATCAGCTTACCTGAATACAATTTAAAATGAAAGGAAGGAACTAAGGGGGTTATTTAAGAACAGATATCGCCAGGTAGTGCCTCATAGTTGCAGGCAGCGTCTGGTGAACCCCGGACGCTGTACGCAAAACCACATTTAAGAAACCGAATCTGGTGAGCGTCTTTAACATCCTCATGTAGTGTCACATGTATTAATCCAGGCGGCTCAGTGTATAGCGCCGGTGCTCTAGGTTCCAGAGCACCATGTAGTACCTTTCACTCTGTAGCGCTCTTCCCCTCTGGAAGAAGATGGCTAAGGCCGAGACCTGGCCCTTGAGGGTGCTCAGTTGGAGACCCAAGTCTAAGCCGTGTTGCAAAAACTCCAGAATCCTAGAAATAGAAAAAGTGCGGCAAGGGAGACTCTTGATCTCGCACCAAGCAATATAATCGTGCCAAACTCTGTAGTATATCATGGAATAAGACTTCTTCCGTGCCTGAATCATGGTATGTACAACTGTGGCCGACAGCCCCTATTCCGTCAGGATTGAGGTTTCAATAGCCAGGCCATCAAAGCCAGCGTCCGTAAATTGGGGTGCCGCAGCAACCCCTGTGTGAGGAGCCCTGGGTCGTCGGGCATGATGTTGCGATCTACTGACATCTGAACGATGTCCGCAAACCAACTCCTTCTCGGCCAGCGAGAAGCCACCAGGATGGTTGGCACCCCCCTCCTGGGCTATCTTGCGCAGCACTCTGCCCAGAAGTGGAAACGGAGGGAATGCATAAAGGAGCCTGAACTCCATCCAGGGAATTGCCAGAGCGTCTGTGGCAATGGCCAGAGGATCTCTTGAGAGGGAGACGAACTGTGGAAGCTTGTGATTGTGTCTGGACGCAAACAGATCCCCGTCCGGCTGACCCCAGCGGAGACACAGAGCGTGAAAAGTCTCGCTGCTGAGAGACCATTCCCCCAGGTGCAAGGCGCTCCTGCTCAGGGAGTCTGCCTCCAGGTTTTCCACCCCGGGAATGTAGACCGCCGAGATACAGGGAACATTCTCCTCTGCCCAAGACAGAATCTGGGTCACCTCCTTGAGAGCTCTCTTGCTCCGAGTCCCGCCCTGGTGATTGATGTAGGCGACAGCCGTCTGATTGTTCGAGCGAACCTGGATCGCATGACCCCTTAAATGGAAAGTCAAGTGAAGAAGCACCAACCGGATCGCTCTCAGCTCCAGGAGATTTATTGGTAAGCGGTTCTCCTGCAGACCCCTCTGACCCTAGATCTTCTGTGTCCGCCCATTGGGCTTTCATTAGTTGTTTAGAAATAGCGTGTTCGGCAATTAAATTTTTTTTTTTTTTTGCTCAAATCATTGTGTGACCTCTCCTGGCTGCAAACAAATACTTTTAGAAACTTTTCTGACTCGCATTTACAGGTCTGGCACTAAAGTGTTAATGTCACAGTGTTAAAACAATGTCATTCCATGCGTTTTTGCTTTGTTACTGGTATATATGTATTCAAAAACAGACTTTAAACGCACAGCGTCTGGCTCTACAGTGCCCAGCTTTAGAGCGCCAACGCTCGGTGTGTCTAGTGTTTTGTTAAAAATGGTGTGGAGCGCCGAGTGCCGGATGCACTGAGCTGGCGCTACCTTTTGCTGTATACTGCTGTTATAGCACCCAACACACATCACATTCATCAATACCGGCCAGGTTACTACAGCGACCGAGGCGCTCTGTTACAGCGCCTGTTACTCGCTTACAGTTTCTGCTAGCAGTCACTCTAAGCGCCGATATACAGATGCTCACCTGGCGTTAGTAGTGAATTAGCCTTCAGATCTTAAGGTTTATAGAAGGAACCCACTAAACCTTTAGGATTTGAAGAGTGTTTGTGTGGAAGAATGGGCCAAAATTAAACCTGAGTAAAACATGAAACTAGTTTCTCCTTACAGGAGGCGTCTTGAAGCTGTCATCACCAACAAAGGCTTTGTACAAAGTATTAAATACATTTAAGTAAGCATGTTCAATACTTTTTCCCAGTGTCATTACTTATTAATATGCATAATTTATTTTATGGGCATCTATGGTTTGAATTCTTTGCATGTGTGGACTGCATGGGTTGTTGTTATCAAAATCTGGTGAGAATTTAATGTCAACATCACCTTTAGAAATACATTCCCTTAGAAAATCGGTAACGATTACTTATTTCATCCACTGTAAATAGCATTGTCTAAGCAAGAAAAAAACGACTCCGACTTCCAGAATGATGTTTTATGATGTTTGTCATAGAAAATAAATGTTATTGATTTTGGTCAAAAGTTAGTACATTTGCTTTGCACTTGTTTAACCTTGTTGTTACAGCTTTGATTCTGATCAATAAATCCTTGCATGTTTGCCCTCTGAAAATTGCGGCCCTGTGAAATTATAACAAAGGGCCGCTTACAGAAAACAGAGTTTTTGCAACAATCCAATCAGCAGTTTCCATCACTGACAAAAGGAATATATATTTTTAAATGTAAATGTTAAATGTGCCTTTGCTACTCCCAATAGCCCACTACTCAGTATATTGCAGTAATAAGTATTATTGCAGTGGGATCAAAAGTTGTAATGAAAAGGGAAAGAAATTCAATAGAAACTTTAAAGAATAATTGCCTCCAGCTACTGAGAAGTCAGTCGTGAGTAGCATTTTATGTGTAAAGTTATAGGAGCACTTTAAAGCTGAACTCAGTGCACAGAACATAGTATTTATGTGCCTGCATACAATGCATTATGCAATGGCCTAACAAAATGTTAAAGGGCCCTGGTGCAAACATTAAATGGGGCCTTTCAAGGCTCATACAGTAAACTTTTTTCTGTATTTATCTCAAATATATTATATAAGCAGTGCTTCCATTCTCTAAATGTGTACTATTGTGAACAAATATGATAAATAAGTAGGAGCACCAATGATAGGGTCCGCTGGCCTCCTGGGCCCTGTATGTGGTAGTTCACAGGTTGTAAAATGTCTTCACATCAGTGGACTAATGGTTGCCTGTCTTTTAGGAGAGTCACTACCATGACTGGATTAAGAGGCCAATTCAGTAATAGCGCCAGGTAGCGACAGATGAGCGCCTGAAGTATGGCGCTATGAGCGCCGCTATCGTACGCCGCGGGCGGTAGCGATTCGCTATAGCAGGCCTCCTCAGTCGCTACCTGGCGTTGTTGGGAACAATGCCTACATTGGTGAATATCCGTTTCAGATCAGCTTTGTAGGCGCTGTCATTTTGACACACGCTATTCAACACAGCGCCTGGGCTTTGCTTTGCTGTTGGCTTGAAATCAATGTTAGTACCTTCAGAACACATTGCAACATGTTTCTTTGGTGAATAATTTTTTCTTTTTTTAAGGTTTTGGTGGGAATAGATAAAATCTGAATTGCCAGGATTTTTATCTTGGTGCCTGAAAAAGAATAAAAAGTGCAGTTAGTATTTAGATATAATTTTGCTTTTTCGCAGTTATTGTTTTTTGTTTATTTTTTGGGGTAACAGTTTGGCCAAACTTGCACAACAACCCTAATTGTTATGTTGGTCAAATTCCCCCCCCCCCTTATAGTGGTTTAGGGTCATCTTACACCCCCCTTATAGTGGGTTTGGGTCATCTTACACCCCCTTATAGTGGGTTTGGGTCATCTTACACCCCCTTATAGTGGTTTGGGGTCATCTTACACCCCCTCTTATAATGGTTTAGGGTCATCTTACACCCCCTTATAGTGGGTTTGGCTCATCTTACACCCCCTTATAGTGGGTTTGGCTCATCTTACACCCCCTTATACTGGGTTTGGGTCATGTTACACACCTCTTATAGTAGTTTGTGACAAATTTGGATTGGAGACAATAAATAGTTCCCCTGTAGTGCAGTACTTGGATTAGAGTGAAGGGTAGTTAGCTTACCACAAAAAACGAAGAGATCATGCTTTCCCTTAGCTCAAAGCCAGTCTGGGTGTCCTCACTTGTTTCTGCTGGCAAGTTGGGGATTTCGGGCACCAGTGCTGTTTCTTCAGGGTCTTGGATTCTGTGGCATATACAGAGATTGTGGAGCACACAGCATGCGAGGATTATCTTGGAGACCTTTTGTGGACTGTACAGCATCTCTCCTCCTGGCCGTGCCAAACAGAGAAAGCGCGCTTTCAGCAGTCCGATGGTTCGTTCCACAATGCTTCGGGTTTTGCAATGTGCTGCATTGTAGCGTTCTTGGGCAGAGGTCTGTGGGTTTCTGACCGGAGTCATCACCCACGTTCTCTGCCCGTATCCCTTGTCCGCTGTAGAAAAAACACAATGAGAGAGACAGCAATTAGTACTAGGAAATGTTTTGGGTTTCATTAGTAAACCAATAGCTTACTAGGCCACATATTTTAGGCTAAATACTTTGACATAGTTAATTATTTACCCAGTAGCCAGCCAGCTGGCATTTCGTTGTTTTCAAACTTCCTGCACAGGACTGACCGATGCAGGACGTAAAAATCATGGCATGAGCCGGGGAAGCCAGATCTCACGGCCCGCAGCTTCATGTCATGGTCACAGACGACCATGACGTTCATCGAGTGGAACTGCTTACGGTTCCGATAATGCAGCTCCTGTGCACGGGGAGGGCGGAAAGGGATATGTGTACCATCAACGCACCCAAGCACATTCGGGATCCCTCCCATGCGATAGAATGCATGTTTTATTTTGGCAACCTCATCCTCATCCTCAGGAAACTGGATGTAAATAGGGATCAGGTCACAAATAGCCAGTACTACCTGGATAAATATGCGACTCATTGTAGCCTGGCTGATCCCGCTGAGGAGGGCAGAGGTTGCCTGGAAGGTCCCTCGTGCCAAAATGTTAAGACTGGCACATAGGCGTACTATGCCTGGAATGGATCTGGTGCGTTTGGTCGATGGCTCGATTTTATGCTTAATCTGATCATATAGGGACTGTAGTGCAGCACGATTCAGACGGAAGCGGCTCCTGATCTGCTCGTCACTTAAATCCCACACTGAAAGGTGGATTCCAAAGGATCGGGGTGCCCTAAGCCTCACAGCCCCCTCCTCCCTGGCCTCCTGCTCTTCCAGCATTCTCACACATCCCTGCACCCATAACCCATACATCACCCTCTTATCCATCTCACACTCAACAGATATACAAAAGAAGCAAAAAACAAAACAAAACCACAAACACACCACACACACAAGCAAGCACACTACTCACACACTCACTACAGTGCAGCTCACCACAAAACCAGAAGTATAGTGGTCTGACCCACCAGACTGCTGAAAGTCAGCTTTCTAAGTTAGGCACAACCAAGAGGGGAGTTGCTGCACAGCCCACAAAAGGCCCCAAAATCAAGCCTCACTTGCTGTATGCTCCACAATATTTGCATATACCAACAAAATCAAGCTCCTAAAGAAACAGCACTGATGTCAGAAATCACCCAACAAGCCACAGAGAGTGAGGACAAAACCCAGCCAGACACTCAAATGAGCTAAGGGACCAAAGCACCACACCACCACACCACAGCCTTTGCCACAGTGTAACAATACCAGAAGGTTGCCAAATCCAGCCATTTATACTTCACTGAGAAAAAGGACAGGTCCTCTTTGCCGCCTTTTGCGTTGCTCTGCTATTTCCTGTCTCCAATTAGCTGACCCAGGTGTGCGTGAAACGGAGTGCGCACACGCACGCTAGTAGTGCTACTAGCGTACGTGAGCCGAAACTTGCGTGCGTTAACGGACATGGCTGAAAATTCTGTGGTGGACCAATGAAAGGTAAGCTGCTCTTGATTTAAATAGCCGTTTGTATAGCCACATGTCACAAGTGTTTAATATACATGAGTACATAGTTGTCTTTGGTTGTGTGTTGTTTGGTTAATGAGCTCTGTAATTAGTTAATTAACTATCACACATGCTTCAATCACTGCAGTGGAGCTTTGGCTACAAGCACCTGGCCAGTATGTGTGAATCAATTAAGTGGACCTGTTTGTGATTGGCTGTTAGAGCACATAAAACCTGCACAAACCCAACAAACCGTGATACCATTCTGTAGTCTGCATGCGTGCTTGTTGGTTGTGTATTGGTGTGTGTGTGCAGCTACAGGATGGAGCCAAATTCTGGGCATCTGCCGGCCACAGCTGGCCCAAGTAGGAATGTGGTGGGTGCTGTGCGCAGACCTCCCTTAAGGAAAAGGGCCCAGCCTGAAGGTGATGCAGCACCCCAGGCTAAGCGCCCAGTTGCCAAGAGGGAGCCAGAATTTAATTTGGCTGAGAATAATACTCTTGTGCGCCTGACCCTTGCAAAATGGGAGCTGATATTTGGCTCCCAAAGCAAGTCTATAGGCAAACAAGAAAGGAGCAAATTGTGGGATGCCATTGGTGTTGAGCTTACTAGCAGTGCTCAACACCCACGTAGTGGCCCATCCTGCAGGAAACGCTTCTACACTTTGAAAAGGGCCCTTATGCAAAAGATGAATCATGATCTTGAGGTCGAGAGTGGGACCATCCAGGGTCCAAAGAGTACCTACAGGCCATATGAGGAGATGCTGAAGGCCAAAATTCCACTTGCTCGGCTGCAGGGTGTTGATGCTGGGGATGACACCACAGGTTGGACTGAAGGTACATATTTTCTGATTCTGATTTTCTGCTAATGTTAATTTATGTGATTTGCTTTTTCTCTTTCTGCACAACTAACAGTAGGACATGTGAAGTAGTACATTATACCTCATAAATGTTTTACTTTGCTATCTGTTGCTTTCTGCATAGGTGCACATGGTCATGTCCATGAGTCGGGGGAGGTGGACACCCCAACTCCTGCCCTTCAAACAACCTCCAGCCTAACCCAGTCTGCCATTGAAGGTATTTTTCAGTAATTAGGTGCTGGTTATTTTGTGCCTAAATGGGTGTGTGAGCACCTCAAAAAATAGATTTGACCACTGTTGATGACTAATAATATGTGCCTGCCGACTATTTACACGTCCACTTTACCCCTCTCTGCAACTAACTAACAAGGCCCTAACATGTGTAGCTATGTTGGAAGCCAGAGATGTGTGGCCATATATCTGCATATACATGTGTAAGCCACACTGGCCGTGCTTAGGGAATATTAGTGATTGAGCTGCTCACACACACCTAAATGCATGGTTTATTTAGTGCCGCACATTACCAATGGCTAAATGTTTTCTTTGCTTTTGCCTAGCTGCACCGCCATTGGCACCAGCATCTCCTCAGGAGCCAAGCTACTCTTTGGATGCTGGTAAGTGCATGTGTCAACCTTGCTTTATCCGCTTTAACACAAGTGCATGTCTTTCATTCCTCTTTTTTCTTTGTAGGCCAAGTGACTGGTTCATCTTTGGCCCCCACTTCCAATGTTGCAGGTCAACAGGACCCTGTTGGTGTGTATTGCCTAAAAAAATGTATCCTTTATGCTGTTTATGTTACACTGGTTCAGTTTGGTTAGTCTAATAATCATGTCAATCAATGTCAACTTGAAGATGCCTATTTGGAGTGGATTTGCCATCACCAGGGTCATTAGTATAGTTTTTTTGAGTGATTGCAATGCATTTGTTGTGTATATTGAAAGACAAACACCCGAGTAGTGTTCGGAATATTTAGAGACATTAATTGTGTATTTTAGTTGGCCTGAATCTCGGAAGTGGCTGTCCGGAAAGGGCCCTTCACGTTGAGGCTGCCAGAGATGAGGGTAAGTTTGTTTGGCTTGATTATCTATTAGGGATTTTTGAACAAGTTTTTGTCAAATTTAGTAGGCCAACTTGTGTTTAAACATGTCTTTTCAAGGGCAAAGCTCGAGTGAGGGCCCAACTCCAGACATCTGGGAGAGTGCGGGTATGTGTAATTTGAGCAATGTGTCTTTTGCTTTTTAACCCAATTATTGGCTCATCTTCCTCTTACATACATGTTAGCAATCTGAGTTGACCAGATCACTTTTGGCTAGTGTGTAATCTTCCACTTTGTGGAGGTATGGCCTCGATAGTCTATCCATCTTACATTTGATTTTGGCCCACTGACCTACTAACCTGACTTTCCTGTTTAGCATATGCCAACTTGCCCGATCTCTCAGATGTGGATTTGCCCCTCTCTGGCAGCCAGACCCCGGACCTACTTCGGCTGGACGACATGGAGGTAACATGGCTGATTTAGAGGAACAATAACCACATTGACATGTTGGTGGGTAGTCCATGAACCAACATGTCACATTTTATGTATTTGTTGTTTTTGCAGGAGGCAGGACCAGAACCCCAACCTGGGACCTCTTCTCAAGTGCCATGTGGCCAAGCTACAGAGGCTCAAGCAAGGGTAAGTTGGCTGGTTACACTTTTGGGAACTGATTTTGAGGGGCCTAGCTGCATTGTTTCACCTTAACTAAAAAATTTTTTATTCTTTTTTTTTTTAGCTTGAACCCAGAGCAAGAGGAGGTGTGGCACCGACAAGTGCCGACTTTTATGAGCTAGGGGTCCGGATGCTGGAGGACTACAGTCGCCAACAGCCGCGTGATGGAAATACTGACCGCATTGCGGCGTTGGAAAATCAGGTGCTGATGTGTCAGCAACAAATTGAGGGCCTGCAGCGCGAGCTCCAGGACGTCAAACAAGGCCAGCAGCAACAAACCAACAGGGAACTTGAGCGGCTGTCAAATCTGATGGAGCGATCTTTACAGCGCCAGGATCAAAGTTTGTTGTTGACGCAACAGCTCATACAACAGCAGTCTATTTTTTTTTACTGCACTGTTGGCCCCCAACACCACCCCTAGCAATGACTCTCAACCTCCCAGGCCCCCAAGCCAAGAATATTAATTTGATTGTTTTGATTTTGGTTAAAATACATTTGAGAACACCACCTCTAATTTGTGTTTTTCCTAAGACATAGGTAAGAACACAGTCAGGGATGAGTCTCTAGATCTAGATATGTACCTGTAGGCAAAAATGTATGCCACACATTGGTGACCATATATTCCTATGATTTAGACATTAAATGGCTACAAAGGTACACCAACATTTTACAAATAATGGGTTTGAATACAATTAAGGCACAACATAGTGTAAGTAGAAAAATACAAAACTTTTAATCTTAAAGCTGGCCAACAGGCCCAACATTTGGCCGCACAGCGGCTCTAAACATCCCCCCCACCCTAACGACGCCTCTTCAAGGCGAGCAGCATAAGGCAAAGACGCCGGATCGACTGCCACAGTCTGCGATGCTGGTTTACACAAGCTGTAGAGAGTAAAAAAAACCATATTAAAAATATAGAATGTAACCTCTACAGACACAGATGTAGCAATGTAATGTAAGTGGCTAAAATTAGCTGAGCCTCACAATCACATTGTTGCCCACTGTGCCCTTAGGTGTTACCATTATATAAGTACTAGTGGCTGGCTTAAATGTGGCCACCACATCCCAAGCATACATTTACTCTTAACTCTTGGGACTAAAATAAGGGCTAAGTGCCAGTGTGTACATTTATTTGTTTAGTTACAGCCAAACATCAGGGCCTAAGTCCTAACGAGTAAACTTGTTTGGCCAAGAATCTTAGAGGTCACCACCTTAGCAGGCCAATTTTGTTGGTTAGAAACCACAATTTGCCACTATGTTGCCAAAACAAGAATGTGAGCCAACAATCAAGCATGCAGACATGCATGTAGGATTGTTGGACAAACACATGTAACCTAGATGTTTGTTGATTAAACACATAGGTACATTGTAAATGTCTCCAGAATTTACTCTAAGACATAGGGGTCCCAAGTCTTTAGGCATATGAAGTGGGATGTACTCACCATCGCAGCTGTGGCTGGGGCCCATGCTGCTGGCCGTCCCAGGAGGTGTGGTGGTGATGTACACCGGCTCCGTCTGCGTGGCCACATCTGTCAGGAGAAAGCAAAAGAGAAAAGCAAAATTAGTGTGACAATGACACCTGACTATTTGACATCCATCTGGTTAGGGAGTCTGGCAAAAAAAATGCTTGCATGGTTACACACATGTTGTCCGACATTAGCATATTTCCTCGTCCATGAGTTCATGTAAATTATTTATGGTTGCAACATGGACACATAAAGCTAATGTGCCAATAACCTGGACAGTGCAATGGTAAGGACTAATTTGCATTTTATTGTAGAATCTTACTAGTGTGCAACATGTGTTAGCCGGAACAACTTTCAAAAATAACACATTTTCTAGCACCCATCATGGTGTGGGCTGAAACATAGGGGTGGTTGCCAGTTGGATTGCACTGTAGTGGGGTTTGTGATGTTAATGTACATTAACAAACCAGCTTGTACTATGGAGCAGAAAACATGTGTATGTTCAAAGTGGGGCAAGACCCAGGATTTATACTATCCTGTGTTTTGGTCCACTTTGGCAGGGCACAACAATTTGAGCGAGAGACCATCCGCCGCCGCTGCCTTCTGCGCGTCACTCCTCCAGTGCGTGCGCACGCGCAGGCCATTCTGAAACGGAGAGCGCAGGCGCACACACATCTAGAGGGGCACGCAGGAGGCTTCTGCCACCCCCAATGAGGTAAGGAGTTTGTGGGCTTTTGGGGGGGGGCCCTGGGTGAGGGAGGTGATTGGGCAGGGAAGCTTATAGATTCCAAGCCCAATCAACAATGGGTGTGGGTCCAATTTAAGGAATGTCAGAACATAGTGAATGTGAGGGATAACAAAAAACACTTACCATGACTATGCCCGTGGAGAAGGCGTTGCCAATAGCTCCTGGAGGTGCCGCCTATATGATGCGCTACAAATTAGAGAGGAATGGCAAGGGCTAAGTACAAATGGCCATATGTAACCTGTCACAGACTAACACTGACTAAATGTGCACTCACCAGGGGATGAACTGCCACTTGAAGCCCAGGGAGGGCTCTGAGGAGGAGGCGTGGAGCCTCGGCTCTTCACACTCTGATCCAAAGATCCCCCAGGCAAAGGGCCACCCTCCTCCCTCTCACTCCCTGCTCCTTCAGGGAGTGTGGGAGAGTCCATTACTTCCACCCCCCATTACTTCCACTCCCCACTTGAGAGTGGCCCCTTGTCTGGTGAGACTCCTCAGATTCAGAGTGTGAGGCTCGAGCCTGACAGCCCCCCAGCAGCACACTCCTCTGGGGCATCATCCCCTTCCTCCCCTGGGTCCTCTAAATATGACGCGCGAGAGGGACCCTCCCCCGATGACTCCCCCGAGTCCGCCTGTATCGTTCGGGGGAGGAATCCCTTCCCACGTTTCCCCAGGGGAGGACGCTTATCTGTGAGGAGGGGGTGAATGAAAAAAATTAAAATTAGGTGGGGGAGGGGTGGGGGGGGGGGGGCCAGAGTCAGAGGAGGAGCTGGGGAGGCGCAGGATACGTCGCCTGGGCATCATGGTGGAAACGCAAAGGAGGAAACCGGAACAGGATATGACGAAAGCGACAGGGAAAAAAAAAACAAAAAAACGCTTCGCGCACTAGGAAGAGGCTAATATCCGCTACATGCAAGCTAAGTGGCGGAAATATGATTTGTACGCATTACAACAAGCTATTGGCCAAGACGCCATTAATTATTAGCTAGATTTAGCTGGGAAACGCAAAGGAGCAAACCTGAACTGGAAATGACGAAAGCGGAAAAAAAATCACGCTCCGCTCATTAGGAACCAGCTAATGTCCGCTACGTGCAAGCTAAGTGGCGGAAATAGGATATTTACGCATTAAAACAAGCTATTGCCAAAGACGCCATTATTTATTAGCTTGATTTAGCTGGGTGTTCAATATCCTGTAATGCATAGGTCAGAACAAAAACAGAGCTGGTTGCTTACAAATAACAATCTGATTCCTTAATAAAATAATAACACAATAAAACTATCCAACTACATGATAATGTTGCACACAGGAGAATGCATAACGGGTTGTTATGAGCTTGTACGCCTGAACAAAACCAGCAGAATGTGGACATGCACGCTCAGAACTACAGTGTATTCATTAACAACGACTGGGGTCGCTGCAAGTGAATTCAGGGAAAATGGCAGAAAGGCACATGTATGAACAGCACAGCGCAGCACAGCGACGCTAGCGCCGCCACATAGCGAATCACAACAGCGACTGCAGAAACTCTGACCACCACAGATTCAACAAGGACAGGGCTGCCGAATAGCTTGGGCACTGACAATTTCAATGAGCGAACGTGAGCGCCAAACATGAGTGACTAAAAAGTAGCTTTACAAGCCATGTGTGTTGTGAAAGCAAGCTAATTTGAGGCTAATGTGTTTTGTGTGAGAAGATGCATTTTAGATTTCACTCACAACATTCCAGTGTAAAAATAACATCTTTCATACAAAAATCTTTAAAAACAAGACAGATTAATCAAACATATCCTAAACAACCCGTGTTTAAATTTTGGCCAAAGACAAGAACACAAAAACCACTAAAAAAAATCATTGCAGTGTCTGCCATTGAAATGTATTGGAGAGTGCCAGGTAGCGCCAGGTAGCGAGAGGTCATACCTGGCGCTGTGATGGGATTAGCAGCGGCGCTGTTCGCTGAAGTCTGCAACATGATGAATCCCGTGCTAGCTGACGCTCTCGCCGGCGCTAGCCTCATTTAGCGTGATAAATGCGTGATTGTGTTTGCAGCCTGGCGTTCTGGAGTCGGTAGCCGCCGATAGCTGGCGCTACCTGGCGCGAGTGAGACACTACCTGGCGCTATTGCTTGATGAATAAGGGCCTAAGTTGTTTCACACTATTCTTGCGCTTTGTTTTTTTTTCATTACAAGGAATGTGTGCGCGCACATAAACGCATGCTCGCATACTCACATCCATGATGATGTCGTCCTGCTCCGGGGTAAAGATGGCGGGCGACATCTTGTCTTCTTTACCAAGGTATAGCTCTGACGTTCCCCCACGGTGACGTGTGTGCGTGCGCGCAGGCGCGCACTCGCTGTTGGGCACGCCCACACGGGAAACATATTTAAAGCACAAGGCACTCCGCACGGTGTGGGATACCATATCAATATGGCCAGACCTAAAGGGAGCCAAAAGAGCCAAGCAAGGCCAAAGGCACATAGCAGCCGCACACATGCCTCATTCTAAATAAAACAGAAGAACAGGCACAACACACATGCAGAACATGCACCAACTAAAACGGTGGGTACTCCACAGACACAGGCACATTCCCAAAAACGCAGGATCAAGGAGACATTAACCCATTCACCTCCACCAGAAAAAAAAAAAAAAACACAAGGGTGCTAAATCTAGTAAGACCCTGCAGCATACTCAACCTCAACACACCAAGCATACCCACAAAAAAATAAACATCAGCAAGGGTAAGCGTATTGCCAAACCCACCACCCCACCAAGGTCACCCACCCCTCCACCTCAACCCTCTGGTACTCACAATTCCAGTACCTCAGATAACACATGCAGCTCAACATCTGATAACTCACCAGGAACCCAGACATTAACCCAGAGCAGCACATACACAACATCACCCTCCCCCCTAAGCCCATAAACCACACACTACTCCCCAGGCAACCATCTATTTCAAGTGATGCAGGGGACAACACACACCCATGTGGCCGTAAACGACGCTGTGGGTCCCTAACAGCCCGTTTTTGCGAAGCACAAAGCATGGCTGTTGCCAATGCTGTTTGGGTACTTTATGGGGTTATGTCCGTCGAGATATGGCAAAAATCAAGCGGACATTTGTGGACCTGAAATCATATATTTGTTAAAAAATGGACATGCGCCTGCAGCAGAGGCAAAGCCCAAGTGCATTTAGAGTCACATTGGGACCAGCATGTAACACTTATTAGGTGTGATTTAATCTTCCCCAGCCTGCAGACAGGGGGTGGTTTCAAGCAAATACATTGGCCACAAGTTCAGCACGTATTGTGTGTGCTGGCCCACTTTGTGTACCAGTGTAAGGAGGGGTCTGCTTGTCAGAAATAGGTAAAGGTTCTGCACCCAGGTCAGTATATTGAGCAATCCTGCTTCTAATGGCAAGGTTGTGCAGGACCCCACAAGCAATAATTATGTTTATAACCTTGCCAGGCTGATACTGAAGGGCACCCCCACTCTGATCCAGACATCGGAAACGCATCTTCCACAACCCAAAGGCACGTTCCACCACAGAGCGAGACCTCCTATGGGCTGTGTTGTAGCGCTCCTGTGCCTGGGAAGATGGGTGCAGGATGGGTGTGAGCAGCCATGGTAACAAGGGATAGCCTGAGTCACCTGCAAAAATTCAAAAGACAAACATAAGGTGGATGTCAAAAATAAGGTTTAGGTGTGCATAGAAACATTAGTACACAGGGACAAATAGGTGAGCTAGGGATGGTGGGAGGAATTGACATTTTTAAAGAGCTGACAAACACATGCAACCTGTACACTCATTAAAAATGTCTGCGGAATGCTACTTAGATAAGAGGGCCAGAACATAACACAATAGTGGTGAATACTTTCACCCATTAATTTTTAAACCAAACACCAAAAAAACATTTGCAAGTTTCAAGGAAATGTCTCACAGATTAGTGGGGTACTGGCAAATCCACATTCAAACATGGGGGCCAACAAATACAACTTTAAGACACATACCCAGTAACCATCCTCCAGAAATATCTCCAGATTGAAACCGTTGATAGAGGCTGGAGTTCCTCAAAATGTGCGCATCATGCGTGGGCCCAGGAAAGCCAGCAAACAGACTGAAAAATTGAAGATCAGGGCCCGCCACTGCCTGAACATTGATGGAATGGCCCATCTTCCTGTTCCTGCACCAAGCCAACCAAAAGTGGAATTAGTGTGAGGCTTACAAAATGTTTGATAACATGAAAAAAAAAAAAACCCAAACCACATACCTGAACAGATATTCCTGGTCCGCAGGGGGGATAAGCGATACATGTGTGCAATCGATTGCACCAATGACGTTGGGCATGTCGGCTATGTTCTAAAAGCCCAGCTTAACCGCATTCCAGGCTTCCCCTGCTTGAGGGAAAAAAACTAAATTCTGTGCCAGGGTAGCCATGCCATCCAAAAACTTGGTTAGGCTGCGGCTCAGCGTAGACTGGGACATCCCCAGGGAGAAGGCACCCAGTCTTTGGAACGAGCCGTTCGCCAAAAATTGCAGGCAGCCAACCAATTTGGTCATACCTGCAATTGCATGCCCCTTTCTTGTGGTGGGCGCTAACCATGGCCGCAGCTCGCTATACAAGGCATGGAGAAAAACACGGTTAAGGCGGGTGAGCTCGAATAGGTCAACGTCACTCATGCCATCGATGTCCAAAGGTGTGCGCTGCAGCCTAGTTTCTGCCATACTCAGAACTATCAGACGGCGTAGCTGGCGCCTTTGATGTTGGCCCACAGAGGAATGCATTCCCAAAAAGCACGGAGCTCCAATACGGCTGGTCAGACTGCCCGTAAGTGAAGGCTCGGCAGCCACGTTTTATTAGGGTGATTTCAATCGGAAATCAAGGCTCTGCATCACTGGAAAAAACGGGCCAATGAACGAGGCATGCGTTTTCCCGGGAAACAGCCTCGTGCGAGCCGACAATCGGAAAGGCGGCTGAGCGCACACCTGAGCGCATAAACGCACACTAAAATTAACGTAGCACCCTTTCCTGACCTGATCAAAGGCCAAAACCAACGGGAAAACGCACGGGATAGCTGAACGGGGAGGCTCTGCATCAAGCCAATAGTCTGGAGTGCCAAGGTCTGGGTCACAGGCAGAGGAGCAAGGTCGAGTTTTAAGCCGGGGTCAGGGCCACAAGCAAGGTAGCTGAGCCAATGGAAGCTGGGGTTGGGGCAGGCAGATCAGAAGCAAAGCCAGGGTTCATGGTGTTCAGTAAAGCTGATAACACAGAAAAGAGGAAGTGTCCCAGGCTGCCGTTAAATTCAGGAATGAGGTGGGTGTCTGCCTACACACAGGTTCTCGTGCACACCCCATGTCAATCTTCCGTACCTGTGTGCAGGGCTGTTTCTAATTGCCCTGAGCTCTAAGACCATTGGGGTACCTTTATTCGAGTTATCCTTTTTTCTGCAGGCGAATGGTGCAGGCCATAACCGAGGCCCCTCATCCCCCCATATTGGGTTCAGTCATCAGGAGGGGACACTGCCTGCTGTTAAGGGAAAGGTACAGCATGACACATATCAGTATGGGACAGTAACAACACCATAGGATGTTTGAGGAGGAGGCAGAATACTTTCCTAGAAACTGCTCTGTCTACTGTCTTCCATCTGTCACACAGACATGCGTTCATGCTCGTGCACAGTCTAAGCATCTGAAACACTGATTCCTGAAACTATATTACATAAACCCCTGGTTTTCAGGGGTTGACAAAAGTGTAGGAAGCAAAAGCCACCCAAGGGAAGTTCATCTTTCAAAATTAAGGGTAAAAAATAAAATAAAAAATGACTGCTGAACTTGGGATGCCACATTACACAAACATGAGCTCTCTGGTAACCGGCAGCACCACTGGCAACTAGTCCAGTTTGCTGGGTGGACATACAAGCGGACTGTAGTAACAGCAAATAATTGCAGACCCAGTAAGTAACTTCATGAATTTTTGAACTTTGTTCTAGTGTTTGTATGGCAGGGCATCTAAAACTGGGGTGCTCTGGGGTTGTGGGGTGAGCAGATCTCAATTTCCCCTGCTAAACTACATGTTACCTTGAACATTGTCTGGCTGATAGAAAATCCTAAATATTTCATGTACAAACCAAGGGTTTTTCCTCCTAGGGTATTTTTCATATTATCTAATGCAGTTGAGTCTGTCCAGAAGTCATGAAAATAGATGGGAAGACATAACATGGAATAGTTTGTTTACTGTTATGATCATTTAATGCAGGCGGGTATTTATTGCACTAGTATGCATCCACTGCAGCTACACAAAAATAAATGGCCAGCAGAGCAAAATAAATGCTCCGTAAGTGCCTCATGGTAAGTGCTTCATAACAATTGAGGTAATTGCCTCAGCATAGCCGCTATTTTACAGCTGCAAATTGATAAACAATAGAAAAGTGCTCTTCTGACACAGACCACGACACGTTAACTGCTAACTGCACAAATGACTTCGCTAACTCTCCGTACCTGTTAGCAGTAAAACCAATTTGAACATAAAAGTATTTTTCTGCTTATATGAATAATAATGAAAAAAAACAGCCGAATGGTTTTGTAAGTGGCAATTAAAACACTTTTAAAAGCTATTGTCATCTACAGAAACATTAAATGATTCTTAGCGCAGTTAAACGTTTTCTGTGATTTTGCTTTATCGAGTGTCACTAAAAGGAACAGAAAATGATACTGAATGGCAGTGCTTTTTATTCCATCCCATCTTTACAGAGTTCACCTTGCTGCTATTTTAACTGGGGCAAAATATGGGATCAGGCAAGCTTGGCATAACAAACAGTTTATTAGGTTTTGCAGACCTGTACCTACAATATAATACTTTTATTGCCAAGGCTGAGGGGTGCCAGAGGCCTCTCCCTGAAGGAGGCATGCAGGATGGAAAGAAAGCACAATAATACTAAGGACATCACTGTGTTTTTAACTTGGTTCTTTAGAAAGGTTTCTTAGGGGGTGATTACCAATTGTGCAGTGCATAAAGTGAAACTGTACTTTGTGAGACATGGCCCATCTTCATTAAATGAGCCTTGGGTGCTGAATTATGCACTCCTGAACAGGGGTGGTATTGAGTCAGAAATCAGCCTCGCTGTCATGTTGCATCTCTTACCTCACCATTGCTCCCTCGCCTCCTCCCGGTCAGTGCAGCCCCAGGCCTACCAACCAGGCAGGGGGACTCTTCAAGACTCCCCTTCCTCCCCTTCTGGGACCATTTCTCTCACAGCATCCTGCATTGCTGGGCAATGCATGAGCTACGTCACCTGATGTGCCACCTGAGCCTGCGTCGATTTGTAGCATGCCGCTGACTCAGCACATTGCTGGTTCTTGAAAGCTCAAACCTGTCAACTTTATTATTCTGCCAGCCAGTTTCTCACTTACCTGTATAACCAAGCTTGTTAATCTCTGCCTGCCTGTTATTGGCCATGCCAGTCTGACCTAGCTTAAACTCCTGCCTGCCGATCCAGCTGTCTGACCAAGCTTCTTAACTTCTGCCTGCCTTTTGCCGACCCTGCACATCTGACCAAGACTATTAACTCTTGCCTATCTTTTGCCAACCCAGCTTGTCTGACTACGTCTGATCTTCCCACCTGTTGCAATTCCAGCCTTTCTAACCACATCTGATCTGCCCACCTGTTGCCATTCCAGGCTGTCTGACCATGCTAATCTGTTGCCAACTCAGCTTGCCCGACCTCACCACTGTCTCAGCTCCCCACTGACATCTGCACTGGCTGCCTTCTCAGGTCAATCCCTCCACTACTATCATCACCTTTAAGGGTCCCTGCTTATAGCCAATAGTTGAATGACCCTGCATAGGCTGCTGTGGCACCAGCCCTGGGAACTGCCTACAACTGCCTCGCTACACCTGCTGCTCAAGGTACGTGATCACAGACTGTGTTATCTGGTGATCAGTTTCCTGAGATCTTTCTGACTCCTGGACAGCACTTGACATTCCTACTGAGACCTGTACCCATTCCTATCTTGGCAGTAAGTGCCCTCCACAGCTGAGGCTTAGTAGTTGTCCCGTCCAGTTGCAGAATGGCGCCAGCCACATTCTGAGTATGTCCACTAGCCAGGGTCTTTATAAAGAAGAGCATCCCCCTCATCTATATGATAGGACAAAGGGGCGCTTTGAACCCCAAACGCGTAAAGGCAAAATGGAGGCAAATTCCTTGTCAGGACACGTATGTTTTTAAAGATATATATTAAATGTTACATTTTAAGGGACTTGGTGAGCTGGATTCATACACTTTTAGTGTTGTAGGGACAGATCATGAGCAGGGGTGGATGTGGCCACTCTTAAAGTGATGGTACTGAAGCTTTGGTGTTGTACTGCTGGAAAAGGTTGCAGGGGTGGGCATTGTCTCACCACAGGCATGATGCTGATGCATATGCCCGCTGAGATTATATCCCCGCTGTGATAGACTATGTATGAGCTAATTTGAGCGTAAATCATATAGTGCGTCAGAGGTGGTGGCGGGTGAAAGCTAGAGGCATGAAGTAGTGTATTGCGATCTGTTGGTTTCTTGTAAACGTCTGTGGTGAGGCAGCCATTGGCTAGGTTAACTCGGACATCTAGAAAGTGAATTTCTGTGGTTCTATGGTCTATGGAGAAGGTGATGGTCTGAGTGCATTGATTCAGGTAAGTATGACATGAGTAAATCGTCAGGATCTCCTTTCCAAATCATGAAAACATCATCGACGTAACGTAACCAAGTGAGTATGTTTTGTGAGTAGCCAACTGTGGGGTAGATGAATTCAGATTCAAAGTGAGCCATGTAGAGATTGGCATAACTGGGTGCAATGTTCGAGCCAATTGCCGTGCCTTGGGCTTATAAATAGATTTGATCATCAAAGACAAAATAATTCTTTGTAAGTATAATGGTGAGTAATTCACAAGCAAGGGTCTGTAGGCCCATTGGAATGGTTGTGCCAGACAGTGCCTTTTTAATTACACTGATGCATTCTGCATGTGGGATGGAGATGTACAGAGTAGTAACATCCATGGTAACTAAGATGCATTGAGGTGTAAGGGTCCCAAATGAGCTAAGTTTGTTAAGAAAATCTGTGGTATCTTGTAGAAAGGAGGGAGTGGATGTAACTAGAGGCTGTAGAAAATGGCTGGGTTTTGGAAAACGGAGTTCGTGCCTGCCACAATTGGGCGCCCAGGAGGATTCCGTAGTCTTTTATGTACTTTAAGTAAACAGTAAAAGAGTTGTATAATTGGATGGTCCGTTTTCAAGAACTTTTCCAATTTTTCATCAATGAGAGAGTCGTCTAGAGCTTTGTTGATTATGTTGTCAATATTAGTTTTAAGATCGTGTGGGGTCCTTGTTGATGCGTGTATAGACAGTACTGTCATTAAGTTGGCTCAGTATCTCGATTCTATAATTGGTGGGGTTCATTACAACTATGGCCCCTCCCTTGTCTGCAGGTTTAATGGTTATAAGGGAATTGTTACACAAGGATTTGAGGGCCTGTCTTTCCTTCATGGAAATATTATGTTGTCTAAATTTTTTGGAAGGTTTCAGAGAATCCACATCCTGTTGGACCAAATTAATAAAGGTCTCAACAGCATGGGATGTGGGGGGGGGGGGTCCAAGTACTTTTTGATTTGCACATACTTAAATCAATGCCAGCAGGGAGACTGGTATTGCTTGTTTCTGTAGTTTAATGATAAGAGAAAAATTATTTATTTCGTAAAGATCTAAAGAACTGTTGCAGACCAATTTGAATATCAAAGTGATCACCCTTAGAAGTGGGCACAAAAGTAAGACCTTTGGACAGTACCTTAGTTTCAATAGATGACAAGGTGTAATCCGAGATGTTAATTACTGTGGAGCTGTCTTGCTCTGGGTGTTGTACTTAATTTGGGGTGGTAGTTGTTGGCGACTGCCCTGTGGACCTCCATTTGCCCCTCCTTGTTCGCGTTGTTTTCTTCTGTGGACACGTTGTTCCCGTGGGCCTTGTTCTAAAAAATCTCTGCTGGATGTAGAGGATGAGCTGCTAGAGTCGGTGGACTGGCGAATGTTGCTATATGTGCGTTGTCTTCTATGCTCACGCCAAGTATAGACGTGACCCTCCTGATAATCAAGGGCTTTGCGTTTATACTTTCCCAATTTAAATTGAATAGTATCCTGTCTATACTGTTCCAGATTAGTATTACAGGTTTCAAGAAATGTTTTAACCCTTTTGCTGCCAGCCTACCTGGAGTTTTTGTCACCCTTGGTGCCAGACCATTTTGCACTATTTGCGCTCCCCATGTTCAAATGTGATTTTTGAAGGGATTTCCAGGGATTTCCCAGGAAAATGATATATTGTTTTTTTCAGCAGAGTCTGCTTGTTTGTAATTTTGTAGGTGTATTCTCAATACTTTTGGGTGAAATATGTGCAAAAAAAAAAAAAAAATCTATTTTTTGCAATTTGTAGTGTTTTTTGTAATAAAAAATGTAAGTTTGTCAATAAAATCTTATTGCATGTGAAACCCCAATTAATCCCAGTCACAGCGATACCACATATGTATTGGTAGACACCCTTTCCTGCCCAGGAGACTCCCCCAAACTGAAACAGCACTTTAGGAGATTTTCAGATAAAATACAACTATGCACAGCGCTAAAAAAGCACCTTGCTGTCTTTCCAGAAAAAGAACCCTTTGAAATACCCCCACAAACTATATATTCTCTGGAAGTATACACCTCAGGCTTTCTAGGCGTACCAGGCTTGTTGACATGGGCGCAATTTTCTGGAAATAATCCCTCAATTAATTCTTTGGTTGCACAGAGTTTCCCTAAAAAAGAATAACAAAGAAGAATCAAAGCCACATTTTCCTAAAAAAAACTATATGCAAACAGAAAAAAACAAGTAAAATCTGAAAAAGCAACATCCCCCGAACAGAACAATACCCAACATGCGTAGGTACTGTCAAGGGAAGAGTTGCCAAACAGCCCAAAGTAAAGCACGCGCATAACGGTAATTTTACTTAAAAATTTCAGCTCTGCAGACAAAGTGCACAGCTTGCGATTTTTCAACCAAAACAACCCTTTAAATTTAGAATATCCCCATAAACCATATATTCCCTGAAAGTACACATGTTAAGCTTTCTAAGAGTACTGAGCTTGTTGTAGTGGGCTCATCTTTCTGGAAGTAATCCATTGAAGAATTCTTAGGTTGCACAGGGTTTCCCTAAAAACAATTATAAAAAATGCAGAATAAAGACCATGTTTTCCTAAAATATCAATATGCAAACAAGAAAAAACAAGCTAAATCTGAAAGCGCAAGGTCCCCCGAGCAGAACAATACCCAACATGCATAGTTACTATTAACTCTTTTAATTGTCAGCCTACTTGAAGTTTTGTCACCCTCTGTTGACAGGTCATTTTTCCCCATTTTGCAGCATGATTAACCGTGATTTTTGCTGGAATTTCCAGAAAAATGATATACATTACATATACATTTTTTGCAGCAGAGTTTAGGCTTTAACATGAAATGTCTTGTTTGTAATTTTTCTACTGTTTTTTGAATATTTCTGCTTAAAAAAAAAAATAAATAAAAAAAATATATATTTTTTGGACAATTGTCTCTTTTATTTTAAATAAAACCTTTTTTTTTTAATGAAAACCATATTGCATGTGATAGCCCCTTTTCTCCCGATTACAACGGTACCACATATGTATCGGTAGCCCCCCCCATTCTTGCCCTGGAGACCCCCCAAACTGAAAAGAGCAATTGATTACATTTACAAATAAAATACTATCCACACTATAAACATAAGGGGTTATTTAAAAAAAATGACATAGGGTCCCCCCCTCCAAGGGGGGGGCATTTTTGGGGTAATTTTAAGGGTTTAGGGTTAGGCTAACCCTAACCCTCAAAAATCCCCCAAAAAATGACATAGGGTCCCCCTCCCAAGGGGGGGGGGGGGGGGCACCCCTTTTTTGGGGGAATTTTAAGGGTTAGGGTTAGGCTAACCCTTAAAAATAAAAAAAATGGGGACCCCCCCGGGAGGGGGGACCCTATGTAATTTTTTTGGAATTTTAAGCGTTACTAACCCTTAAAAATAAAAAAATATAAAAAAATTAAAATTCCCCCCAAAAAATGGGGACCCCTCCCAACTCCCGGGGAGGGGGGGGGGGACCCATTTTTGGGGGGAATTTTAAGGGTTAGGGTTATTCCAAAAAAAATGCCAAAAAAAATGACGCAGTGTCCTCCCTTTTTTTGGGGATTTTTAAGGGTTAGGGTTATTAAAAAAAAAGGGTCCCCCCCGTACGTCATTTTTTTTTTTTTAAGGGTTAGGGTTAGCCTAACCCTAACCCTCACCCTTAAAAAAAATTTTTGCATTTTTTTTTTTAATTTTAAGGGTTAGGGTTAGGCTAACCCTACGTGCTATATAAAGCGGCGGCCATTTTCCTTTTGCGCAGTTCAGACTTGCATTGCAGAGAAAACGGAGCTAGCTGCAGGGAGGGACAGACAGTTAGTCATAGTTAGGTGAGAGTTAGCGATAGCTAGAGACAGTTACATATAGGTAAAGAGAGAGACAGATAGTTAGGGAGATTTAGAGTGGTAGACAGAGCTAGGGAAAGATTTAAAACCGGAACAATCCAGCACCATCACAGTCACAGTGACAGGGTGCTTAGTGCTATGATTCATATTTCATAATAACTGGGTTACTGTTAATATATTTGGTTTGGTTTAAATACAGCTGCACACTGTGCATGCCATGCACATGCTATTTAACCCTTTCTGCTATTTAGCCCTGAACGCTATTTTAACCTTATCTGTAAAACAAAAGCATTTCTCATAATTGGATTAGTGTTAATATTTTCTGTTCAGCTTAAAATACACCAGGCCACCTGGGCATCCCAAGGCACATGCTATTTAACCCTATCTGTTAAACAAAAGCATTTCTCATAATTGGATTAGTGTTAATATTTTCTGTTCAGCTTAAAATACACCAGGCCACATGGGCATCCCAAGGCACATGCTATTTTAACCCTATCTGTTAAACAAAAGCATTTCTCATAATTGGATTAGTGTTAATATTTTCTGTTCAGCTTCAAATACACCAGGCCACATGGGCATCCCAAGGCACATGCTATTTTAACACTATCTGTTATACAACATAAGCGTTGTTCAGCATCAGCTTTATTAAGCTACTTCAGTTTGCACTTGCTTTTTGACTGCTTTAAATAAACCAGGCCGCAGGGCACCCCAAAGATGCACCTTGCACCCTATCTGTTATACAACACAAGCGTTGATCAGCATCAGCTTTATTAGGCTACTTCAGTTTGCACTTGTTTTTGACTGCTTTCAATAACCGAGGAAACCGAGGAAGAACCGAGGAAAAATATGTTGTAAAACCAAGGGCACATACCGCTGTGGGGGGGTGCAATATGTGTAAATACATCAAAGTAGGACAAGATATAATAATTGGAGGTCAGAACAAATATACGGCACAACACTACGTAAACTGTAACACAGCTAATGTGGTTTACATGCTAACTTGCACTTGTGGTTGCCTATATGTGGGCAAGACCAATCGCCCACTAAAGAAAAGAATTTATGAGCATCAGTATAATATACGAACGGGTTCGCAAAAAACACCAATAGGCCGTCATTTTTCCAGATGCCATAACATGGATCCGAGTGCCCTCCAAGTGCAGGGCCTGGATCGAATACATCCAACAATTCGGGGGGGAGATATTGAGAAGTTAACTCTCCAACTTGAGACAAGATGGATTTATAGACTGAGTGCATATCGATACCCGGGTCTCAATGAAACATTGAGCTTTGCTTCATACCTTTAGGGACATGAGTAAGGAGAACGGTACATCTCGAGGCCTTATGGGAAGATTTGGAGGAGGAGTAATTAATAACATAAACAACAACAAAAATAAAAACAATGTATTTATACCACATGGTATGAAACTACAATGTATTTGTACCACATGGTATAAATCACCATAGATATACCACATGGTACATCTATGATATGGGTAGAAAGACAGGGTGATACATCCCCGCAACATATATATATATATATATACCTGTTATAATGATATATTGCCCCAACTAGAGTTGGAGCCCCAACCATATGTAGAGTGAGGGCACCTTGATGTGAACATGTATACCTATTTCCCAGTGAAGGATAATTTATAACTTCCCCAGTTTACTTAGCCAGAGGAAAAATGGCTTTATAGGCTATGAAATTAGCTATTGTATACAGTTATACTGTAATCCCATGACGAACTGGTGAAGTGCACACAAGCCATTTCAAATAACTACTATAGCACATGAAGGCAAATAACATGTTAGAAATGCCTGGTTAAGCTCTGACAACAACAGGACTCCCTGTAGTTGTGTGGTGTAGAAATTGCCCCTTATATTATGAAAACATATGTAATCAGCTAAAAATGACTTTAATAGATTCAAATAGTATGTACTCTTATCCAGTAGTGCCTGTTAATATGGATACATTGTTTTGAATGACCATGCAGTGCAGATCCGGCTCCATATATGGCATAATTATTAATATCAGAGACACCAATATGTCCAGATGTGAGGGCTGCCACTAGGATGTGTGGCTGTTTTCTCGTTAGAATTATAATATCATTTAAAAACAATGCCTTTGAATGACAGATTAGGCACCTGCCGAGGTGGTGATGCCCTGTATTACAGGGAGGAGCGGCCCTAGGCAAAATGGCGTGTCTTCGCCAAAATGGCGCCTATACCTGAGACATGGAGCTGGACCAGCGCCGCGTCACCCAACTTCCGGCGGAAGCCAGGCAGTGGGGGATATGCGCTTCACCTGTTGTGAGGCGCATAAGAGAGCGGCGCTGGCGCGGTGGTGGGTAAATATATCGCGGACACATAACGGACGCAATAACAGCATTAGAACTGAGGCGGCATATCAGGAACGCGGAACGGCGCGGAGGACCGCGGGCACAAACCACTTGGAGAAACTGCATATTAGGATACTCACTGCGGCTGCTTAATTTTGCCCGCCACCGCGTCTGTACTGCGTGGACAAGGATTCCATAAACAACACAGGCAAGTCCCTCTATTATTCCTTTTCTATACACGTAATTGGTGTCTATTTATACATGAAACTGGCGCCTTACTAGAGAGTGAGGTCTCATGATAGATACTAAGCTGATGCTCTCTCTTACTATGTATAGGGTTCTCTGTCACCACACATAAGAACTTTTGCAAAGGGGGAAACTAAATCCCCATAAAGAAAGAACATCATTCAACCAGGTAACAAACTTATGCCTTTAAATAACATAATATTAGTATAAAAAGTATGTGCATGTGCTAAAACTGATTGGCATGGGTCTGATAAATAGGTGAGAGCACAACACCGGTTCGTCCTGCGGAATATCCTAAACACACATGTATTACTAACATCATCAGTATAAGGTACTAATACATTTCCTTCTTAATGTTTATCTTTGTGGAACTTAAACTATATGTTTGGAACTAATTGATTAACAAAATAATAGTATTATTAACATAAAACAGGTAATTAGTTGTCTATAACTAACAATACTAATCACATGCAATGTTTGTCTGTCACATGTATAGGGCATTGAGGAAGCCATAGAAGGCGAAACATGATACATGTCTGCCCTTTCAATTTTTCTTCAAAAAAACTGATGAAATACTGTACTGGTAACTCTGTATCAGCTTTGTATAATACAAGGAGTATGTGTTAGAGATTCATATTGCATTATGAAAAAAAGCTACAAAAGACAAAATTGTTTTCAAATGTAATTAATAAATTGTATTCTTAACAGTCAAGGTGTGGTTATGGTTCCGAGCCCCGATCATTTTTCCAGGGCTGCCTATCCCTGAATCAAGATTTGTCTGTATAAAGGGGCCAGACCATGTACCAACCTACAATATATATGAAATATTAGGGATTTTGTATGCGGTCGCTACAATTGCGAACACTTGTGAGGTTCAAAAGTGTGCTTTCAATAAACCAGGCCGCAGGGCACCCCAAAGCTGCACCTTGCACCCTATCTGTTATACAACATAAGCGTTGATCAGCATCAGCTTTATTAAGCAACTTCAGTTTGCACTTGTTTTTGACTGCTTTCAATAAACCAGGCCGCAGGGCACCCAAAGCTGCACCTTCCAACCTATCTGTTATACAACATAAGCGTTGATCAGCATCAGCTTTATTAAGCAACTTCAGTTTGCACTTGTTTTTGACTGCTTTCAATAAACCAGGCCGCAGGGCACCCCAAAGCTGCACCTTGCACCCTATCTGTTATACAACATAAGCGTTTTTCAGCATCAGCTTTATTAAGCTACTTCAGTTTGCACTTGCTTTTTGACTGCTTTCAATAAACCAGGCCGCAGGGCACCCCAAAGCTGCACCTTGCACCCTATCTGTTATACAACATAAGCGTTGTTCAGCATCAGCTTTATTAAGCCACTTCAGTTTGCACTTGTTTTTGACTGCTTTCAATAAACCAGGCCGCAGGGCACCCCAAAGCTGCACCTTGCACCCTATCTGTTATACAACATAAGCGTTGTTCAGCATCAGCTTTATTAAGCTACTTCAGTTTGCACTTGCTTTTTGACTGCTTTCAATAAACCAGGCCACAGGGCACCCCAAAGCTGCACCTTGCACCCAATCTGTTATACAACATAAGCGTTGTTCAGCATCAGCTTTATTAAGCTACTTCAGTTTGCACTTGCTTTTTGACTGCTTTCAATAAACCAGGCCGCCGGGCACCCAAAGCTGCACCTTCCAACCTATCTGTTATACAACATAAGCGTTGATCAGCATCAGCTGCTTTATTAAGCTACTTCAGTTTGCACTTCCTTTTTGACTGCATTCAATAAACCAGGCTGCAGGGCACCCCAAAGCTGCACCTTGCACCCTATCTGTTATACAACATAAGCGTTGATCAGCATCAGCTGCTTTATTAAGCTACTTCAGTTTGCACTTCCTTTTTGACTGCTTTCAATAAACCAGGCCGCAGGGCACCCCAAAGCTGCACCTTGCACCCTATCTGTTATACAACATAAGCGTTGATCAGCATCAGCTGCTTTATTAAGCTACTTCAGTTTGCACTTCCTTTTTGACTGCTTTCAATAAACCAGGCCGCAGGGCACCACAAAGCTGCACCTTGCACCCTATCTGTTATACAACATAAGCGTTGTTCAGCATCAGCTTTATTAAGCCACTTCAGTTTGCACTTGTTTTTGACTGCTTTCAATAAACCAGGCCGCAGGGCACCCCAAAGCTGCACCTTGCACCCTATCTGTTATACAACATAAGCGTTGTTCAGCATCAGCTTTATTAAGCTACTTCAGTTTGCACTTGCTTTTTGACTGCTTTCAATAAACCAGGCCACAGGGCACCCCAAAGCTGCACCTTGCACCCAATCTGTTATACAAAATAAGCGTTGTTCAGCATCAGCTTTATTAAGCTACTTCAGTTTGCACTTGCTTTTTGACTGCTTTCAATAAACCAGGCCGCCGGGCACCCAAAGCTGCACCTTCCAACCTATCTGTTATACAACATAAGCGTTGATCAGCATCAGCTGCTTTATTAAGCTACTTCAGTTTGCACTTCCTTTTTGACTGTATTCAATAAACCAGGCTGCAGGGCACCCAAAGCTGCACCTTGCACCCTATCTGTTATACAACATAAGCGTTGATCAGCATCAGCTGCTTTATTAAGCTACTTCAGTTTGCACTTGTTTTTGACTTCTTTCAATAAACCAGGCCGCAGGGCACCCCAAAGCTGCACCTTGCACCCTATCTGTTATACAACATAAGCGTTGATCAGCATCAGCTTTATTAAGCTACTTCAGTTTGCACTTGTTTTTGACTGCTTTCAATAAACCAGGCCGCAGGGCACCCCAAAGCTGCACCTTGCACCCTATCTGTTATACAACATAAGCGTTGTTCAGCATCAGCTTTATTAAGCTACTTCAGTTTGCACTTGCTTTTTGACTGCTTTCCATAAACCAGGCCGCAGGGCACCCCAAAGCTGCACCTTGCACCCTATCTGTTAATACTAAATAAGCAAATACATAAAAATGTCAGGCAGACAAGTGCCAGGATGTTCAAAGAGGAGTGGCAGAGGGCAAGATTCAGCAGGCAGAGGTCGCAGCAGACTAGGGGCGAGTGGCAGCAGGAGTCACGGTGAGAGACCTGATCTGCCAGTATCTGCTAGCAGTCGCGTCTCCATCAGTAACGCATCTGCCGTGGTAGATTGGTTAACGCGCTCATCAACATCATCACAAGTTTTGTCTGAGACCCCCAGTCTAGGGTCGGTAGGTTCCTCTGACACAACCCTGAGTTGGCATGCCCCGGGAGCAGTCCCTGTCCTCCCATTGCCTCTGTCCTACGCCGTTCCCTCCCCCAGCAACGTATCCTATGCTTTGGGTTCAGCTCCACTCTTTAGTGAGGAGGACGATCAGATAGAGGACAGTCAGCAGCTACTGCCCAGCCATGAAATGGAGGTGGCTTCTTTAGCTCGGCAGACAAATAGTGATGTGGGCAGTGTCGTGGGTGTTGCGAGCTTTCCAGCTCCTGCGCCAGACACTGTTGAGGAAACCGAGAACATCAGTGACGTACAGCCACAACTCGGTGATGATGATGATGATGAAGCCGATCGCACTTGGGAGCCTGGTGATGAAGGGGCTTCATCGTCATCATCAGGAGAAGAGGGGCGCAGGTTGCCCCGGAGTCAGCAGCTGAGGCAGCAAGGTGTTAGCAGCATGGTTGGCAGTCAGCATGGGGGCACAATTGTAAAGCCTGGAGCCAAATGGGGCCGGGGCCGGGGTAGAGCACCTGCTGCGCAGCAGGCTACCTTATCGGGAGGTAGTGGAGCAGGGGTTCCTGGAGTTGGCGACAATAGCAGTGAATCAGTGAGGCCTGTTGGTGGGAAAAGTAGCTACTCGGCAGTGTGCCAGTTTTTCCTGAAGCATCCACAGAAGGGTAACATGGCCACATGCAAGATATGTAGGCAGAAGGTGAAGCGTGGCCAGGGTCCAAATGTTGGCACCACGGCCCTGCGTCAACATATGATGCATCACCATAAAGCGACCTGGGAGAACCGAGGCTCCCAAGGGGTGGTCCAGCCTGCTTCCTCACCAAGTGGCACGCCGTTCCCAATTTCTGCCAGCCAAGGCTCCAGCACCTCAGCCGAAGGCAGCTGTGCGTCATACCCATCCTCTGTCGCTCCTGCTCCTCCTCCAAGTCATGCATCCCGCCAGCAATCCATCAGCGAAGCCATGTCCAAGAGACAGCAGTATGCGCCCACTCATCCTACGGCGCAGAAGCTGAATGTGCTCCTGTCCAAGTTGCTGGTGCTGCAGTCGCTCCCTTTTCAGGTGATGGACTCTGCACCTTTCAGAGAACTGATGGCTTGTGCCGAGCCGAGGTGGAGAGTCCCAAGCCGTCATTTATTTGCCAAGAAGGCAGTACCAGCGCTGCACACTTTTGTTGAACAGAAGGTGGGCCAGTCCTTGAGCCTGCCGGTGTGTAGCAAAGTGCATGGCAGCGCCGACGTCTGGAGCTGTAACTACGGTCAGGGACAGTACATGTCGTTTATGGCCCACTGGATGAATGTGGTCCCTTTGCAGCAGCAGCAGCAACTTGGACAGGTCACGCCGCTTCGGACTCCGCGCTCCCTGCCCTGTGACACCGTGCGACTCAGCCTCCTCATCCTCCGCCATCTCCTCACCCTCCACTGTAGGCTCAAGTCTCAGTGCCCCTCCAGTCTACCATGTGCGTAGGGCACGGAGGTGTCACGCAGTGCTTCACATGGTTTGTCTTGGCGAACGGAGTCACACAGGGGAGGAACTGCTTAAATGTATTCATCAGGAAATCCAAACATGGCTTACTCCAAGAAAACTTAAAATGGGAATCATGGTTACCGATAATGGGAAGAACATTTTGTCTGCGCTGCGCCAAGGAAGCCTGACCCATGCCCCCTGCATGGCTCACGTCTTCAATCTGGTTGTCAAGCAGTTTCTGAAGTGTTCCCCCCATATGCAAGACATCCTAACAACTTCAAGGAAACTTTGCATGCACTTCAGCCACTCATACACCGCCAAACACACCCTTCTTGAGCTACAGTGTCAGAACGGTATCCCCCAACATAGTCTGATTTGCGATGTTTCCACCCGTTGGAATTCCACCCTTCACATGTTGGACCGATTATATGATCAGAGAAAAGCCATCATGGATTTCCTGATGATCCAAGTGGATAGGGGGACTCCCCTGTGTAACTTCAATGTCAACCAGTGGCAGCTCATACGTGACACCTGCCGTTTGCTCAGGACCTTTGAGGAAGCCACTTTATTTGTCAGTCGGCAGGATTACGGGAGAAACAACGTGATTCCACTGCTTCATGTACTACAGCACATGTTGGAAACCATGGCTGGTCAGGGCACTGGAGACATGGCGTCTACATCTTACGGCCACATGAACCCCGTTGGAGCTGAACTGGAGGAGGAGGAGGAGGAAGAGGAGGAGGAGGGGCACAGTGAAGCACAGTTTAGGCTTGGCGAAATGGCTGGTTTATCTAGTCAGCAGACAGGAGAGGAGGAGCAGGAGCAGCCAGAGGAGCTAGAGGGTTTTGAGGAAGGCGAGACAGAGGACCCGGACACACCGTGGCAGTATGCAGTGGAGATGAAGACAGGTAGTCCCTCCGAGTCACTTGCGCAAATGGCAGGAAGCATGCTCATGTGCTTGCGTAGTGACCCCAGAATTGTTTCCATTTGTCGGCGGGATGACTTCTGGCTGTCCACCTTATTGGACCCTCGCTTCCGGCACAAAATGGGGGCATTTTTTAAACCCGCAGAGAGGGAGGACAAACTGAACTACTACAAAGACATTCTACGTAGTCAGTTGGCTGATGCCTATCTGCACCATGGTCCATACTCTCGCAGGTCTGACTCGGGGGGACCTCTGCGCTCACCTTCCACTGCCATGGCTGCTGGGGGGGTCGGCAGGAGCAGCAGCAGCAGCTCCATCAGAAGCAGCCTCAGTCTTCAGTCGCTAATGAGTAGCTTTCTACACCCACATAGTGAGGCTACTCATGAGCAGCAGGAAAACCTGGAGCAGGACCTCAACCAGCAGGTCATGTCATACCTTGACATGACCATGCCAACACACCTTGAGTATCCGCTGGACTTCTGGGCAGCCCTGGAAAAGCTGTCCTGCCCGGCAAGTAGGTTGCCATCTGAGCGGGTGTTTAGTGTAGCGGGGGCCATAGTTACGGCGAGGAGAACTCGTCTGTCAACTAAAAATGTGGAGAGACTCACCTCAAAATGAATCAGGGATGGATCAGCCAGGATTTCCACCCACCAATGCCTGATGCATGCGACTAGATTCAGCATGGTGCCACGTTTTACATTTTCCAAATGGTGCAAAACATATTTATGTCTTTAGGCCAATTTTTGGGCTCCTGCTGATGCCAACTTCAGGGTGTGCCTTCCAACCAATTTTTGGCCTCCTGCTGATGCCAACTTAAGGGTGTGCCTTTCATCCAATTTTTGGCCTCCTGCTGCCTACTCCAGTGTCTCTTTCAAGCTATGTTTGGGCTCCTGCTGCTGCTGCTTGCAACTCCAGGGTGTGATTCATCCAATTTTTGGGCTCCTGCTGCCAACTCCAGTGTCTCTTTCAAGCTATGTTTGGGCTCCTGCTGCTGCTGCTTGCAACTCCAGGGTGTGAGTCATCCAATTTTTGGGCTCCTGTTGCCAACTCCAGTGTCTCTTTCAGCCAATGTTTGGGCTCCTGCTGCTGCTGTTTGCAACTCCAGGGTGTGATTCATCCAATTTTTGGGCTCCTGCTGCCAACTCCAGTGTCTCTTTAAAGTAATGTTTGGGCTCCTGCTGCTGCTTGCAACTCCAGGGTGTGATTCATCCAATTTTTGGGCTCCTGCTGCAAACTCCAGTGTCTCTTTCAAGCTATGTTTGGGCTCCTGCTGCTGCTGCTTGCAACTCCAGGGTGTGATTCATCCAATTTTTGGGCTCCTGCTGCCAACTCCAGTGTCTCTTTCAAGCTATGTTTGGGCTGCTGCTGCTGCTGCTTGCGACTCCAGGGTGTGATTCATCCAATTTTTGGGCTCCTGAAGCCAACTCCAGTGTCTCTTTAAAGTAATGCTTGGGCTCCTGCTGCTGCTTGCAACTCCAGGGTGTGATTCATCCAATTTTTGGGCTCCTGCTGCCATCTCCAGTGTCCCTTTAAAGCAATGTTTGGGCTCCTGCTGCTGCTTGCAACTCCAGGGTGTGATTCATCCAATTTTTGGGCGCCTGAAGCCAACTCCAGTGTATCTTTCAAGTTATGTTTGGGCTCCTGCTGCTGCTTTCAACTCCAGGGTGTGATTCATCCGATTTTTGGGCTCCTGCTGCCAACTCCAGTGTCTCTTTCAGCCAATGTTTGGGCTCCTGCTGCTGCTTGCGACTCCAGGGTATGATTCAGCCAATTTTTGGGCTCCTGCTGCCAACTCCAGTGTCTTTTTCAAGCTATGCTTGGGCTGCTGCTGCTTGCAACTCCAGGATGTGATTCAGCCAATTTTTGGGCTCCTGCTGCCAACTCAAGTGTCTCTTTCAAGCTATGTTTGGGCTGCTGCTGCTGCTGCTTGCAACTCCAGGGTGTAATTCATCCAATTTTTGGGCTCCTGAAGCCAACTCCAGTGTCTCTTTAAAGTAATGTTTGGGCTCCTGCTGCTGCTTGCAACTCCAGGGTGTGATTCAGCCAATTTGTGGGCTCCTGCTGCCACCTCCAGTGTCTCTTTCAGCCAATGTTTGGGCTCCTGCTGCTGCTGCTGCTTGCAACTCCAGGGTGTGATTCATTAAATTTTTGGGCTCCTGCGGCCAACTCCAGTGTCTCTTTCAGCCAATGTTTGGGCTCCTGCTTGCAACTCCAGGGTGTGATTCATCCAATTTTTGGGCTCCTGAAGCCAACTCCAGTGTCTCTTTAAAGTAATGTTTGGGCTCCTGCTGCTGCTGCTTGCAACTCCAGGGCGTGATTCATTCAATTTTTGGGCTCCTGCTGCCAACTCCAGTGTCTCTTTCAGCCAATGTTTGGGCTCCTGCTGCTGCTGTTTGCCACTCCAGGGTGTGATTCATCCAATTTTTGTGCTCCTGCTGCCAACTCCAGTGTCTCTTTAAAGCAATGTTTGGGCTCCTGCTGCTGCTTGCAACTCCAAGGTGTGATTCATCCAATATTTGGGCTCCTGCTGCCAACTCCAGTGTCTCTTTCAAGCTATGTTTGGGCTCCTGCTGCTGCTTGCAACTTCACGGTCTGATTCATCCAATTTTTGGGCTACTGCTGCCAACTCCAGTGTATCTTTCAAGCTATGTTTAGGCCCCTGCTGCTGCTTGCAACTCCAGGGTGTGATTCATCCAATGTTTGGGCTCCTGCTGCCAACTCCAGTGTCTCTTTCAAGCTGTCCAAGAGACAGCAGTATGCGCCCACTCATCCTACGGCGCAGAAGCTGAATGTGCTCCTGTCCAAGTTGCTGGTGCTGCAGTCGCTCCCTTTTCAGGTGATGGACTCTGCACCTTTCAGAGAACTGATGGCTTGTGCCGAGCCGAGGTGGAGAGTCCCAAGCCGTCATTTATTTGCCAAGAAGGCAGTACCAGCGCTGCACACTTTTGTTGAACAGAAGGTGGGCCAGTCCTTGAGCCTGCCGGTGTGTAGCAAAGTGCATGGCAGCGCCGACGTCTGGAGCTGTAACTACGGTCAGGGACAGTACATGTCGTTTATGGCCCACTGGATGAATGTGGTCCCTTTGCAGCAGCAGCAGCAACTTGGACAGGTCACGCCGCTTCGGACTCCGCGCTCCCTGCCCTGTGACACCGTGCGACTCAGCCTCCTCATCCTCCGCCATCTCCTCACCCTCCACTGTAGGCTCAAGTCTCAGTGCCCCTCCAGTCTACCATGTGCGTAGGGCACGGAGGTGTCACGCAGTGCTTCACATGGTTTGTCTTGGCGAACGGAGTCACACAGGGGAGGAACTGCTTAAATGTATTCATCAGGAAATCCAAACATGGCTTACTCCAAGAAAACTTAAAATGGGAATCATGGTTACCGATAATGGGAAGAACATTTTGTCTGCGCTGCGCCAAGGAAGCCTGACCCATGCCCCCTGCATGGCTCACGTCTTCAATCTGGTTGTCAAGCAGTTTCTGAAGTGTTCCCCCCATATGCAAGACATCCTAACAACTTCAAGGAAACTTTGCATGCACTTCAGCCACTCATACACCGCCAAACACACCCTTCTTGAGCTACAGTGTCAGAACGGCATCCCCCAACATAGTCTGATTTGCGATGTTTCCACCCGTTGGAATTCCACCCTTCACATGTTGGACCGATTATATGATCAGAGAAAAGCCATCACAGATTTCCTGATGATCCAAGTGGATAGGGGGACTCCCCTGTGTAACTTCAATGTCAACCAGTGGCAGCTCATACGTGACACCTGCCGTTTGCTCAGGACCTTTGAGGAAGCCACTTTATTTGTCAGTCGGCAGGATTACGGGAGAAACAACGTGATTCCACTGCTTCATGTACTACAGCACATGTTGGAAACCATGGCTGGTCAGGGCACTGGAGACATGGCGTCTACATCTTACGGCCACATGAACCCCGTTGGAGCTGAACTGGAGGAGGAGGAGGAGGAGGAAGAGGAGGAGGAGGGGCACAGTGAAGCACAGTTTAGGCTTGGCAAAATGGCTGGTTTATCTAGTCAGCAGACAGGAGAGGAGGAGCAGGAGCAGCCAGAGGAGCTAGAGGGTTTTGAGGAAGGCGAGACAGAGGACCCGGACACACCGTGGCAGTATGCAGTGGAGATGAAGACAGGTAGTCCCTCCGAGTCACTTGCGCAAATGGCAGGAAGCATGCTCATGTGCTTGCGTAGTGACCCCAGAATTGTTTCCATTTGTCGGCGGGATGACTTCTGGCTGTCCACCTTATTGGACCCTCGCTTCCGGCACAAAATGGGGGCATTTTTTAAACCCGCCGAGAGGGAGGACAAACTGAACTACTACAAAGACATTCTACGTAGTCAGTTGGCTGATGCCTATCTGCACCATGGTCCATACTCTCGCAGGTCTGACTCGGGGGGACCTCTGCACTCACCTTCCACTGCCATGGCTGCTGGGGGGGTTGGCAGGAGCAGCAGCAGCAGCTCCATCAGAAGCAGCCTCAGTCTTCAGTCGCTAATGAGTAGCTTTCTACACCCACATAGTGAGGCTACTCATGAGCAGCAGGAAGACCTGGAGCAGGACCTCAACCAGCAGGTCATGTCATACCTTGACATGACCATGCCAACACACCTTGAGTATCCGCTGGACTTCTGGGCAGCCCTGGAAAAGCTGTCCTGCCCGGCAAGTAGGTTGCCATCTGAGCGGGTGTTTAGTGTAGCGGGGGCCATAGTTACGGCGAGGAGAACTCGTCTGTCAACTAAAAATGTGGAGAGACTCACCTCAAAATGAATCAGGGATGGATCAGCCAGGATTTCCACCCACCAATGCCTGATGCATGCGACTAGATTCAGCATGGTGCCACGTTTTACATTTTCCAAATGGTGCAAAACATATTTATGTCTTTAGGCCAATTTTTGGGCTCCTGCTGATGCCAACTTCAGGGTGTGCCTTCCAACCAATTTTTGGCCTCCTGCTGATGCCAACTTCAGGGTGTGCCTTTCATCCAATTTTTGGCCTCCTGCTGCTTACTCCAGTGTCTCTTTCAAGCTATGTTTGGGCTCCTGCTGCTGCTGCTTGCAACTCCAGGGTGTGATTCATCCAATTTTTGGGCTCCTGCTGCCAACTCCAGTGTCTCTTTCAAGCTATGTTTGGGCTCCTGCTGCTGCTGCTTGCAACTCCAGGGTGTGAGTCATCCAATTTTTGGGCTCCTGTTGCCAACTCCAGTGTCTCTTTCAGCCAATGTTTGGGCTCCTGCTGCTGCTGTTTGCAACTCCAGGGTGTGATTCATCCAATTTTTGGGCTCCTGCTGCCAACTCCAGTGTCTCTTTAAAGTAATGTTTGGGCTCCTGCTGCTGCTTGCAACTCCAGGGTGTGATTCATCCAATTTTTGGGCTCCTGCTGCAAACTCCAGTGTCTCTTTCAAGCTATGTTTGGGCTCCTGCTGCTGCTGCTTGCAACTCCAGGGTGTGATTCATCCAATTTTTGGGCTCCTGCTGCCAACTCCAGTGTCTCTTTCAAGCTATGTTTGGGCTGCTGCTGCTGCTGCTTGCGACTCCAGGGTGTGATTCATCCAATTTTTGGGCTCCTGAAGCCAACTCCAGTGTCTCTTTAAAGTAATGCTTGGGCTCCTGCTGCTGCTTGCAACTCCAGGGTGTGATTCATCCAATTTTTGGGCTCCTGCTGCCATCTCCAGTGTCCCTTTAAAGCAATGTTTGGGCTCCTGCTGCTGCTTGCAACTCCAGGGTGTGATTCATCCAATTTTTGGGCTCCTGAAGCCAACTCCAGTGTATCTTTCAAGCTATGTTTGGGCTCCTGCTGCTGCTTTCAACTCCAGGGTGTGATTAATCCGATTTTTGGCCTCCTGCTGCCAACTCCAGTGTCTCTTTCAGCCAATGTTTGGGCTCCTGCTGCTGCTTGCGACTCCAGGGTATGATTCAGCCAATTTTTGGGCTCCTGCTGCCAACTCCAGTGTCTTTTTCAAGCTATGCTTGGGCTGCTGCTGCTTGCAACTCCAGGGTGTGATTCATCCAATTTTTGGGCTCCTGCGGCCAACTCCAGTGTCTCTTTCAAGCTATGTATGGGCTCCTGCTGCTGCTGCTTGCAACTCCAGGGTGTGATTCATCCAATTTTTGGGCTCCTGCTGCCAACTCCAGTGTATCTTTCAAGCTATGCTAGGGCTCCTGCTGCTGCTTGCAACTCCAGGGTGTGATTCATCCAATTTTTGCATTCCTGCTGCCAACTCCAGAGTATCTTTCAAGCTATGTTTGGGCTCCTGCTGCTGCTTGCAACTCCAGGATGTGATTCAGCCAATTTTTGGGCTCCTGCTGCCAACTCAAGTGTCTCTTTCAAGCTATGTTTGGGCTGCTGCTGCTGCTGCTTGCAACTCCAGGGTGTAATTCATCCAATTTTTGGGCTCCTGAAGCCAACTCCAGTGTCTCTTTAAAGTAATGTTTGGGCTCCTGCTGCTGCTTGCAACTCCAGGGTGTGATTCAGCCAATTTGTGGGCTCCTGCTGCCAACTCCAGTGTCTCTTTCAGCCAATGTTTGGGCTCCTGCTGCTGCTGCTGCTTGCAACTCCAGGGTGTGATTCATTCAATTTTTGGGCTCCTGCGGCCAACTCCAGTGTCTCTTTCAGCCAATGTTTGGGCTCCTGCTTGCAACTCCAGGGTGTGATTCATCCAATTTTTGGGCTCCTGAAGCCAACTCCAGTGTCTCTTTAAAGTAATGTTTGGGCTCCTGCTGCTGCTGCTTGCAACTCCAGGGCGTGATTCATTCAATTTTTGGGCTCCTGCTGCCAACTCCAGTGTCTCTTTAAAGCAATGTTTGGGCTCCTGCTGCTGCTTGCAACTCCAAGGTGTGATTCATCCAATATTTGGGCTCCTGCTGCCAACTCCAGTGTCTCTTTCAAGCTATGTTTGGGCTCCTGCTGCTGCTTGCAACTTCACGGTCTGATTCATCCAATTTTTGGGCTACTGCTGCCAATTCCAGTGTATCTTTCAAGCTATGTTTAGGCTCCTGCTGCTGCTTGCAACTCCAGGGTGTGATTCATCCAATGTTTGGGCTCCTGCTGCCAACTCCAGTGTCTCTTTCAAGCTATGTTTGGGCTTCTGCTGCTTGCAACTCCAGGGTGTGATTCATCCAATTTTTGGGCTCCTGCTGCCAGCTCCAGTGTCTCTTTCAAGCTATGTTTGGGCTCCTGCTGCTGCTTGCAACTTTAGGGTGTGATTCATCCAATTTTTGGGCTCCTGCGGCCAACTCCAGTGTCTCTTTCAAGCTATGTTTGGGCTCCTGCTGCTGCTTGCAACTCCAAGGTGTGATTCATCCAATATTTGGGCTCCTGCTGCCAACTCCAGTGTCTCTTTCAAGCTATGTTTGGGCTCCTGCTGCTGTTTGCAACTTCACTTTCTGATTCATCCAATTTTTGGGCTCCTGCTGCCAACTCCAGTGTATCTTTCAAGCTATGTTTGGGCTCCTGCTGCTGCTTGCAACTCCAGGGTGTGATTCATCCAATTTTTGGGCTCCTGAAGCCAACTCCAGTGTCTCTTTAAAGTAATGTTTGGGCTCCTGCTGCTGCTTGCAACTCCAGGGTGTGATTCAGCAAATTTTTGGGCTCCTGCTGCCAACTCCAGTGTCTCTTTCAAGCTATGTTTGGGCTGCTGCTGCTGCTTGCAACTCCAGGGTGTAATTCATCCAATTTTTGGGCTCCTGAAGCCAACTCCAGTGTCTCTTTCAAGCTATGTTTGGGCTGCTGCTGCTTGCAACTCCAGGGTGTAATTCATCCAATTTTTGGGCTCCTGAAGCCAACTCCAGTGTCTCTTTAAAGTAATGTTTGGGCTCCTGCTGCTGCTGCATGCAACTCCAAGGTGTGATTCATTCAATTTTTGGGCTCCTGCTGCCACCTCCAGTGTCTCTTTCAGCCAATGTTTGGGCTCCTGCTGCTGCTGTTTGCAACTCCAGGGTGTGATTCATCCAATTTTTGTGCTCCTGCTGCCAACTCCAGTGTCTCTTTAAAGCAATGTTTGGGCTCCTGCTGCTGCTTGCAACTCCAAGGTGTGATTCATCCAATATTTGGACTCCTGCTGCCAACTCCAGTGTCTCTTTCAAGCTACGTTTGGGCTCCTGCTGCTGCTTGCAACTTCACGGTCTGATTCATCCAATTTTTGGGCTCCTGCTGCCAACTCCAGTGTATCTTTCAAGCTATGTTTGGGCTCCTGCTGCTGCTTGCAACTCCAGGGTGGGATTCATCCAATTTTTGGGCTCCTGCTGCCAACTCCAGTGTCTCTTTCAAGCTATGTTTGGGCTCCTCTTGCTGCTGCTTGCAACTCCAGGGTGTGATTCATCCAATTTTTGGACTCCTGAAGCCAACTCCAGTGTCTCTTTAAAGTAATGTTTGGGCTCCTGCTGCTGCTTGCAACTCCAGGGTGTGATTCAGCCAATTTTTGGGCTCCTGCTGCCAACTCCAGTGTCTCCTTCAGCCAATGTTTGGGTTCCTGCTGCTGCAGCTTGCAACTCCAGGGTGTGATTCATCCAATTTTTGGGCTCCTGCTGCCAACTCCAGTGTATCTTTCAAGCTATGTTTGGGCTCCTGTTGCTGCTGGCAACTCCAGGGTGTGATTCATCCCATTTTTGGGCTCCTGCTGCCAACTCCAGTGTCTCTTTCAAGCTATGTTTGGGCTGCTGCTTGCAACTCCAGGGTGTGATTCATCCAATTTTTGGGCTCCTGAAGCCAACTCCAGTGTCTCTTTCAAGCTATGTTTGGGCTCCTGCTGCTGCTTGCAACTCCAGGGTGTGATTTATCCAATTTCTGGGCTCCTGCTGCCAACTCCAGTGTCTCTTTCAAGCTATGTTTGGGCTGCTGCTGCTGCTTTCAACTCCAGGGTGTGATTCATCCAATTTTTGGGCTCCTGAAGCCAACTCCAGTGTCTTTTTAAAGTAATGTTTGGGCTCCTGCTGCTGCTTGCAACTCCAGGGTGTGATTCAGCCAATTTTTGGGCTCCTGCTGCCAACTCCATTGTCTCTTTCAAGCTATGTTTGGGCTCCTGCTGCTGCTGCTTGCAACTTCAGGGTGTCATTCAGCCAATTTTTGGGCTCCTGCTGCTCCTGCTGCCAACTCCAGGATGTCTTTTAGCCAATATTTGGGCTCCTGCTGCTGCCAGCTCCAGGGTGTGTTTTTCAGGCAATATAGGGGCCCCTCATAGTAATGCCACCTCAACTCTCTGCAATTGTGCCGCTCTGCGATTCTAATAGCGATACCTCTGATCTGCATGTCCTAATTATATACAGTATTATTTCACTAACCCAGCACGCATCCTATGCGTGTTACAGCAAGGCAGAATGGTTTACAACCCTATTGAGGCTCTAGGAAGCTCAGAAATAGCCATTTTTAATAGCGATTCGTCGCAAATAAATTCGGGTCAGAACGATTTTTGTCGGAAAATTCGGCGAATCAGTCGAATCAAATTTTTCAAAAGTTCGCTCATCTCTCTAGTTACTATGTTATACGCCTTATTTTTTGTGCTTGAAGGATAATACAACAGGGCATATTATTTACTTTGATCTATTGTGACTTGCTTTGATGAACTAATTTACCATTCTCTTCCCTGTCTTTTTTGTATGATTCCTTCTCAATGCCATATATGTGCTTCTATTATTTTGCTATAGAACCTGTAAACTTCACTGTAAATAGCTTGCACGTTTGTATACCACTATTTATGAGCATTAAAAAACCATGAATTATCATGCATAACTTTTTCCCTGGTGTTCATTACCTCTCCGCTCCAATATATACAGATGAGGAACAAGCCCATCCTTCTCCTTACGACTGATGCAGAAAAGGTGTTCATCAGGGTTAACTGGCAGTTCATGCAATTCTACTCTTTGACACATAGGGCTAGGCCCGAATTTGTTGAAGTGGATAGAAAGCCTATACAGCTCTCCTGCTGCATCGGTGAAAGTTAACGGACTAACTTCGGGGCCCCTCAAGAATGTAAATATCCCTGCAACTAGATTCAATAGTATCCAAAGCTCTTTCCTCTTTTATGTGACTTGTTAAATGCAGCCAAGGCCTGTATACCACAAATGTGGACAAGCACAGAACCGCCATCAGTCGCTCTATGGTTCCAGAGAGTTAACGATATAATGAGATTTGAAAACCTCATGTTCTCCAGAAATAATAGACATGAGAGATTTGATGGGCCAGAGAGGGTGTGGGATACCTGGGTATGAAAATAAGCGGTAATCTTACAAGTACAGTTGCCCTGAATTTCATACCCCTGCTTAAAAAATTTGAGGAGGAGACCGCTTGGTGGGAGCAGGGAAAGCCTCATGGTTTGGTAGATGCAATGCTATCAAGCTGAACCTCCTCCCCCCATCTGCTTTACCTGTTGCAGGTGCGGCCAGTGACGATCCCCGAAACTTTTTTATATAAAGTACAATCTCTGTTTACTAACTTCTTATGGGCAGGAAAGAAATCAAGGCTAAGTGGAAGTCTTCTTACAAGGGCAAAAATGTATGGCGGCCTGGGCCTCCCGGACCCGGTCTTATACCAAGCGGCAGCACACTTAGGATGATTGATTGGTGTCTCCATGGAAAACACAAACAGTAGGTGGGTATAGAACAGAGTTTCCTAGTGTCCCCGGCTAGCCAGGGAGGTCATGATGCAGGCAAAGCAATATCCCACGATAGGCACAACATTGAACATCTGCAAGACCCTCTTCCAGCAACAGGGTGTGAGTGACAGACAGCGAGGGAATGGAAGGAGGCAGGTCTGTTTAGGGTGAAACACTTCTTATCTGATGGAGAGTGGGTTGGCCTTGTTAACATGGCGCAAACCAAGGGAGTCTTCTTGGCAGCGCTTGCAGTTGGTGCATTTCTTTTCTTCCCTACAAGCACATAGAGAAAGTGAGCGGGAGCCTATGAGGAGCTATATCAAATTAAGTGACCGGAAAGGCACAACCTCTCAAAGGCATGCAAAATTCTAATAGCCCCCCCAGACCTGGGAGACCCTGATTTTCTTGGTAAATAGGAAAGGGGCCTTAATGCAGCTCGGAAGGCCAAACAACGCTATCAAATCCTATCACTACCACACAAAACCTCAATATGTACTAGGTACCAAGAGTGCAGCTACAAGCTACTGACCCGGTGATATAGGGTTCTGCCAGTTCTCCATAAATTGTTTCCGAGTATCCATGCTGAATGTTGGAGATGTAGGGAGGAAAGGGGTGATCTGTTACATATGTTTTGCCCGAAGCTCAAGGGGTTCTGGGAAACATTCAGGCATGTCGATGGGAAAGTGTCGGACACTGAAGTGCCTGCAGATCTGGCATTCTTCCAAAGACCCCAATAAAAAGATACCGCAACTCCATATTATGTGACTTGTTAAATGCAGCCAAGGCCTGTATACCACAAATGTGGAAAAGCACAGAACCGCCATCAGTCACTCTATGGTTCCAGAGAGTTAACGCTATAATGAGATTTGAAAACCTCATGTTCTCCAGAAATAGTAGACATGAGAGATTTTTTAGCAACCTGGTACAGATGGATAGAGTCCCCAGAGTGCAAAAAATTACATGAGATGCCCTAGGGTAATAGTCCTTCCCCCCTGTTTTTTACCCTGTTTACATGGTTGTTTGTTCAAATGTTTTCTCTTCATATGCCTTAGTTGTGACGCTGCTGGACTTGTAGCAGGTGAATATTGCCTACTTGAGATGTATGTTGAGTGCCTCCGGACATTATACCCCGTCCCTCCACCATGGTGGTAACCATGGGGGACTGGGGGATGTGTGGCCCTCGCAGGGGCTCGGAAGTTGTGTGGGGCTTCATCCTCGGACTGGCTCCTGGGGCCTCTGGGAGGGGGGTCCACCATTTTACTTGAGCTGATGCGACTGTCTGAGCCAGGAGAAAGAGGCGGACAGCTGGAGGTAAATTGAAATTGGATTTGTCCATGATAGACTAACATGACGTTCTGAGGGCTATTCGGAATCCTTACTGTCTTGTCACATGTATAGTGATGTTGGATTTGTATGTTGGTTATATATAATGTGTAAAACTCTTGATAAATAAAGAATATTAAAAAAAGAAAGCAAAGTCTTAAGCTGCAGGAGTATTGGTTTCTATTGGCAGGTTAGGTAGTACATTGTATAGAACCCATAGTTCGCAAAGAAGGGAGTGGAGCTGGTTGATTTGTGAAAGGAACTGTTATATGCAAACTCTGCCATGGGTACTAACGAGTTCCAATTATCCTGAAGATAAGTTGATAGCATCAGATGTATTGTTCCAGTGTTTGAGCTGTTCTCTCTGTTTGGCCATTAGTCTGCAGATGATACGCAGATGATTGTGATATTTGTAATGCAGCATTGCGATATATGTATGATATATGTAATCTGGGAGACCATGGAGATGGACTATCTCTTTGATGAAGATTTTGTCTAACCCTGCTGATGTGGGCAATCCTGTTAGTGCGATAAAATGCACCATCTTAGAAAATCTATTGACCATGACCAACACCTTATTGAAATTTTCAGACACAGGTGACTTGACATTAAAGTGCATTGCTATGTTAGTTCAAGACCGGCTGGGTACCGGTAAGGGCTGCTAAATTCCCGCAGGTCATGAATGTCCTGACTTACAATGGACATAGACGTCACAATATTTCACATAGTAGCCATAGTCACAGTTCAGGGATGGGCACCAGAAAAAGCCACAGGTAAGATGACTGGTTATTCATACACCGAAAAGTCTTGCCAAGGGGTTATCATGGGTTAAGGAAAAAAATTTAGATCAGAGAGCCTAATGGACATAAATATTACCAAGGTGCATAAGAAACATGTCCTGTGCAATACAGGGAGCCCCCAGGGAAGAGGGCAATTGGGAGATCAATTCTTTGATACTGGAAAAAATTTCAGGTTTGATGGCCAAAAAGTGTCCTTGGCCATTGTACTAGGTTCCATTAATCTTCCATCTCTGTTTCGTTAGATGGTAGACCACCATTCATCTCCTTCTCCTGTAATTCCAGTTTAGAAAAAATGTTAGCAGTATGGTTCTTTGCATTGGCACAGGTTAGGAATTAAACGGGGAGGGTCGCAGGTCTTGATCGTTATTTTGTTCAATTCCCGGTAGTCTATACAGGAATAAAATGTCTTTTTTCAACAAAGAAGATCCCTGTGCCTGCAGGTAAAGAGGAGTGGTGGACAAGCCCTTTTTCAAAGGTCTGGTCGATGTAAGATTTTAGGACCTCCAATTCAGGATCTGAAAGAGGAAAAATCATACTCCCTGTGGGGAGGCAGTGTATCGGCTTCCTTTTTTTGGAAGAAAACATGGAATTTTTTATATGGTTTGGGGATAGTAATTTCCTGTTCTGGAGTCAAGATTCAGAGTTCTGAGGAGGCGAAGAAGGGGATCGGCTGCAGAAGGCTGATGGAGAAGAGATTTGCCCTGAAGTCCAGTCTAGGGATTATTTGGGAAAAATATTTGGGAAAAAGAATATTTTGGAAAAATCATTAGCGACAGGGAGGTAACTGCAGCGGGGTGTCAGTAAGTATGAAGACCAGGATGCAACTGGAGACACAGGAACCGGTGAGTACCCGAGACCAGGATGTGACTGGAGACACTGGAACCAGTGAGTGCTAGAGCAGACTGGAGACACAGGAACTAGTGAGTACCTAAAACAAGGATGTGACTGTAGATACTGGAACTGGTGAGCACTGGAGCAGACTAGTGACACAGGAACCGTTGAGTAGGTAGCAGTGGATCAGAGTAAAAATAGGTAATATTCCAAGCTGAGGTCAAGAGCCAAATGGGGAAGTAGTGCAAGCTGAGGTCGAGGGCCAAAAGAGTTCGAAATCCAAGATTAGGTCAGTAGCGAAGAGAGGACGTCGTACAACAGCCGAGGTCGGGACCAGAGCAGGAACATGAAAATCAGGAAGGCTTTCATCACTCCAGGCTGGCAACCTCTCCAGGCCTGAGGCTCCCTTAAATGCGCCATTTGGTACGCAGTCCCACACATGCACCCGGGTGCTTGCATGCGTGCATGCACAAGGGGTATGAGGCACACTGCACATGTGCCAGTGCAAACATCCGCGTATGCGGGTTCCAGCACCGGCCACAAATGCGCACACTAGAGCGTACCCTAATGTAAGTGGGAGCATATGCTCGAGGCAACTGGAATGCTTAGAGAGTGCTACCAAGCGTGCCCAGCACCACGACCATGATCCCCAGCTTGCCATCGCACGTTTGTCGGAACCTGAGAGGAGGAAAGGGAGGACAATCTGTAAGCACTTCATTTATTTTTATATTCCATGCTGTAGCAGCTTGCTTTAGACCATATATTCTCCTCTGAAGTTTGCATACTAGGTCTGCCCTTTGTTTAATCCTGGTGGTTGTTCCATGTAGATGTCTACTGTTAACGTGCCAAGTAGAAACGCTGTTTTTGAATCGAAGTGTTTGACTTGCATTTTCCTTATTGCAGTATTTTTGTGGTAGTTCAGAGTCTCTCAGCATATATCTGATCATTTTACCATTATTACCATTATTACCCTGAAGTATGAAAGGTTTCCTCTGAAACAAGTTACTTGTCTTTACTTCATAGTCCTATAATTTGCCAAGAACGTCACTCTTGTGTTGCATTAGGAAAATGACTGTGTATCTTGAAAATCACTATGTATCTGTTGCCTGCAGGTGTAGGTGGTTTTAGGGGACGACACACATCACTGTAAACTAGGTCAAGTGGTCTTGAAGCTCTATTCTGTCTGACTTTTGGAAGTTTTGCTCTTGTATCTTCGGATTTGATGCAAAATTCACATTTAATAGTAACTGGACAAGGGGATACTGTTAGGTCCTTTGTAATTCTTGTATGCATTCTGGGTGTCTGTGAACTAAACACCTGTGCCCCATGTGTATATAGTCAATGTTTTTATGGGTGCATAGTCTCATCTTTTTCTTCACTGTGTTGAGGTGATACAGATTATCATCTAGCTTGGCACTAGCTATCCTCTGCTTGCCATCCGGGATAGAACCTTGGAATTTTACAAAACTTTGTCTGTGGAGCTTAATTATTCTGTCTAAACACTCTGGCTTCCAGGGGAAGAATTGAAGCTACTGCCAAAAGGAGGTACATTTATACCTCCAATGGTGGTGCTTCTCTAGTATTTCCTTGACATCAGTGACATAAGAGCATGAGTAAGAGTAAATGCCTTACACTGCAGTTTTCTATACATCTTTTGGACTTTCAGATTTCCTTCCTGCCTCTAACTGTGATCATTCCATGCTGGGTATAAGTGCTCGTAGAAGAGATGAGTGGATTGGGCGATCTGTAGGGGCTTCCAACAGTGGGGCATCCCAATTCAAGATGCCCCATGAAAAGGAAGACTTATTGGCACAAGGGGGATGTTCCTCTTTAAGATCTTAGAATCTGTGTCTTCAATATATTTTTAATGCTTTGCTTTCCCCCCGTATAAGTGTCCAATGTCAGAGGGTGCTACAGGGCTTGTTTTGATTCACTAGATCTCCCACTAGGTAAAGGACAGCCAAAATCCAGAACACAAGTCTGCAAAGAGCCAAGGCTCTGACCTGAAAAATAAATGTGTTTGTCAGCATCAGCACAGTCTAAACAAAATTATGCATAAATCAATCTATTTTGCATATGTTTAAGTAAACATTATCTTGGGGGAAAATTCTCTGTGAACAAAATATTAAGTTTGCTTCCTTTTTTTTACATCGCCTCTGAGATAATTTTTATCTGTTCATTACATAAGGAAATGAGGCACGTGGGACATTAACAACAATCACAAAACACCTTTCCTGCTATAAATTTCATGCTTTTATTGTTTTTTAATGGTGTGTGTATTTGAAGCCTACTGGGGATTATTTATTAATATTTCTTGGCTGCAAATCGGTGCAGAAAAAGGCAAACATCTTTATGTAATAAACTGAGAGCAAAATTAGTAGCCTCTCCTTGACTACCTGCCCCCCATCCTTGCACTGTGGGACTTATAAACAACCCCTGTTGCATCTTAATTTCATAGGCCATTAAATAGTTTGGCAGAAAACTGATTTTTATGATGCATGTACAAATGGAACACATATCGATGTCATCATAGCCATTATATTCCTGCGGCAACAAAGCCAGCAGAGAGCAGTAACACTCTAAATTACCATCCCTAGATCATTTGCTTTTCTTCTCCTTCAAGTTCGCTTAGTGGACAAGACATATTTCTGCAAGAGTGTTATATTATATATTGTCAGGTCAATGGAACTCTTTCTTACAATAGATCAGCTTTCTTTAGATGATGCCGCAGAACTTAAAAATATATCAGTTAGTTACTCCTGAAAATATCCTTGGAGGTGATAGATTTTACAGCAGGAGCCAGAAATTAAATGTAGCTGAATCCAACCCATCCAATGTTACATTAAGCTTTAACGTTCAATTTCCTGTTCACGATTGTATTATAAAATGAAAAAAATACATGAGATAAAAAGCCTTTTTTAATCCAGAATTATCTGACTCTGATAATTAACACAAAGGTTACCATCATTTTTAATAATAATCTTTTTTGCAATGTTTAAGGCATAAAACAAATGTTTAATTTTTTAATGCAGGACAAAACCCAGGATTTTCACTATCCTGGGTTTTGATCCTTGTCTCGGGGGCATCCCTATTCCACCTGTACTAAGCTAGATACGGTCTATAACATACAAAAAATCACCTAATCACTGAAGGAGGAGGGAGGGGGCAGGCTATTTGCTCTGCACAGAAGCTGAAGCCAGGAGTTTAAAAAGACTCAATTTCACCCCCCCCCCCCAATGCCCACCACTTGCACACGCCTGCCAGTCCATTAACTTTATTTTCAATATATCTTTATTAAGGTTTTACAAGTTTTACAAAACAGAGGAAAGAAAAAAAAACAATAACAAAGAGGATCGCAGGGTGAGAATGACACGGCAGCTCAGCATGCGAGTCGCTATCTCATTTAATATGGGAGGATCCGGGCAAACCTCGCTCCCATCTGGGGACACTAAGAGAGTAAATAGGCATGAGGTAATAGCGGACAGCCACCAATAATGCCCAGCATATCAACCGGATCGCCCCCCCTAAAGGAAGGCACTCCCCTATTCACAGGCCCGTCCCCTCGTCCAGTTCCAATGTATAGCAACCGTAGCCATCCCCCGGCGGTCCGAGAGAAGAAAGTGGAGATGAGGAGAAAAAGAAAGTGACAAACAAAGGGGAAAGTGTATCTAGGAAAGACTTAAAAGGAAGAAAGGTTAGAGAAAGACAAGAAAATGGAACGAAGCACCTGAGCTTCAGGAGCCTATCGGCCCCGTCCCCAGCCCCCCCCCCGTCCAGCCAGACCCCATCGCTTCCATTAAAGGGTCATACCTTCATTCAAGGTCCCTCCCTCCCCTCCGCTCCACCACGCTCCAGCAGTATCTGAAAGTCGGGGGAAACCCGCGAGACCTCCCAGAGGGTCCACGTCCTAAGGAACCTCTGGGTACCCCCCTCTACCCCCTCAAGAGTCAGCTCCTCCATCCTCTTAATGCTCTCAACCTCCCCATACCACTCCACCAGGGACGGGACCACATTAGTGCGCCAATGCCTAGGTATCACCGACCTAGCGGCCGTGAGTAAGTGCCTCAGCAGCCCCTTCTTATTTGTTGACGCCGATCCAGGGATCATCGATAGGAGGGCGACCTGCGGAGTGTGTGGGACCTTCTCGAGTGTCAAGCGCTCATATATTCCCAATACTCCCTCCCAAAAGGCCCTCACCCTCGGGCACTCCCACCAAATGTGTAACATGGTCCCCGGGGCCCCGCCGCACCTCCAGCAATCCCCAGTGTCTGCTCCCCCAAATTTCACAAGATCCGATGGGCATCTATACCATCTCGCCAGGATCTTGTAATTTCGTTCCTGAGCCCTGGACGCCACAGACAGTCTGTGAGTAAGCGCAAACGATTTTTCCCACTCGCCGGGCTCGAATGGTTGTCCCAGGTCCTCCTCCCATCTCCTACAGTACCGGGGCAGCTCCCCCTCCTCCTCCCCGTCCCGAAGAATCCTATAGAAAAGAGATATCACATGTTTAGGAGGAGAAGGGTCCCGCAGGACCCTTTCCATAGGCGTGAGGGGGCAGGAGAGGCCCAAGACCGGCGCAAGAGATTTAATGTAAGCGACCAGCTGGGCATGTAAAAGCCAGGAGATATTCCCACGTTCTCCCCGGGCCCGCAAATCGGAAAGGGAGGGTGGACCCACCTCTGATACTATATCTCCCAACCTGGTGTCTTGAGATATATCCCATATAAGGAAGGACTTAACACTCACCCCTGGAGGGAAGGACGGGTTGTCAAATAGTGGGGTGAGGGGGCCCGGTCTGCGCGACAGTCTTCCCCGTCTCAAAAACCTATCCCAGATCTTCAGTAGAGGGCCCACCAGGTAGGGTAAACCCTGAATCCCGGGTCTGCGTGAGGGATCCACCCAGGGCAAGGCCACCAGACCAAGGGGGGAAACGTCTCCCTCGATGCCAACCCAGCATTTGTCATCTTTATGGTGGAACCAATCCGAAAGACGTACTAGCACCGAGGCAGCATGATAAGTCCGGAGGTCCGGAACCCCAAGCCCCCCCCTTAACTTAGCTCTGAAAAGCGTCTCCCTTCGAATCCTGGGTCTCCCGCTGCCCCAGACAAATTTGAAAAAGACCCGCTGGAGGGATTGGAAGAAGCCCCGTTCCGGTGCCAAAGGGACTGCCTGGAAAAGATAGAGAAACCTAGGGAGGATATCCATTTTAAGGATATTTATGCGGCCCAACCATGAATACTGTTTTTTATTATACGAGTCAAGGCTAGTAACCGTGGAGTGCCGAAGCGGGGCGTAGTTAAGCTTATATAGCTTCCTTAGATCAGAAGGTAATTGGACACCTAGGTATTTAATAGCTTCTTCCTGCCACTTAAAGGGAAAGTTTGCTTGTAAGAGGCGTTGAGTCTCTGCGTCTAGTGAGACATTCAGGATCTCTGTTTTGGATAAGTTCACCTTGAAATTGCTCAGTTCGCCAAAGCGTTTGAACTCCGCCAGGACAGAGGGCATGGATGTATGGGGTGAGGTTATATACATGAGTAGATCGTCGGCAAAGAGAGAGAGCTTGTGCTCCCTTCCTCCGCAGACGACCCCCCTGACATTCGGGTTAGCCCTCAGCGCATTGGCCAGGTGCTCCATCACTAGTACGTAGAGCAGCGGGGACAGGGGGCACCCCTGCCGAGTGCCGTTACGAATATGGAAGGAACCAGACAGGGAGCCATTCACCCTAACCCTCGCAGTAGGTTCCTGGTATAGAGCCATGATTCTTGCTAACATAACAGGGCCTAGGCCCAACTGGTCCAATGTAGCTCTCAGGAAACCCCAGTGTACCCTGTCGAACGCTTTTTCTGCATCCACCGCCAGTACGCACGCTGGTATAGCCTGCGACTGTGCGTAATGTATTAAAGAGATCGTTTTGATGGTGTTGTCCCTCGCTTCCCTTCCCGAGACAAACCCCACCTGGTCAAAGTTGATTAAAGAGGGGAGCAGCGGTTGCAGCCTAAGAGCGATAATTTTGGCATATATCTTTAGATCTATATTGATCAATGAGATTGGCCTATAGTTGCCTGGCAGGGTAGTGTCCCTGCCAGGTTTAGGTATGACCGCAATGTGCGCCTCTAAGGCCTGTCTCGGGAAGGAACAGTCACTTGAAATCGAGTTAAACACCTTAACTAGGAAAGGGGCGACCAGAGCCCCCAGTGCTTTATAGAATCTGGGGGTGAACCCATCAGGGCCCGGGCTTTTACCCGCGGGGGTCTCTCCTATTGCCTTCATTACTTCCTTCAGGTCGAATGGGTCTTCAAGCAAGTCACTGTCCTCAGCGGGCAGGGCTGGGAGAGCTGTGTCTCTAATATACTCTACTATTGGGGCACCCTCCATCTGAAGCAGGCCCTGGGCAGGAGTGGGTCCAAGGCTATAAAGCTTGGCATAAAAGGCTTGGAACTCGCCTGCTATCTGGGGGGTCCTGTGGAGCTCCGATCCCCCCCCCTGATCATAGGGATAAACGTGCCACCCCGCCTGGGATGGAGAGACCTGGCCAGCATCTTACCACACTTATCGCTGTGTTCGTAGACACGGGCCTTAAATCTGTCGCGATATTTGAGGAAGCACTGGTCGTACAGGCCCTTCAGGCCCTGTCTAGCGTCCAATAGCTCCCTCAAAACAGCCTGCGTGGGAGCGGTCTTGTGTGCCTCCTCCAGTTCCCCGATACGCTCCAGGGCAGCCCCAATCTGTTTCGCCCTGTCTCTCTTGAGCCTGGACCCGTACTTAATGAAGATCCCGCGAAGCACACATTTGAGGGCCTCCCACTGCAATGGAAGTGGGGTTGGGTCGTTCACGTGGTCAGATTGGAAATTGGTTATGGAGGCCTTGATTTCAGCTAGACACCCAGCGTCTTTCAACAGATTATCGTTCAGACGCCAGTTGTATTGCCTAGGGGCGGCTTCTGGGATCGGGAGACTCAAGAAGACAGGGGCGTGATCCGACCACAGTAACTGTCCAATAGAGGTATCAGGATCACGCGACAGTGCGTGGTGGCTAAGAAAGATGTAGTCCAGTCTACTATAAGTGTTGTGAGGGTGGGAGAAAAACGTGTAGTCCCTCGCCCCTCCATGTTGAACCCTCCAGGTGTCTATAACTTGAAGATTGCGGAGTGCCTCACGGAACCTTTGCAGTTTAGGGAAGGGTATCCCCGATTTACCCTGGGAGGAATCAAGACGCGGGTCGAGGGCCAGATTAAAGTCCCCCCCTATTACCAGGGTGCCCTCTGAAAACTCTTCTAATATACGCAATATCCCAAGACCAACCTCCACTTGGGCCTGGTTTGGTAGATACAGATTAGCAAGAGTGTACTTGGCCCCATAGAGTGTAAACTGAAGAAAAAGGTATCTGCCCTCCGGGTCTGCTTTCAATTCCATTGGCTCCAGAGGGACACCCCTATGAACTGCAATGGAGACCCCCTTGGATTTGTTTTCTGGATTAGAGCTGTGGAACCATCTGTCATAGTATTTGTTCCTAAGCTCCGGGATTTTCCCCTGACAAAAGTGTGTCTCCTGTAGTAGAACGATATCTACTCTCTCCTTGTGGAACCCGTATAATATTTTTGCTCTTTTCTCAGGGACGTTCAACCCTCTAGCATTGAAGGTGCAGATCTTAATACCTGCCATGGCAGCTCAAGGCTGCAATTACAGCTTGGGGAGGGGCGCACTGCGGCGGCCCAGGGGTTCGAAGGCCAAAGGGGACGAGTCTGAGGGGTCGGGGACGAGGACCGAGCTCCAGGGGAGACAACAATAGAAATAGAATAGGACAGAAAAGAAATTAGAGACCCCAATGGGGTATAGAAACAAAGGAGGAGATAGAAAGGAGGTAGAAAGAACCCAAATAGGCCCTACCTTACAGAGGAGGGCAAGTGCAAATACTGAGGACAATGTCCTCGAACGCCGCGCGCTATCTACCGGACAAGGTCCAATAGGACGGCGCGGGAGGTTGTTGTGGAAGGTAGCCTAGCCACTCAGGAGCCAACCCCAATTTGCTCAAAGATGCTAATTAGGCTCCCCCTCCCCCACCCGCCTATAAAGTAGCGAACCTCCAGTATCATAGGGGAGTGCTCTCCAAGCACCCCCAAACTCCAAAACGAACTCAGAACTAGCTAACTTAACAAGCAACAACAAGAAACAGTGACCTCGGAATGGCCCCCAAGCGGAATCCACCCCCCATCAGATCTAAATACAACCAAGGATCACCTCTCCTTCCACTAGGACCAAGGATAAGATGTTCCACTGTGCCCATTCCCCCGGTCCCAAGACCGGCGGACGAGCCGGCAGCCCCCCCCGCCACAACGCACAACGGGCAGGACGGGGGGAACGCCAGCCCGCCCACACAGCCCGAGAGGGGGGGCACGCCCACACACCCGTTCCACTCCCGACCACCCCCCAACAGCCCAAACACATAGCAAATGTAGTTCATAAAAGTCATTCTGAAAGTTCTTGCTTGGGGATCAACGGGATACAGAAAGCGAGGGGCGGGGGGGGGGCACAAGGAGAGGGACATCGTCATCGGGGCTGAAGGAGCGGCTAAAGGAGAGGATGGGGGATGGGAAATGGGGGGGAGGGGCTAGCGATCACGGATCGGCCCAGGGGCATCTCTCCTCCGGCCTCTGGCCATCCGGGGCCTCCGAGGTTCCCTCTGCGGCATAGGAGGTGGGGGGTCAAACCCCAACCAGTCCGGGACCGGGAAAGGGTCCGATTCCAGGAAAATAAACAAACCCGGGAGGTCTGCCTTGCTTCTGAGGGCGAACGTGGAGTTGTCTTTGCGTATTACAAGGTGGAATGGGTGGCCCCATTTGTAAGAGGCACCGACTTCTAGTATCCTGTCAAGGAGAGGCCGCAGCACACGTCTCATCTGCAGGGTGCGACGTGACACATCTGGCAAAATCGTAATTTGAGAGCCCCTGTGGCCAATCCTTCCCCTCTCCCATGCCAAGCGCAAGATCTCCTCTTTCACAAGGAAAAAATGAATTCTGCATAGGACGTCTCTGGGGGCCTGAGGGTCCCCGGCCGGGCGCCCGGCCACTCTGTGGATACGGTCGATAATCATCTCGGCGTCTGGCGGTTTTCCCAGCAGGCCGTTGAATAATTCTGTTGCCCATATACGTAGGTCTTCCGATCTAATTGATTCTGGGACGCCTCGGAGCTTCAGATTATTTCGTCTATTTCTGTTCTCTTGGTCATCCGTCTGAAGCCTAAGGTCTACCAGCTGTTGATGATGTAGTGCTTGATTTCTCTCAAGGGTCGCCAGACGTGTGTCGTAGTCTGAGCGGGATTCTTCAAGTGAGGCAACTCTAGTATCCAGGGCAGAAGACTTTTGCTGCAGGTCCTCGATTTCTCTGCGCAGGGCTCGCTCAATTCTGGTGGCCACTGCCTCCAGGTCCGCCCTGAGCTCAGCTTTAGTCGGGAGGCTCTGCAAGAGATCCCGGAGACTGGGATCCACAGGGGACTGCGGGAAGAGCTGTCTGACCGGGGCCCGGGCCGGGGGCATCCCATATCGGGGGTCAAGGGAGTCAGCGTCGGAAATGGGTCGTCGAGCGGGACCTGGGCCTCCTGGCTCATCCAGAAGGTCGCGTGAGTGGGACAGGTCACCTGGCGGGTCAATGTCCGGGCCCGGCGACCACTTCAAAGGTGAGGTCCCCATGGGGGGATGATGGTGTGTATGGTCGGTCCCAGAGCCCCCAGGGGCCGAGTGCACATCCGCCCTTATAATCAACGGGCTCCTTTCAGGACTGTCCCCCCAGGTGCGGGGTGTGAGCGGTGACTGAGCCGGTGATGGCCACTCGGGGGCCGAGGGGTCAAGCTGTGGAGAGGAGACCATGATGGTGTGGCCCTTTAAGTCTCTGTGCTCATGGTGGAGACCTTCATTGAAACTTTTCCCTGGGCAGCCCTCATTTTTATTTATACTGCGTGGCATGGGGGACCTGGAAGCAGATGAAGCATGTGGGAGAGAGGGTGGGGGCTCTACACAGCCCGTTCTCTGAGGCTCCAGCCTCTCCTCGCCAGCAGCACCGCGATCTCCCGGCGTGCTCACTGAGCATGCGCCGGCTGGAACAGCATAAGTCTCCGGCGGGGCCGGGGCAGACCCAGCCCGGCGCGTCATCTGCAGGGCGGCCTCCGAGCCGCGTCGAAGCTCCTCGCCGCTCATCCGAGCCTCCTCATCTCGCCCGCCCGGTGACGTCACCGCAGGCTCCGGACAGGACGCGGCCGCATCCCCCGCCGCAGCAACAGCCCCAGAAACCGGCATTAAGGTAGTCTGAGCGTTCCGCCGACCTAGGGGCTCCCCGCACTCCGCCGCCGCCTCTGTCATCTTGCGGCGGCTCCTCTCCCTCACGGGGCCGACCGGGCGCCATCTTGGGCTGCTGGGCTCCCTGCCCCGTCGGGTCCCGGCGGCCGAAAAAACTGCCGATGTCCTTCTTCGGGGGTTTTTTGGCAGACCCCCCGACTCTCCTCTTCCTCCCGCTCCCCATTGCGTCCGATCAGGGGGATATAGGGGGGCCTCGATCAACTAATAAACAAGGGGTAACGGCAGAGCTCGTAGCCTCGCGTCTTCACTCCTTCATGGCCAGGCCACGCCCCCCCAGTCCATTAACTTTAATGGGGACTGGGAGTGCACAGAGAGCACAGGATTCTGCTCTGTGTAGCCTCGCTGTGACCACTACAAGAATCACTGCTGGAATGTGCTGAGACTGGGATCAAGTGAGTTAATTTTAAGGCTTTTACACTGGAGCAAGGCATGGCTGGGTACTGACAGGCGATGACATTTGCAATCGCCAATTGCTATAAAGCGATAGCAGTCGCCAACTCTGCAAAGAGGCTGCTTGCAGCACTTTTGGAGGGCGAGTGGAATCGTCCCGCAGTCACCTTGCCAGTATGTGAAAGCACCCATAGATTTCTATGGGCAGCATTTCACCTGCGATTGTGGGGCAAATGCAAGCACTTTGCCCAGCAATAGCTCCAGTTTGAAAGGAGCCTAACCCTTCCCATCCTACCTCAGTGCTGGGGGGAGGGGACATCTACTTGAAACTTTAGAGTATAGTGATAGGTCAGTCAACCAATCAAAAATTCAGTAGTCTAGATGCCAATTCGTTGATTGAGTTTGAAAGTGGAGAATGGTTATTTTTATTCTGTCTTTATTCCAGTATGTCAAAGATGTCTCTACCTAATTGGAACACGTTTCCCATTTTAATGAATTACCTCCTATATCTCAATGATGAGGCCACTTATAGTAAAATGAAAATCTAGAATGGTACTAACTTTGCCTCTCTTTCATTTAAATTAAATGATGTGGCAACCTGAAAAGTCAAGGCCTTTGTTTATTTTTTAATACTGCATGGAAGGATTTCAACTACTTTAAAGTATAATTATACTGTTATTTGTCTATGTGCATATTGTGGTTATGAATCGGAAGCATGTTTCTTGTTTTGTCTACCCACACTCTGGATGGAGCAGATACTCTACAACCCATGAACTAGAGTAACACATATTATTGCTCATGCAGTTGGAGCATGCCAATATATTTTACTTCTAAACTACTTACTACTTACTATGAGTATGAGCCACAGAAATACATCACAGTTATGCCCAGGTTAGAACCTCTGGGCAGAGGATAAGCACATGTCAGTGCCCAAAATAACCATCTGTTCCCTGGAACTGTTTTCCTTGGGAAAGGTCAACAATAGTGCTGAGATAAAAAAAAGAGGCACTTTCCTAAAACGGAATAAAGAGATGATTTGCATAGCTCCACCTGCTGCAAGAATTGATGGATAATGCTATCTGTCCTTGTATTTGGGTACTGTGCAAATACTTTCCGTTTTAGGAAAGCGCCTCTTTTTCTTTACCTTAGAAGAGGGTTTTTTGGTCTCTTTAGCCCCCCTATATTAAGCCTAACATGGGTCTCTCCACATACTGTCTTGCAACTCTGTTTTGGTAATCACCAAGTCTCACTCCCCATACAGCCAGAAACATCTGCCCTAGTGCTGATGAGAGCATAAAGCTTGAAACATGGGATTTACCTGATGGCTACCGCCTGGTTGGCCTATGAGGGTCGCCAGCTTGTCCGGCTGAACCTCACTGCAGCGATTGGCCAAGTGCTTTAAAAACCTGTAGGAGAGAGGTGAAACTGACCTTTGCAGCCATGGAGGCAAGGGGCTTTAAAAATACTATTCGTTTTAAGACGGATGAGGGTTACTACCACCAGATGACTGGAGATTGTTTATTGGAGGGGATTGTGGAGAAGTTTTTCAGTGTTCCATTGGTGACTGTATGAAATCCAGGAGTTCCAGTATTCAGAATATTTTGTCACGTTTGAGGAGTACGCTACTTGCCTGGATGACTTTGAGCATTTTAAGAAGAGATGATTCCATTTTGAGGTTTTTGTCTGTTGAACCTCTTTTTCAAAAGGAGGAAATGATGGTGGCTGTTCATACATATAACCCTTGGATGGATTTTTCTTTACTGCTTGCTTTATTAAGACAATAATACTCTTCAGTCAGTGGAGGCAAGAGGATTGGCAACAAGAAGAATGTTTTCTTATGTCGTTATCATATTTTGTCCATTGGAAAATTAATCCTGAAGGTATTGGAAGAGTTAAGTTCCCTGTTCTGCTGTTTTTTTCTATTGGTGGGGACAGGGGTTTCTTGCTTTATAGGAACCAACCCTCCTATTGTCAGTCTTGTTGCAAATTTGACATGTCCGTGAGAACTTTACAATGGGTCTTTGTAGGAACTGTGGAGATGGAACCCACGAAACCAGGAACTGTACCAACCCTAGAAGTTGTGACATTTGTCGACATCCTGGCCACGTGCCTTTCTCAGGTCTGGCTCCTATCTGGGAGTGGTCCATGGGTGGCCGGTGATGGCTGCTATGGATGCTGGTCCAGCAAATGAGCTGGCCCGATCAACAGAGATGGAGGGCTGAGTGTGGACTCGGGCTCAGCCAGTGCTGCTGCTGATAATGCCAGCAGACCTGCTTTGGTGGAAAAATCAAATTTAGGAGCCAAAAGTAAAGCTGTAAAGAGGATTAAGTGAGCATTGGAGGATGGGTCACACCCGTGGAAGTACTTACAGACAATTCCGAGGAGATGCCTTGTTGGACATGGAGGGGAAGCAGTTCTTGCGACTTTCGGATTCTGAAAGAGACATATCTGAGTTATCTGATCCTTCTGAGAACTTACCTGTAAATGTAATGGACAATGTTTACGTGTCAAGTAGTGATATGTCTGATGATGAGGTATCTGTGGGCCTTCCTACTGCGGGGCATGGGGGAGGTGGCTGGTGTGAGGAGCATTATGAGAATACTGTGTCCGAACTTATTGCCCTTGGCACGGCCACTTCAACCCAATCTCTACAGCTTCAAGCTGATCGAAAGTCAGATTCTACATCTGAGTCAGTTGATTCTCCAGGTAGAGAGTTATTAAGAAGGACAGGCTGAAAGATCAATGCCTTGACTTAAGGGTTAGGGTTTTTGGAGTAAGATACTTACTTTATGCATTATCTTATTGTCTTTAATCTCCATCAATGTAAGGGTTATTAGCACACCCATTAGGAGAACAGCTATTGTAGACAGTTTAGCAAAGGAAAATTGTGACATCCCATGCTTCTGATCAGCTGCATGGGCCTGTCCTGTGGTCTCCTGTTAGTGCTTCTAAAATAGAAGGTTTAGGCTTTTTGGTTAGGAGTAAACATATTTCATTTGTGTCATAAAATATTATTATACCTGGCAGGATGATGGAAAAACATATTGAGGTTCCGGAACAAAGGATTAGAATTTTTAATTTATATGCACCAGTGGATAAGAATGAAAGGCTTGATTTTTTTGAAACTTTAACCTTTTACCTTTCAGGTCGTTGCAATACCTTAATAGTCGGTGACTTAAACTGTGTTAATTTTCAGGGTGAAGCAAAATTAGATGCCACGTCACATAAATTAAATGCAATTATATCTGATTTTTATCTAAAGGATGTCGGAGGTATTTTTAGGGGTATGATGGACCCTTTTACTTTTGTATCTGACACAGGAACTGTGAAATCGTGTTTGGATTATGTTTTATTTAGTGAAGGTTTTGAGGTTTACTACTGATTTTACACTGTTTTCGGATCATAAACTTGCAAATGTGTTTTTTCCGTATGGTCAAGTTTCAGTTTAGATATGAGAAATGGATTTTAGCGCGGCGTAAATTTGATAATCTCTTTACTTGGTGGGACTGGTTCAAAAAGCAAGTTGTATATTTCTTTAAGGAAGAAGGGCGGAGGGCGATACAGGAGGAGATAGAATTGACTTTGTTAATTTACTCGCATTCAGATGCTCTATAAACTTAGGAATCTTGACAGAAACGTGGAGGTGAAATTGAATCATGCTCGGGAAGAGAAACAGAGGTTGGTGCTGTGTAAGGGGGGGAAATTGATTTTTCATTCAAAAGTAAAGTTTTTGGAACAAGGTAAAACATGCACACAAGATTTTTTAAAGAAATCTCTTAGTAGTCTGGATGCTTTTAACTCTGTACTTACACCGGAGTGTGATGGAGGGGGAAAACAGGTTATTATCCACAATTTTTATAAAGACTTGTTTGTAGGGTATGACTCTGCAGGATAGGAGGGGAGGAGGAGTATGCTAATATTGTACAATCTAACTTAAGTGATGACGTTGTTAAGGTTTTGGCGGATCGTGTGACTATGGAGGAAGTGGAAGAAGCAAATAATAAAACACCAGGGAATGATGGGTTACCTGTCAAATTTTATAAGGCTTTAGTGGGGTCTTATTAAAAATGTGGTGTTTTAAGTGGTGTCTAAGGTTTTTGTGGAAGGGAAATTGTCTGACTCAAAGGGGATGTCATATCCTTGATTTATAAAAAGGGTGAGAAGCTTGATGTTTCGAACTGGAGACCAATATCTTTATTAAATGTGGATTATAAAATTGTGTCAAAAATTTTAACTAATCGTCTAAATCGAGTTGCGGATAAAATGTTCTGTCCATTTCAAACATGTGCAATATCTGGGAGGGGAATGTCTGAATGTTTTATTGAACGTTATTAAAGGTCTATATACTGATAAGTGAACCTTTTCATGTAAGGTCAGGAGTGAGGCAGGGTTGTCCACTGTCTCCTTTTGCTTTTATAGTTGCAATGGAACCTTTTTTACTCTTAATTTTAAGAGATAAGTTTATCAAAGGTTTTGTTGTGCCTAGGTGTCAAGGTCTGGCTATTAAAGGCTTAGCTTATATGGACGATGTTGTTCTAGTGGCTACTTCACAAAAAGACTTAAAGCGGGCTAAATTTCAGCTTGTCCCTCTTTTGTGCTGTTTCACACATGAGGGTAAACTGGAAAAAGAGGCAAGTATGCAGCCTTGGGAAGGAAGCTCCTTTTAATGCTGGAAAAGTTACAGTGGTATCAGAAGTTAACATTTTTGGGAATTGTTTTTTAATAAAATGCTTTCCGGTGAGTTCGGGTCCCCAAACATGAATACAGACTTCAGCCAGGGGGCTGAGCAGCCCATCAACCAGCTTTAAGTCCATAGCAACCACAGCAATGGCTGTGATTGGTCAGATGGGACACGTGACCCCATTGTTTAAAAGGCGGCTCCAACTGTCAAAGAACTGCTACAGCGCTGTTGGTTAGAGAGGAAGAGGCTGTAGCTTCATTGAAGGACATAGAAAAATTTAATAATTGTTCGGTTCAGGGCAGTTAGGTAGGGAGAGGAGGCTCATATACTAAGGGACAGGGAAACATCTTGTCCTTTTCAGGGCACTGTCAGTAACTGTAAATGTATACTTTCCTCTAAAGTCATTCACTGCAAGTGTATATGTATGCCGTGACATTAACTTCAAGTATATACTTATATTTAAAAATATTATTTTTCATTATTTCATTTTAATGTATTCTTTTTATAATTTATGTTAATATTTTAGGTACTTACCCTACCCTACTTTTGAAGGTCAAGCTCGGCAGACGGGCGATCAAACTCGGCAGACAGGCAATCAAACTCGGCAGACGGGCGATCAAACTCGGCAGACGGGTCATTTTGGATAGGGCGATCAAACTCGGCAGACGGGTCACTTTGGATAGGGCGTTCAAACCCGGCAGACTCGACAGGCGGGTGAGCAAACCCGGCAGTCTCGGCAGGTGGGCCATCAAACCCGGCAGACTCGGCAGGCCAATCAGATTGGACAGACTGGACAGACAGGTCAGATTGGACAGACTGGACAGACAAGTCAGATTGGACAGATAGGTCAGATTGGACAGACAGGTCAGATTGGACAGACTGGACAGACTGGGCAGACAAGTCAGATTGGACAGACTGGGCAGACAGGTCAGATTGGACAGACTGGGCAGACAGGTCAGATTGGACAGACTGCGCCAATGGGTCAGATTGGACAGACTGGGCAGACAGGTCAGATTGGACAGACTGCGCCAATGGGTCAGATTGGACAGACTGCGCCGACAGGTCAGATTGGACAGACTGCGCTGACAGGTCAGATTGGACAGACTGCGCCGACAGGTCAGATTGGACAGACTGCGCCGACAGGTCAGATTCAGCTGGAATTTTTGATTTCTGGGCTCCAAAAACTGTAGTCAGGTCATGGCCAACACTGTCTCAGGAATATTTAAGTAGGAAGTAGTTATGAATAGCAGGAATTCAACCACATTTTCACTGAGATGCTTGCTATGATTTAACCAGGCTTCAGCCCAGAAAAACAGCTCATCCTCAAACAGGAAGTAAGCCACCTGACGACTCAAGGTTGTCATAGGAGACTGCCGAATATAAGGCTCCAGCAGTAACTTTGGGACAGCCTGGAGGAACTGGGGGTAAGTGGCCAGGGTGAGCTCTTTAAAGCGAGGTGGAGACACAAAGATATATCCGTCTGTGGGAACTGTGGGACGGTCAGAGTCCATAGCAACAAATGCCCTTTTGGAAATCTTGGGGGCTAAAGCTGACTACACACGCAAACAGACAGACAAACTGCCTGCGCCACAAGGGAGACAAACTGGCGATTACTCAGAGGCGTAGGGGACCTGGAACTCGAGGAGCCCGTAACCAACCTACTTCTTCAGCAGAGCTTCTGAAAGTGAAGATGCACAGGCCCTGGGTAATCTCGCGATGGTCGCAGACTTGGGAAAGGGAAAACACATCCATATAATTGCTATATTTTTTTAGACTTATGTCCTTTGTGAATTATATTTGGATTGTTGAACTTGAATATTAATTTGTTGTAAGAGTTATTGTTTTAGTTGGTTACCTTTGCTTTGTGTATTTTATATTTGGTTGCAGGAACCGCAAGATGTGCCACTCGCTCTTGCTCCTGATGCCTGTTCTTTGCCTGCAGAATGCGGGCCAGGGGTTCTCTAATCGGGCACTATGCAAAACCCGTCCCGTGGCAAGGGGCCTCTGTCTTTTGAAGTCCAGATTTAGGTGTTTGGACCATACGGGGGGGGGGGGCACTGCAGTATGACCCCAACAAGGTTATCCCAATATTTTAATTTACGTTTTTTTAACAGGGACCACACGTGCCAGAGTGGCACAACTGAGTGTCAGGGTCCTTCAAGTGGTGGGCGAGATGCAGGAGCTGCGCAACTCGTTGGGAACCACAGATGAAGAATAATGTTCAGTGGCCTGCCATTGCTATGTATTTTTTTTTTATAGTTGTGAAAATTTGAAATTTTCAAAATTTTTTACAATTTTATATTTTATGATGGAATTAAAAAAAAAATGTTACATTGTCATTTCATTTACAAAATACATTAACACAAAACTAATGGGCCCAGAAATATTTAAAGATGAATATTCACATGACCGAGAAGTGATTTGGGTACGTTTTAGGGGGCTAAAATAGAAGAAGAACCTAACCGAGAAGTGGTTTGGGTGAGCTTTAAGGGTCCAAAAGGGAAGATGGAGGATAATGCTAAGTGGTTTGGGTGAGCTTTAAGGGTCCAAAAGGGAAGATGGAGGACAGTGCTAAGTGATTTAGCTAAAGATTGTAGTAGAAGTGAGGGTGGCAAATATGTAGGCGAGCACTTTAATGAGTTAAGTTGTAGTGCGCAGGCGCATGATCGTAAGGATTTCCATCTGGACGATTATTTATTGAAAAAGGGAAACAGAAACGAACGGGAAACGTAAAGGATTCATTGGAGGATACGATGGGAAAAGGGCAAAAACGAAAGCCTACGTTGTAACATGTGAAAATGAAACGGAAAAGTCTGGATGGAAAATGACATCCTCGTATTCGTAATCTGCCGTACGAAAGGACGGAAACTTTACAGAAGGTTTTCAATGCATGCACAGAATCGCTCGTACACTCATACGAGAACGGAAACATTTCCAAAAAAAACAGATCGGAACTAAAACGGAAGTTTTTTTTTGTCTCTCTGAATCGAGCCTAATGTGTCTATTGTGAGAAACAAGCAAACATAAACACTCAGATTGCTATACATACGGCGCAGTGAGGAAAAACATACAGGCATGAAGTCCAGTCCAAAGTAGTCCAAAAAGCAAACAGAAGGGAAAGCAATGGCTCACAAGGAAGTCCTGGGTTCAGGATTCAGGATTCAGAGGCTCTGCTACAGAGTTCAGGTTCTAGATGACAGAGTAAAATGCTGAGCGCTGACTACATGCCAGACTCAGCATATAAAGGCCAGCAGCTAATTAGCCCAGGTGCTGGCTGATCTCCAGGAGCTCTGCAGGACAGCACCACCTGGTGGTCAAGCTGCATACTACAGAGAAACAGGCAAAGGCTAAGGAGGAACAAGGCATGACAAGCATCATGTGACGCTGGAATCCGCTGTGCACACTAGAACACCACTAGGGGAAGTGAGCGCTACCTGGAACATTGCTGAGGCCAGGCTGGGAATGTGAACATCTGGGCACAGCCAAGCAATGGGGATCACTCACATGCCCGGACAGGGCAATTACCAGTGAAACTGTTGATATGGAGGACAGTAATGTACATGTTTATCCCCTGCTATTCCACCCTGAATGCCCAGCCATCAATCCACTTGCGAGTTTCAACTTGAAGCCGATGGTTAACAGGGCCTGGTTTGACTCTCTCCCCCACTGCTGAATGGAATGATCAGGATTTAAGCAGCATATATAATGGGACTGCTGCAAGCTATAACCAGCAATTTACCTGCATATCTTTAGTGTACTTTACAGCAATATGCCGGCTCCCGTATGATTGGTGGTGAAAAAAAACTTGATTATACCTCAAAAACCTAAAATAGTGTTGGCTAAATTTCGACTTTAATCCTTCAACAAATATGTTTAGTTTGCTTAAAAATTAATTCAATCAAGGGGCTTTCTAACTAATGCAATCAGTGTCTTGCAGCCATTTCAGCTAACAAATCACACTGAACCGGTTGTATTAGACAAATCAACCGACAAATTGCTTCAAGACTAGAACATTTCTTTGTGGGTTAGAGATGGGGAGGCGAGTGAAAAATACTTGATTTTGCTCAAATATTCTAATACTGCTAGTGTCTCCTGTAAAATACTACTAATTCCTGGTCAGATAGGCTCCAGATTAAACAGATGCAATCTTGTAGTTATTTATATTTGCAATGTGAAATTTGTTTGTAGAAGAAATGTATTCTTAATGTCTTTAAGTTCAATGTGCCTCTTTCTCCTCACTTGTCTCTTTCCGGTTATTTTAGGTTACTTCCGCATGCTTTGATACTGGCAACTTCCACACAGAGAAAACTGAATTTGCTTGGGTCAACTAAATCATGCATAGCTTTCCTTTGATACTTACTGTCAGCTGCTTGTGAAAATGGTATTAAAGTCTGTAAATCTTCGGCTATCCTAGAAATTATTTAGTGGCATTTTTTTAATAATAGTATTAGCATTTTACAACTGGTGGCTGGTTTGAGAAATATGAAACAGACACATTAAATCAGACTGCCGACTTTACGACAATATTATTTACTGTCATCTCTATTCTTTATCACGCTTTGCCTGTTTGCAGTTTGTTCATGGAATTGCTAGAAGAGAAAGAAAGACAGATTACCACAAAGACAATGTGGTCTGGTGCACAATGTTATTTGTCACATGAATTCTTAGTTAATTTATGCAGACTGGAGTAGCAAAATGCTTAAAGTCTCTCTCTCTCTCTCTCTCTCTCTCTCTCTCTCTCTCTCTCTCTCTCTATATATATATATATATATATATATATCTTGGTATTGTACTTACAAAAAAGTAATTATAATTTTAAATAAAATCAAATGTAGCCAATAGATATTTGGCTAGTTCATTTTGGCTATAGCTCATTATTAACTATTGGTTTCCACCCCTCTAGATGGTATCTAATTTCCATTAATCATTTTCTATTGTTGAAATAATGTCTCTCTCTCTCTCTCTCTCTCTCTCTCTCTCTCTATATATATATATATATATATATATATATATATATATATATATATTGGTATTGTACTTACAAAAAAAAGTAATTATAATTTTAAATAAAATCAAATGTAGCCAATAGATATTTTGCTAATTCATTTTGGCTATAGCTCATTGTTAACTATTGGTCTCCACTCCTCTAAATGGTAACTAATTTCCATTAATCATTTTCTATTGTTGAACTAATCTCTCTGATAAAGAAAAGATTACATAAAGTTGCCACTTCAGCATTTTTGGTTCTTGTTCTTGGGGATGGTTTTGGGAGCCAACCTGGGAGATGGGATGCAGAAAGTCTATCTGACTCAATGATTAAATGCATGTTTCAAAGCACTGCAACTGAGTTTTACTAAGAAAAGCCTCTTCTGAAAACTTTTGGATCATGGTACCTTTAGGTGTGCATCTTTGTATGGGGGGGGGGGGGTAAACTGGACCATCAGCATCATTTAATGAAAAACCTATTCCCCAGCATCTAAAATTTCCAATTTTTAGTCTGCAGAGCGACAAAAGTCAAAGCAGAGAGTCAAAAGACGCTTTCTTTCTTCAGGCAGCTTAAGACTTCATGGGCCTCTATCTTGGATGTTTAAAGGCTCAGAAAATGCCCTAGGTGCAGATAGGATGATTTTTAATGTGGGCAATCTGTAAGAACAGGGCGGGGGCATACAAGCCTCTTATTCAGGGTGAAAGTCTAGTTTAACAAATAAAGACTGAAATCTCAGTACTCATTAGGGTCGATTCAAAGAAACATGTAACAGCTTTGATTTTGGTGCCGATCATCCTATTTTTCCCGTACGCTCGTGCGTTCGTATGAACTTGCGAGTGATTCTATAAGCAAATACGTTTCTATCCTAAAATGTACGTCCGTTCGTATGGCAGTTCGGGAATCAGACCTATGTCAGTTTCCATCCTGAATTTTCCGTTTCATTTCTCAGGTTGCAACATTGGTTTTGCCCTTTTTCCTTTTTTGTCTGGACGTAAATCCTTCTGATCTTGCGGCTGCGCACTACAAACTTACCTCATTAAAGTGCATTCTAAATATTTGGTCTTTTATTTTTCTTTATTTCATTCATTTTGTAGTAACCAACCATTAATGAATGCATTTGCATAAGTAAATCTTACTTTGTTTAATTTTTAGTTAACTTGCATTTTTTACTTGTGGATTTAATTTTAATATTTTGGCTTCAAATGGTACAACTTAAAATTTTGTGTGTGGTTACCCACACCCTCTACATACAGATTGCTCTCAAATATAAAAAAAAACCCAGCAACTTCTGCATGTTATGAGTCTAGGAACAGCCAAGATGGCGGCTCAGGTATTCTCGGGCAGCCTGCAAACAGAAAGGGCCTTGTGACTGTGTTGCTCTGCATTCTTTGATTTCTGACCTTTCCGTGCCCCCAGCTCTGCTGTGTCTGTGCAAAATACAGCAGTAACCCACATCCTGCACTTTATCCCGCTCTCCTCTCCTCAGTAAGTGTGATGCATCTGACCAAAGATGTGCTTAAATAATTAAACAAAGCAAAGGTAAACAACTACACCAATAAATGCAATCTAAAAATATTATTCTAGTACATCAATTTAAAAATAAATAACAAAGGACATAAGTTTCTTTAATTAACGCAAATATATTGCAAAATAAAGGTTTCCATGCAAAGGACTAATTAAGGTCCACATTAAAATGCTTTTATAAGGCATACATGAATCAGGTATGCATTGCCATACAATTTATGGGCTCGGCCATGCTGATACATGCAGTTCATTGGAGCTCAAGACGCGCAGACTCCTCCACATAGCCAAAAAACCTGTTCAAGAACAGCAATCCGACTGCTAAAAGGTGTCGGCAGTGGCTTTCTTTTAAAACGTATTTAGAGGTTTGAAAACTGTTCTCTGAATCACACCTAAACACATTCGATTATCCTAAGTTTTACCTTTTGATCCTAAGTTTTAGGATTTGATCCTAAGTTTTACGTTTTGATCCTAAAATTTAGGAACGAACTTCCGATGATCGTAAGAGCATATACGCATTCGTACGTAGGCTCGTGCGAGTCGGAAATGGCCAAAAAAACATGAAAAAATGACTAACACCCACCCAAACTTACGATTCTCGATCCGAAATCAATTAACTTTTGCTCTTTGAATCGAGGGGATTGTTTTGTGTTAGCCACAGAGAAGACAGCACATTCAAACACGTCAAATCACACTACAATAGTGACAAGTTATTTCACACTGCCTTTCACTCCCAAATTTCAGATTTAACGCTAATAATACTTTATTTTTTCAGTTATACATAATTTTACTCTACCCAATTGTCTTTCAATAAAATGTACCCCGGAGCAGGAATTTGAAATCTAAGATAAGGGAGAGCAGTAAGGTGCCTGAACAGCATTACACAATAGCACGGTTTTAGGAAGCATGCTAAGACATGCCTATAGGATAACTTGGCTTTAGACTAAGTGCCAGAACACTGCTACACTGTAACACGTGTTTATGATGAATGCCAGAACACAGCATAATGACATGGAACCTACCTGATCACAGGAACATTACCATAGTACTTCTGTAGCTGGCTTTATTCTGTCACCCATACTGTACTTGCTGGAAAAATTTCAGCTGTTAAGTAGCAGGAGCTTGGGATTTCTGCCCCCCCCAGGCCAGGACCAGCCTTCCACTTTCCCAATGACCCCCCCAGTTTGCATTCCAGACAGTGAATGAGTGCCTTCCATAGGTGAGGCTAGAGCATTGCAAAGACAGATCATGAGCAGAGTTGATATGTTCACTCCTATGATGGTACACAAAGTATGATAGGGGCAAATACGGTGGCAGGGGTGGGTATGACCTCCACAGACATGGCTAAGGTTATAGCACTGGGAGCACAGCCAGCCCTAAATTTGTGTGACCTACCAGGAATTCTCCCAGGTCTACCTATGGTCCGTTTATCCTGGGGCTGCTATTTTGACAGAATGGTGCTGCAAGTTACAATGACTGATGTCAACTAATTAGCTTTAACTGGTGCACTAGGTATAGGCTGGTTTGTTGGACCCGAATGGCGATTAAAAAAACACGAGTAAGCGCCACCCTCTACCGCTGTCTTCTAAGGTGCTGCACACCATGTTTATTCATTTTTGCTACCCTGAAAAGATTGGCGCTGTATATAAAAGGCGCTGGTCAATGTTTCAAATTAGTTACAGGGCACATTGTTAACAAAAATAAGCCCCCCAAAAAAAGGATTTTACAATTTAAATTTATATTTTGTGATTTCTAGGTCCTGCTTTTACATTGATGAGTCAAAATGTGAGTTCTGTACAAATAATTGTGTGTAATATCAATTATAAGCTTAAAACAGTCCAATACACTTCTGTCCATTGTGGTCTATGGGATATTAACCTACAGAGCTGATAAAAAATATTGCAGCCTAAATAAGAACACCAGTCACAGTGAACTGTAAGGCACAAGTGATAAATTAGATACAGGCTGCCAGAAACAATGATGCTGCCTCTTTTCTTTTTAAATTGGGCACTGAGTGGCACAGCAGCTAAATATTGGTGCTGAGTGGTATTAACAGGCACTGAGGCTTGATAAATCAGGCTCTAAACCTAGAGTTCCTTTTTAATCAAGTACTACTTTACAAATTCTAAATGTCAGCGTACCACCTGGGTGGTACATACTGTATATGAGGTCAGTTACCTAAACCTGATTTTAAAAAAGCACAAAAAATATTTAAGGTGAAGAAAATGCAAATTAAATGCATCACAGATCAGCAGCCTTTCCTAGTACAACCTGACAGGATCTCATATACCCACAGTGATATTGGTTGAAAACCGCTATTGAAAATGAATGAACTATTGTCTAGTCAAACACCTAAAGTGAAAGTTTACACAAATACGATACTAGGTCCAGTATAATAACCACCCCTGGGGCATCCTGATGAATCCCTCACCTAATATTCTATAATAATATTGGGCAAACCCACAGTGCATGTGGGCCCGGTGGTAGTATCTCTCACGGACCTTAAAGGGTAATTCCACTTTAGATGGCATTTTTAAAAGTTTCCATTATTACGTGCCAATATGATTTTTCTATGCTTTTCTATTTTACTGCATCTCAACAGTTTCCTTTAGCAACAATGTTTTTGGTGTGTTTTGATTTACAGATCCTGACTCTAGCTTGCTAATCATCTGATTGACAGAGACGGCAGGTTTAACCCTTTGAGTGCCAGCCTACCTAGAGTTTTTGTCACCCTCTGTTGCCAGATCACATTTCACTATTTTGCACTACACATGTTCAACTGTGATTTTAGAATGGATTTCCCAGGAAAATGTTATATTGTTTTTTTTTCAGCAGTGTCTGGGCTTCAACATGAAATGTCTTGTTTGGCCTTTTTTTTAGTGTATTCTCAATACTTCTGGGTGAAATATGTGCTAAACATTTTTAAAAATCAAATTTTTACAATTTGCAGTTTTTTTTTGTAATAAAAAAGTTTGTAAGTATGTAAGTTTGTCAATAAAATCTTATTGCGTGTGAAATCCCAATTTCTCCCAGTTACAGCAGTACCACATATGTATTGGTAGACACTGCCCAAGATGCCCCAAACTGAAACAGCACTTTAGGAAATTTTCAGATAAAATACAACTATGCTATGTGCTCTGCGCAACTTGAAGAAAGAATGCAACCCTTTACATTTGATATACCCCCAACAAAATATATATTCTCTGAAAGTAAACACATCAAGCTTTCTATGCGTATCAGGCTTGTTGACTTGGACGTAGTTTTCTGGAAGTAATTCCTCAATTAATTCTTTGGTTGCACAGAGTTTCTCTAAAAAAGAATAAAAAATAAGAATCAAAGCCACATTTTTCTAAAAAAAACTATATGCAAATAAGAAAAAAAGTTAAATCTGAAAAAGCAAGGTCCCCCCAAACAGAACAACACCCAACAAGGAAGAGTTGCCAAACACCCCAAAGTAAAGCATGTGCGTAATGGTAATTTTACTTGAAAATTTCGGCTCTGCAGACAAAGTGCGCACCTTGCGCTTTTTCAACCAAAACAGCCTTTACATTTGGAATACCCCCCCATAAACCATATATTCCCTGAAAGTACACATGTTAAGCTTTCTAAACAGACCCAGTTTGTTGAGGTGGGCTCATCTTTCTGGAAGTAATCCCTCAAAGAATTCTTAGGTTGCACAGGGTTTCCCTAAAAAATGTATAAAAAAGAATAAAAACGCATTTTCCTAAAATATCAATATACAAACAAGAAAAAGAAGCGAAATCTGAAACAACATGGTCCCCCGAGCAGAACAATATCCAACATACAAAGGTAATATTAACCCTTTTAATTGCCCGCCTATTTGAAGTTTTGTCACCCTCTGTTGACTTTTTTTTTCAATCTGGAATTTTTCACCATTTTAAACCATGTTTAACTGTGGTTTTTGCAGGAATTTTCAGGAAAATTAGAGATATATTTTTTTGCAGCAGGGTTTGGGTTTAACATGAAATAATAAAAATATATATATTTTTTTAAATTGTCTCCTTTATTTTTAAATAAAACAATTGTTTTATTAAAGAAAACCATATTGTATGTGAAAGCCCCATTTCTTCCGATTACAACGCTACCACATATGTATCGGTAGCCCCCCCATTCTTGCCTAGGAGATGCCCCAAACTGAAAAGATCACTTTATAACATTTACAAATAAAATATAACAACTATCTACACAATAAAGGGTTAAAAAAATGGCGGCCCCTTTCTCGGGGGCTAGCTTTGGTGGCCCCCCCCGCCCTTCTGGCTACAATCCCACACCGCCTTAATTGTCCCCATGCCATTCCGCCCCCTCCTTGGCTTTGGGGAGGCAGGTAATGGGGGCCTGGGGGTAAATAACAAGTCACCCGCTAGCCACAGGTGACTTTCCAGCCTCTAAGCCTTGTAAACTGGTACAGGGGTCTCATGGGCCCATTACCAGTTCACAACAGGTTAAATATAAAACAACACACACACACTGAGAATTAGTTTTTTTTATACTTACCTCCCATTTCTCTCCTTCCCCCATCAATCACTCAAGCTTTTTATAGCTGCTAGGTGACAGAACATAAAAAAAAAATAACATGAAAAAACAACACAGGATCCCTTAAGAATGCCCAAAAAAATTACATGGGGACCCCTTGCTCATCATAACCAGCCCGGGACCGGCTATGGGGGCCTGTAGAACAGGGTGCAGGGGCCAGCTTTCGGCTAAAAGCTCAGTGGGCCTGGGCTCTTCTGCCCCCCATGGCTTTGTGGAGGCAGGTAATTGGGGAAACTGCTAGGCTCAGGTGACTTGCCAGCCCCCAGGCTTGTGAACTGGTATAGGGATCTCATAGATCCCTTATCAGTTTACAAGGGGTTAACAGTAAAAATAAACACACACACACATGATATTTATTAGTTTTTTTCTCTACTCACCTCTGATCCTCTGCTTTGCCCCAGGGATCATAGCCCTCTCGCCCCTCCAACCTTCCTCCTCCAAATGCGATGGGCCTTTTTATGTTGTTATGGTTAAGAAACATAGGTCAGTGTGTTGGTTTCTGGTAGATGGATGTTTGTCCTTTCCCTTAATACATATGGTAGTGGCAAGGAAAATGATTTCTGTTGGTGACTGGGTGAGTGTTCGTGTCTGTAGTCTAAAAGACACCCAGTTTTATTCAGGAAACAAAACATCCCCTTAATAAACCATCTGCCATTGGACTTTTACTAGAGGGAACCATCTTGGACACTATAGACATAGGGTCATTGCATACCAACATCTCAGATGATGACGGTATTACTGCTTGTGCATGGTACCTGGAGGAACGCAACCTAAAGTACCTGCAAATAAAATCACAAAAATAATTTGTTTCATCTGGACCTGCGACTACTTCTATTTTGGCCAAGTCCTATACTTGCAACAGGTGGGTGTGGCGATGGGCTCAAGATTTGCACCACAATATGCAAATTTATGGGAAAACTGAAATGTGCCACTATTCTAATCATCAGCTCTGAAAGCCAGGAAGCCCTCTTTGATTTCCCCATGAGTATTAACAACTTCCATCGCGCAATAAGTATGAAACGCACAAGTCACTAACAGAAATCTATTTGCTTCCAGCTTCCTCCAAAACCACGGGGGATCATATACAACAGGAACTGTTCTGACACCATGGACAGAAACGCGCACTTGGGCAATCTAAAAAGGGACTTCATTAAGCAGGGCTATAAATCATCAACAACAGATTACCAGCAATGGCCTTAGCAATGTTTCCAAAATGTGGTTGACTCTACAGCATCCAAATGTAATTTTCAACAATAATTCACTGCTTATGCATTGTCTGCTTGCTGCAGTTATCCTGTCTATGCTTTTGCACTGCAATGCTGATTATGCCTATTAGTTAAATTTAGATTAAAACCAATATATGAATATGTTTTCATTGGCAGGGCTAGCACGTTTGTGTGAAATTTGCTAAAATATAATATATCTAAATGATTACCTGCAAGAAAAATATACTTTTAAATATATTTTAGTGAGTTGTAAGCTTAAATTAGGGATGAGCGAATCGATCCGGACGAACCCGGATTCGTTCCGAATTTCATGAAAAATTCGATTCCGAACGAATCCGAATTTCCCCGAGATTCGATTGATCGTTGACATTGAAGTTTTCCTTTAAACTCCATTTATTTCAATTACAGGCATTCTAAAATGGTGGAAGCACATGTCCGGACATATTCTCTGGGGCAAGGTATCATGGGAAAGTCACATGCAGCCTATGAGCAGCCAGGAAGCCCGGTGACGTCACCGTGCTATATAAACCCGCGGCCATCTAGCTTGTGCGCATTTCAGCGTTCTATTGGGGCCAGAGCACAGCTGGTTACAGACAGGGACAGAGAGTTAGAGATAGGTAAGGAGAGTCAGAGAGGCAGACAGAGAGGTAGACAGAGCCAGGGAAAGATAGTGAAAGATAGGGAAAAACCGGAATGATCATAGAACAGCATAGAAGTGACAGTGAAAATTTTTTTTTTTCATTAGCCAGATCAGTTTTCAATTCAATTTCATTTCTTTGTGCTGTAAATCTGCCTTGCCACTGTGCATCCCATCTATGCAGTGGCTTATTTAATCCTATCTGTTACACACAAGCATTTCTAAAAACTGGATTCGTTTTAATTTAGTTTTGATCACTTTTAAATTGGTGTGCTTTGTGCTGTAAATCTGCCTTGCCACTGTGCATCCCATCTATGCAGTGGCTTATTTAACCCTATCTGTTACACACAAGCATTTCTAAAAACTGGATTAGTTTAAATTTAGTTTTAATATTTTTTGGTCTGCTTTAAATACACCAGCCCACATGGGCATCCCAAACCTGCATTTAGCACCCTATCTGTTATACTAAATATGTTTGTTCATCTTTAGCTTAATCAAACTATTGCATTTTGAATTGGTTTTTGTCCTGCTGCCAAAACACTAGGCCGCAGGGTATCCCAAACCTGCACGCAGCACCCTATCTGTTATACTAAATACGTTTGTTTATCCTCAGGTCAATCAAACTATTGCATTTTGAATTGGTTTTTGTCCTGCTTTAAACACACCAGCCCACATGGGCATCCCAAACCTGCACTTAGCACCCAATATGTTATACTAAATACGCTTGTTGATCCTCAGCTTAATCAAACTATTGCATTTTGAATTGGTTTTTGTCCTGCTTTAAATACACCAGCCCACATGGGCACCCCAAACCTGCACTTAGCAGCCTGTTATGCTAAATACGCTTGTTGATCCTCAGCTTAATCAAACTATTGCATTTTGAATTGGTTTTTGTCCTGCTGCCAAAACACTAGGCTGCAGGGTATCCCAAACCAGCACTTAGCAGCCTATCTGTTATACTAAATATGCTTGTTGATCCTCAGCTTAATCAAAATATTGCATTTTGAATTGGTTTTTGTCCTGCTTTAAATACACCAGCCCACATGGGCATAACAAACCTGCACTTAGCAGCCTATCTGTTATACAAAATATGCTTGTTGATCCTCAGCTTAATCAAACTATTGCATTTTGAATTGGTTTTTGTCCTGCTGCCAAAACACTAGGCCGCAGGGTATCCCAAACCTGCACTTAGCAGCCTATATGTTATACTAAATACGCTTGATGATCCTCAGCTTAATCAAACTATTGCATTTTGTATTGGTTTTTGTCCTGCTGCCAAAACACTAGGCGGCAGGGTATCCCAAACCTACACTTGGCAGCCTATCTGTTATACTAAATACGCTTGTTGATCCTCAGCTTAATCAAACTATTGCATTTTGAATTGGTTTTTGTCCTGTTGCCAAAACACTAGGCCGCAGGGTATCCCAAACCTGCACTTAGCAGCCTATCTGTTATACAAAATATGCTTGTTGATCCTCAGCTTAATCAAACTATTGCATTTTGAATTGGTTTTTGTCCTGCTGCCAAAACACTAGGCCGCAGGGTATCCCAAACCTGCACTTATTATACTAAATACGCTTGTTGATCCTCAGCTTAATCAAACTATTGCATTTTGAATTGGTTTTTGTCCTGCTGCCAAAACACTAGGCCGCAGGGTATCCCAAACCTGCAAGTAGCACCCTATCTGTTATACTAAATTTGCTTGTTGATCCTCAGCTTAATCAAACTATTGCATTTTGATTTGGTTTTTGTCCTGCCAAAACACTAGGCCGCAGGGTATCCCAAACCTGCACTTAGCAGCCTGTTATACTAAATGCGCTTGTTGATCCTCAGCTTAATCAAACAATTGCATTTTGAATTGTTTTTTGTCCTGCTGCCAAAACACTAGGCCGCAGGGTATCCCAAACCTGCACTTAGCAGCCTATATGTTATACTAAATACGCTTGTTGATCCTCAGCTTAATCAAACTATTGCATTTTGTATTGGTTTTTGTCCTGCTGCCAAGACACTAGGCAGCAGGGTATCCCAAACCTACACTTAGCAGCCTATCTGTTATACTAAATACGCTTGTTGATCCTCAGCTTAATCAAACTATTGCATTTTGAATTGTTTTTTGTCCTGTTGCCAAAACACTAGGCCGCAGGGTATCCCAAACCTGCACTTAGCAGCCTATCTGTTATACAAAATATGCTTGTTGATCCTCAGCTGAATCAAACTATTGCATTTTGAATTGGTTTTTGTCCTGCTGCCAAAACACTAGGCTGCAGGGTATCCCAAACCTGCACTTATTATACTAAATATGCTTGTTGATCCTCAGCTTAATCAAACTATTGCATTTTGAATTGGTTTTTGTCCTGCTGCCAAAACACTAGGCTGCAGGGTATCCCAAACCTGCACTTATTATACTAAATATGCTTGTTGATCCTCAGCTTAATCAAACTATTGCATTTTGAATTGGTTTTTGTCCTGCTGCCAAAACACTAGGCCGCAGGGTATCCCAAACCTGCACTTAGCAGCCTATATGTTATACTAAATACGCTTGTTGATCCTCAGCTTAATCAAACTATTGCATTTTGTATTGGTTTTTGTCCTGCTGCCAAGACACTAGGCAGCAGGGTATCCCAAACCTACACTTAGCAGCCTATCTGTTATACTAAATACGCTTGTTGATCCTCAGCTTAATCAAACTATTGCATTTTGAATTGTTTTTTGTCCTGTTGCCAAAACACTAGGCCGCAGGGTATCCCAAACCTGCACTTAGCAGCCTATCTGTTATACAAAATATGCTTGTTGATCCTCAGCTGAATCAAACTATTGCATTTTGAATTGGTTTTTGTCCTGCTGCCAAAACACTAGGCTGCAGGGTATCCCAAACCTGCACTTATTATACTAAATATGCTTGTTGATCCTCAGCTTAATCAAACTATTGCATTTTGAATTGGTTTTTTTCCTGCTGCCAAAACACTAGGCCACAGGGTATCCCAAACCTGCACTTAGCAGCCTATCTGTTATACTAAATACGCTTGTTGATCCTCAGCTTAATCAAACTATTGCATTTTGAATTGGTTTTTGTCCTGCTGCCAAAACACTAGGCCACAAGGTATCCCAATCCTGCACTTAGCAGCCTATCTGTTATACTAAATACGCTTGTTGATCCTCAGCTTAATCAAAATATTGCATTTTGAATTGGTTTTTGTCCTGCTGCCAAAACACTAGGCCGCAGGGTATCCCAAACCTGCAAGTAGCACCCTATCTGTTATACTAAATTCGCTTGTTGATCCTCAGCTTAATCAAACTATTGCATTTTGATTTGGTTTTTGTCCTGCTGCCAAAACACTAGGCCGCAGGGTATCCCAAACCTGCACTTAGCAGCCTATCTGTTATACTAAATTCGCTTGTTGATCTTCAGCTTAATCAAACTATTGCATTTTGAATTGTTTTTTGTCCTGCTGCCAAAACACTAGGCTGCAGGGTATCCCAATCCTGCACTTAGCAGTCTATCTGTTATACTAAATACGCTTGTTGATCCTCAGCTTAATCAAACGATTGCATTTTGAATTGTTTTTTGTCCTGTTGCCAAAACACTAGGCCACAGGGTATCCCATATTGCCAATTTTCATAGTATCTGGTGCCGAGAAGCAGTTCCTCACTTTATTTAGCTTCTTCTTTTTAAAGTAAACACATTTTTTAACGTACCTATTGCGCATTTCAAATACATAAAAATGTCAGACAGACAAGTCCTAGGATGTTCAAAGAGGAATGGCAGAGGCAAAGATTCAGCTGGCAGAGGTCGCAGCAGACTAGGGGCGAATGGCAGCAGGAGTCACGGTGAGAGACCTGATCTGCCAGTATCTGCTAGCGGTCGTGTCTTCACCAGAAACGCATCTGCCGTGGTAGATTGGTTAACGCGATCATCACAAGTTACATCTGACACCCCCAGTCTAACATCGGTAGGTTCCTCTGACACAACCCCGAGTTGGCATGGCCCGAGAGCAGTCCCTATCCTCCCATTGCCTCTGTCCTACGCTGTTCCCTCCCCCAGCGACGTATCCTATGCTTTGGGTTCAGCTCCACTCTTTAGTGAGGAGGACGATCAGATAGAGGACAGTCAGCAGCTACTGCCCAGCCAAGAAATGGAGGTGGCTTCTTTAGCTAGGCAGACAAATAGTGATTTGGACAGTGTCGTGGGTGTTGCGAGCGTTCCAGCTCCTGCACCAGACACTGTTGAGGAAACCGAGAACATCAGTGATGTGCAGCCACAACTTGATGATGATGATGATGAAGCCGATCGCACTTGGGAGCCGGGTGATGAAGGGGCTTCATCGTCATCATCAGGAGAAGAGGGGCGCAGGTTGCCCCGGAGTCAGCAGCTGAGGCAGCAAGGTGTTAGCAGCATGGTTGGCAGTCATCATGGGGGAAGAATTGTAAAGCCTGGAGCCAAACGGGGCTGGGGCCGGGGTAGAGCACTTGCTGCGTGGCAGGCTACCTTATCGGGAGGTAGGGGAGCAGGGGTTCCTGGAGTTGGCGACAGTAGCAGTGAATCAGTGCGGACTGTTGGTGGGAAAAGTAGCTACTCGGCAGTGTGGCAGTTTTTCCTGAAGCATCCACAGGAGGGTAACATGGCCCCATGCAAGATATGTAGGCAGAAGGTGAAGCGTGGCCAGGGCCCAAATGTTGGCACCACGGCCCTGCGTCAACATATGATGCGTCACCATAAAGCAACCTGGGAGAACCGAGGCTCCCAAGGGGTGGCTCAGCCTGCTTCCTCACCAAGTGGCAGCTGCTCCCAATTTCTGCCAGCCAAGGCTCCAGCACCTCAGCCGAAGGTGCGTCATACCCATCCTCTGTCGCTCCTCCTGATGCTCCTGCTCCTCCTCCTCCAAGTCATGCATCCTGCCAGCAATGCATCAGCGAAGCCATGTCCAAGAGACAGCAGTATGCGCCCACTCATCCTACGGCGCAGAAGCTGAATGTGCTCCTGTCCAAGTTGCTGGTGCTGCAGTCGCTCCCTTTTCAGGTGGTGGACTCTGCACCTTTCAGAGAACTGATGGCTTGTGCCGAGCCAAGGTGGAGAGTGCCAAGCCGTCATTTCTTTGCCAAGAAGGCAGTACCAGCGCTGCACACTTTTGTTGAACAGAAGGTGGGCCAGTCCTTGAGCCTGTCGTTGTGTAGCAAAGTGCATGGCAGCACCGACGTCTGGAGCTGTAACTACGGTCAGGGACAGTACATGTCGTTTACAGCCCACTGGGTGAATGTGGTCCCTTTGCAGCAGCAGCAACTTGGACAGGTCACGCTGCTTCGGCCTCCACGCTTCCTGGCCATTGTGCCTGTGACACCGTGCGACTCGGCCGCCTCATCCTCCGCCTTCTCCTCACCCTCCACTGTAGGCTCAAGTCTCAGTGCCCCTCCAGTCTACCATGTGTGCAGGGCACGGAGGTGTCACACTGTGATTCACATGGTTTGTCTTGGTGAACGGAGTCACACAGGGGAGGAACTGCTTACATTTATTCATCAAGAAATCCAAACATGGCTTACTCCAAGAAAACTGAAAATGGGGACCATGGTTACCGACAAAGGGAAGAACATTTTGTCTGCGCTGCGACCAGGAAGGCTGACCCATGTGCCCTGCATGGCTTACGTCTTCAATCTGGTTGTGAAGCGGTTTCTGAAGTCTTCCCCCCATCTGCAAGACATCCTAACAACTTCAAGGAAACTTTGCATGCACTTCAGCCACTCATACACCGCCAAGCACACCCTTCTTGAGCTACAGCGTCAGAACGGTAGCCCCCAACATAGTCTGATTTGCGATGTTTCCACCCATTGGAATTCCCCCCTGTATATGTTGGACAGACTATACGAACAGAGAAAAGCCATCACGGATTTCTTGATGATCCAAGCGGATAGGGGGACTCCCCTGTGTAACTTCAATGTCAACCAGTGGCAGCTCATACGTGACACCTGCCGTTTGCTCAGGCCCTTTGAGGAAGCCACTTTATTTGTGAGTCACCAGGATTACGGGATGAACGACGTGATTCCACTGCTTCATGTACTACAGCACATGTTGGAAACCATGGACGGTCAGGGCACTGGAGACATGCTGTCTACATCTTATGGCCACATGAACCCCTTTGGAGCTGAACTGGAGGATGAGGAGGAGGAGGAAGAAGAGGAGGAGTGGCACAGTGCACAGTTTAGGCTTGGAGAAATGGCTGGTTTATCTAGTCAGCTGACAGGAGAGGAGGAGCAGGAGCAGCCAGAGGAGCTAGAGGGTTGTGAGGAAGGCGAGACAGAGGACCCGGACACACCGTGGCAGTATGCAGTGGAGATAGAGACAGGTAGTCCCTCCGAGTCACTTGCGCAAATGGCAGGAAGCATGCTCACGTGCTTGGGTAGTGACCCCAGAATTGTTTCCATTTGTCGGCAGGATGACTTCTGGCTGTCCACCTTATTGGACCCTCGCTTCCGGCACAAAATGGGGGAATTTTTTAAACCCGCTGAGAGGGAGGACAAACTGAACTACTACAAAGACATTCTACGTAGTCAGTTGGCCGATGCCTATCTGCGCCATGGTCCATACTCTCACAGGTCTGACTCGGGGGACCTCTGCGCTCACCTTCCACTGCCATGCCTGCTGGGGGGGTTGGCAGGAGCATCAGCAGCAGCTCCATCAGCAGCAGCCTCAGTCTTCAGTCGCTAATGAGTAGCTTTCTACACCCGCATAGTGAGGCTACTCATGAGCAGCAGGAAGACCTGGAGCAGGACCTGAACCAGCAGGTCATGTCATACCTTGACATGACCCTGCCAACACACCTTGAGGATCCGCTGGACTTCTGGGCAGCCAAACTTGGCTTTTGGCCGCAACTAGCAGAGTTTGCCCTGGAAAAGCTGTCCTGCCCGGCAAGTACCGTGCCATCTGAGCGGGTGTTTAGTGCGGCGGGGGCCATAGTTACGGCGAGGAGAACTCGTCTGTCAAATAAAAAGGTGGAGAGACTCACCTTTGACAAAATAAATCAGGGATGGATCAGCCAGGATTTCCACCCATCAATGGCTGATGCATGCGACTAGATTCAGCATGGTGCCACGTTTTACACTTTCCAAATGGTGCAAAACATATTTATGTCTTTAGGCCAATTTTTGGGCTCCTGCTGATGCCTACTTCAGGGTGTGCCTTTCAGCCAATTTTTGGCCTCCTGCTGCCAACTCCAGGGTGTGATTCATCCAATTGTTGGGCTCCTGCTGCCAACTCCAATGTCTTTTTAAAGTAATGTTTGGGCTCCTGCTTCTGCTTGCAACTCCAGGGTGTGATTCATCCAATTTTTGGCCTCCTGCAGCCTACTCCAGTGTCTCTTTAAAGCAATGTTTGGGCTCCTGCTGCTGCTGCTTGCAACTCCAGGGTGTGATTCATCCAATTTTTTGCCTCCTGCAGCCAACTCCAGTGTCTCTTTAAAGTTGTGTTTGGGCTCCTGCTGCTGCTTGCAACTCCAGGGTGTGATTCATCCAATTGTTGGCCTCCTGCAGCCAACTCCAGTGTCTCTTTTAAGCTATGTTTGGGCTCCTGCTGCTGCTGCTTGCAACTCCATGGTGTGATTCATCCAATTTTTGGGCTCCTGCAGCCAACTCCAGTGTCTCTTTCAAGCTATGTTTGGGCTCCTGCTGCTGCTGCTGCTTGCAACTCCAGGGTGTGATTCATTCAATTTTTGGGCTCCTGCAGCCAACTCCAGTGTCTCTTTAAAGCAATGTTTGTACTCCTGTTGCTTGCAACTCCAGGGTGTGATTCATCCAATTTTTGGGCTCCTGCTGCCAACTCCAGTGTCTCTTTCAACCAATGTTTGGGCTGCTGCTGCTGCTTGCAACTCCAGGGTGTGATTCATCCAATTTTTGGGCTCCTGCTGCCAACTCCAGTGTCTCTTTCATCCAATGTTTGGGCTGCTGCTACTGCTCGCAACTCCAGGGTGTGATTCATCCAATTTTTGGGATCCTGTAGCCAACTCCAGTGTCTCTTTCAAGCTATGTTTGGGCTCCTGCTGCTGCTGCTTGCAACTCCAGGGTGTGATTCGTCCAATTTTGGGCTCCTGCAGCCGACTCCAGTGTCTCTTTAAAGCAATATTTGTGCTCCTGCTGCTGCTGCTTGCAACTCCAGGGTGTGATTCATCCAATTGTTGGCCTCCTGCAGCCAACTCCAGTGTCTCTTTCAAGCTATGTTTGGGCTCCTGCTGCTGCTTGCAACTCCAGGGTGTGATTCATCCAATTTTTGGGCTCCTCCTGCCAAATCCAGTGTCTCTTTCAAGCAATGTTTGGGCTCCTGCTCCTGCTGCTGCTGCTTGCAACTCCAGTGTGTCTTTAGTCCAATTTTTGGGCTCCTGCAGCCAACTTCAGTGTCTCTTTAACCCTTTAACCACCAGCCTACCTGGAGTTTTTGTTATGCTTTGTTGCCAGACCATTTTTCACTATTTTGCACCATGCATGTTCAACTGTGATTTTTGAAGGGATTTCCAGGGATTGCCCAGGAAAATTATATATTGTTGTTTTCAGCAGAGTCTGGGATTTAACATGAAATATCTTGTTTGTCATTTTTAAGTGTATTCTTAATATTTTGGGGTGAGATATGTGCAAAAAAATCAATTTTTTAGAATTTGTAGTGTATTTTTGTAATAAAAAATGTAAGTTTGTCAATACAATCTTATTGCGTGTGAAATCCCAGTTTCTCCCGGTTACAACGGTACCACATATGTATTGGTAGACACCCTTTCCTGCCCAGGAGACTCCCCCAAACTGAAACAGAGCTTTAAGAGATTTTCAGATCAAATACAGCTATGCTATGCGCTATGCGCACCTTGCAGTTTTTCAATAAAGACAACCCTTTACTCTTGAAATACACACCTCAAGCTTTTTAGGCATACCAGGCTTGTTGATGTTGCCACAGTTTTCTGGAAGTTCTCCCCCAATGTATTCTTTGGTTACACAGAGCTCCCCTAAAAAAGGATAAAAAAGCAGAATCAAAGCCACATTTTTCTAAAAAAAACTATATACAAACAAGAAAAAACAAGTTAATCTAAAAAAGCAACATCCTCCGAACAAAACGATACCCAACATGCATTGCTACTGTCAAAGGAAGAGTTGCCAAACACCCCAAAGTAAAGCTTGTGCACAACGGTAATTTTGCTTGAAAATTTCAGCTCTGCAGACAAAGTGGCACCTTGCGCTTTTTCTATCAAAGCAACCCTTTACATTTGGAATACCCGCACATACATTTCCTGAAAGTACACATGATAAGCTTTCTAAGCATACCCAGCATGTTGTAGTGGTCCCATCTTTCTGGAAGTAATCCCTCAAAGAATTCTTTGGTCGCACAGGGTTTCCTTAAAAAATGTATAATAAAGCAGAATAAAAAATGAGTTTTCCTAAAATATCAATATGCAAACAAGAAAAAACAAGCTAAATCTGAAAGTGCAAAATCCCCAGAGCAGAACAATACTCAGCATGCATAGGTACTACTAACCCTTTTAACTGCCAGCCTACTTGAAGCTTTGCCACCCTTTCTTGACAGGTCATTTTTCACCATTTTGCGCTATGCTTAACTGTGATTTTTGCAGGAATTTCCAGGAAAATCATATATTTTATGTTTGCGGCAGAGTTTAGGCTTTAACATGAAATGTCTTGTTTGTAATTTTTTTACTGTTTTTTTAAATATTTTTGAGTAAATTAAACAAAACAAAAAATATATATATTTTTTAGAAAATTGTCTTCTTTATTTCAATTAAAACAAGAAAACCATATTGCATGTGAAAGCCCCATTTCTCCCAATTACAACAGTACCACATATGTATCGGTAGACCCCTGTTACTGTTCAGAAGACCCCCCCAAACTGAAAAAACACTTTATAACATGTAAAAATAAAATACAACTACAATCCACACTATAAAGGGTTAAATCAAGAAAAAAAATGGCGTGGGGTTCCCCTTCCCGTGGGGGAGGTAACCCCCATTTTTTTTTAATTTTAAGGGTTAAAAACCCTTAAAAATTCCCATCAAAAATGACATGAGGTCCCCCCTACCCAGCATAACCAGCCCGGGGATAAGCTATGCAGGGCTTGTAGAACAGGGTGCAGGGGCCAGCTTTGGTGGCCCCCCGCCCTGCCAAGTACAAGCCCGCACCACCTAAATCAGCCCGGGCCCTTCTGCCCCCCCTGGGCTTTGGGGAGGCAGGTAATAGGGGGACTAGGGTTAATGGCAAGTCACCCGCTAGCCGCAGGTGACTTGACAGTCCCCGAGCCTTGTGAACTGGTATAGGGGTTTCATGGACTCCTTACAAGTTCTCAATTGGTTAAAGTGGACCAACACCCAGGGATGATCGGCCAGGGAATCTACAAGATTCCTGGACCGTTCTATTCCCTCCCCCCGGGGCATCCAAAATCGGGATGCCCCTCTGTGTGAAAACCCCCGGAACACCCACTACCACTTACTTGAATCCCGGTCCTACGGCGCATCTCCAGCAGGGAGCGTGCCTGCGCCGGCTATTTATGAATGGCTGGCGCGGGCAAGCTCCCTGTTAGAGGGAAGTGGGGGATGCGGCCGCCAGCGCGCTCAGAGCGGCTGTGCTTAGACATCTCTTAGAAAACCCTTAAAAATCCCCCCAAAAAATGACATAGGGTCCCCCCTACCCAGCGTTACCGACCCGGGTCAGCTATGGGGGCTTGTAGAACAGGGCGCTGGGCCCAGCGTTGGTGGCCCCTGGCCCTGCAGGCTACTAGCCCGCATAGCTACTTAGTGGCCCAGGCCCTTCTGCCCCCCCCTGGCCTTTGGGGAGGCAGGTAATGGGGGGCTGGGGTTTAATGGCAAGTCACCCGCTAGCCACAGGTGACTTGCCAGACCCAGAGCCTTGTGAACTGGTATAAGGGGTCTCATAGACCCCTTACCAGCTCACAAAGGTTTAACTGCAAAAAAAAGACCACACAAAATTATTTTATAAAAAAAAATAATTTTTTTTTTTACTGTACTTACCTCCCTCGCCGCTGTGCTGACAGATGCCGGTGATCGCCATCCAGAGAAGGGGGAGGCAGGAGATCAGAGGATCTCCTGCCACCTCCTTCCCCGGGCACCGATCACCGGCATCTGACAGCTGAGAGCGCTGAAGCCGGTGATCGGGGCCGGGATGACGTCATTAGCCCCGGCCCCAAAGGGAGGGTCGGCGGGAGCCAGCGCAAATGCAGGTAAGTAAATGTCATTTTTATTTTTTTATTTTTTTACAGGAAAGCCAGTGGCAGCTGCAACGGGGGGGGGGGGGGTGAACCCTATTCCAGGCCCTTCCCTGCAGCCGGAGGAGGTCCTATGCGTGTTACAGCAAGGCAGAATGGTTTACAACCCTATTGAGGCTCTAGGAGGCTCAGAAATAGCCGTTTTTAATAGCGATTCGTCGCGAATAAATTCGGGTCGAAACTATTTTTGTCAGAAAATAAGGCGAATCAGTTGAATCGAATTTTCCAAAAGTTCGCTCATCTCTAGCTTAAATATGATCGTTTGGGTTTTCGCTCCACTTTTTTTTCAGAGGACAGTCTGAAAGATAGCCACTAAAGTCAAAGGAAAGCTATTTATCAGTTTCCCACCACCACCTACAATTGCTGTACTCTGGCAGTACAAAGGATTATCATGTGTCGGTTTCCTCATATATATTATATCACACTGCACATCTCTACTTGTGAGGAAAAGTCTAGAGACCTTTAAGCATTATATAACAATAGGTGTGTTTTTTATCAAATATTTTCAAGCAGGCTTTGAATTCCAAGACTCACCATGCGTGGCAGGTTCCTGTGAAACAGAGTTGGAAAATAGGACATTCCTTGGTAGTTTGTGTCAGCTAATGATTATCTGTCCTCAGCAGCGTTCCCACCCCCAGCTGCTCTCCAAGTATGTTATGAAGAAGATTTAAAGCTTCAGCAAACTCTCAGCAAGAAAGTGGAAGTCCCTCGATTTTTACAATTGGGCCTCACTTGTAAAAGAGATCAAGCGACTGAATTCAAATTCAATCAGCAGAGAAAATTGATTTTTTTATTACCTTTTATTTACTTTCGGAATCGATGGCACTGATTACACGGTGCATAATACAGACAAGGCTTTCACAGAATCTGCATGGCAAATGTGTGGCTGTATTAACTTGTGAAAAAGCAAAATAAACCCTGTGTATATAGAAGTGAAAATGAGCAATGGTGTATCGAGTCAATACCAGCAGGTGCTGAAAATACATTATATTTTAAGTCATTGCAGAAACCATATGTACATTATGGGTGGCATCCCTGTTCATTTTCAAAAATTCAAGCTGCAACATGTCAAGCTTTACTTGCTATACTTTTACTATTCAATAATTATTAGTAATTATTTGTTTTATTATTTATACAAAATATACATACAATAATGATATTTCTTTAATCCCTTTGAAATTAAATCTGAAAAATTAATTGTATTTGATTATAAAGGGCAAACTAAGAAAAGCATAGCTAGAATAAATCAAATACTTCAAGAGATGCTAAAAAATGAAGTTCAAATGCTTCAAGGTGAAACAATTCTAAGGCCCTTATTTAAGAAGGGATAGCGTCAGGTAGTGGCTGGTTAATGAGAGGTAGCGACAGGTAGCGACTGGGATAGCGCCATGTAGCGTCTGATTCATCATTATCCCAGCCTCAGCGTACAGCGCCAGCGTTCAGCCTTGCACAGCGCCAGGTATGACCTCTCGCTACCTGTCGCTCTCCCATACATTTCAATGGACTATCCTTTCCTTCTCTTTAAACTGTGTTTTTGTTTTTTTTTTTCAAAAAAATCACAAATAATTCTTTGACCTCTTCTGGCATTGAAATAGCAGTTTTTTCATACTTTTTTCATTTTTTATATTTTTCTTCAGAAATAACATTACAGGTCTGGCATTAAAGTGTTCATGTTACAATGTTGTTACAATGTAATTCCATATGTTTTCGCTTTGTTACTAGTTGATAGATGCTTGAAAACAGACTTTAAACACACCGTCTCCTGCGCTCTGGGCTTCAAACAAGTATTTTTCAGCGCCAGAGATTTGTGAGGCTGTTTTTTTGCTGAATATGGTGTGAATCGGTCGCTATGAGCAGTCGCTAACATCACTCCCATACAGCGCTGTACTGGTCAAATAGCAACTCCTCACAATGTATTCAACATTACTGAACAGCGACTGAGTCGCTATAAAGTAGCGACCCACGGCCAAGCACTGCGACTACTAGCGGGCGCTCTGAAAATGCCTGCTACAGACGCTCATCTGTCGCTACCTGCCGCTAATGATGAATCAGCCTGTAAGTGATACATTGTAATCAGAAAGGGAACAATCTGCCATCCAGGGATGTTTCTACAATCCTATTTATTTGGTGGATGCTGCCACTTCCTCAGAGATTTCAGGATACGCAAATAATCTTCTTAAACTTTAGATTTAAAATGATTTTCTGTGTTATCAGCTGAGATGCGTTGCCATAGTGATAATGCTGGTCAACTACCCTCCAAGTTCCCAATTATAGACTACCCTACTAATCTTTATTTCCTGCTGCCCTCCAATGTTTTTGAAGAAAATGAATCCCATGAGGACTTTACAAGGCAAGTAAACCTACTACTGTATGTAAGCAATATCTATTTTTATTAGGTTTATGATGCCAAGCTTGACAGCAGTTGTTACACGGGTAGTCTATGCAGGCATAACTTCTTTTAGGAATGGTCAACACAGGACTTGTGCTATAGATTTTTTTGTGGAAGCCACCCATGCCGCCTTGTTCCTGCTCGTCTGGATTGCCTACAGATTTCTCGCCCATGTTGAAGTATGGCAAGTAAAACAACGATAAAATCATGAATCCCAATTCAGTATTTTCTTTGTGTTCAGCACAAAGGGGACCTTTGTCACACATTCTGCACAAAGAAATGTTTAGTACACCCTATAGATTACCCAAACAGCAAATGTTTAAAGACTATACTGTACATAGTAATAGGTCAGAAAGGGGTATATCTGGACAGGAAGCTACTGTATCTGGCAGAATGAGCCCTGTACCTGGCATCTGGTGCTACCCAAATACTGCATACCATTAATGTCTATAAATAAATAAAATAAATGCAGCAATTTTAATTGGGAGTTTCTCCCTATTATTAACCACCATGCCTGGTGGGGTACAATTAATCAGGTGCGCACACTGATGCAGAGGGCAATTTAAGGTGATGAGACTTACTAACAAACAAACAAGCAAGACTAGGGCTGCTATATGTCACCACTAACCTAATGTGATTTGAACATGCTTGTATGGATACATCTTTTTATAACTTCTATATTCATCCAAAGTAAGCTGGCACAACTCTTGTTAGTAGACATATGGTTCTTCAACACTGTATGAATAAACTGGTTCAGAAGTTAAAATGAGAAAACGAGCAGTCAGATAGGTTAGCAGCTGGTGAAAGAATTTCTTTCTTAATTCATATCACATGAGTCATTCAATTCTTTTATGCTTCCCATAATATTTAACGTGCTCGTTTGCTTGTGTTCCATAGATACAACCTGAACTTTTATTTTCACCATAAACTTGAATAGCGTTGAGATTTGGGTGCTACCAAATTTTGGCTGAAATACGACAGAACCAGAGGCATATTGGAGCACCACTATTTTTATTTATCTTCAGAATATGCTCAGGATATTACTATACAAACATTTTTGAATGCAACTGATTTGATTTTTTTTATCTCAGTCACAAGGTTTTTAAATAAGTTATTAAAGACAGCTTGTTTTAGGTCCTATGTTGCAAATGCTATAAATTTCATGGCAGCCCATGCCTGAAAACAGAGGGGTCTAAAGCTTTCCAACCTTGTGACAGTGATTTAATAAACATTTCTAGCTGAGACCCAGGCTCCCTCTCAATTACATTTACACATGGGTATAAGTTCATACTGTTTATTAAAAAATCTTTCTCCTGTAGTTTTAACGGAGTGTTTTAGATTAATGGCCCCTGTGGAGTTTAACTGCATTTCACTTCATTAAAGGGAGATTGGACAAAAGGTTACTTCAATTAAATTCAACACTTAACCTTAAATCTTTATAGATTTTTTTTAAGAAAATGTGATAAAATTGCCAGCTGTATCTTTCAAGATTATTAGACAACATCCATTTTGCTTAGGACAGTGGCACATATTTCTATGTTCTTAGTTTGCACACAGAGAAAAGGTGGCATTTTATTATGTTGATAATTAATTTCCAGCTGATATATATATAGGATATGCCATCACCAGGGATTCATTTCCCTTTAATACCTTATGATTGGGGCTTTGTGTATCAGTAGCCTCACAGCTGATGTAACTATTGTTCCCCCTATTGCCATTAGGGTCGCTATAGAATTTCATGGTTTCCCACTCTCTAGTGTTAGCTTAGAGCAGTCTGCTCTGAGCCACCACTAGATAGTGGAACTCACATAGGGAAGTCTATCTCTATCAGTCAGACTTCCCTTTTAGAACACCCCTTCTGTCACTCAACTATTTGGTTTACTCAGTCCATTCCGTGCCAAGTGCAGAATGAACTGCAAACACTGCCACAACCAGGGCCTCTTATTGGAGGAGGCATTAGCAGACAATGTTTGTGCTGCAGCATCCAGCCCCCCAGTGCATGGATAACTGCAATGGTTATTAGGAGCATGCTGAATAGGGGAACTGGGAAGGCACGGGGGGGGGGGTGATACTTAAACTGCTAAAGGGATTTCTGCCCTGTCACGATCCCTTTGTAACCATACACCCTCCTTTATTATGTTTTGAGTATTTTAAAGCTGCATTTTGAATTCTTCTTTCTTAAAACCAAGAAGCAAGGAGGTGGCATGTTTACTACTATCTATAATTTATTGATTGAAACTAAAACCATTGCTTTTTCTACATCTCAATGTGCCTCTAAAACCCAAGGCTGATGATACTGCTTAATGGAAAATATTAAAATTCATTAATCATTGTCATGGGTTTTTTAGGCTCCATCTTACAGGAGCTCTATCACCAATAGTGTCCCATATTGCACTCACCCGACTCATACACAATGGTTTATTGACAATAACCAGACAACCCTAAAGGGAGTCCCACAACTCCCTAACCTATCCTGATGGAAATGTATGGCACCACTCCTTAAGATATCAAAATGATAAATATTTTATTGAAAAATTATATCTACACTTAATCTGATATATTTAAAAACATATAACACATTAAGAAAAGCCTAAAGGAAGGGGGGGGGGTTAGATGGTAAGATGCTAATTCATGGTCATAAAAAATAGTAAATATATGTATAATAGATCATACCAGGCTGGCAATATTAAAGTGCTGACCTCTAACATACAAAAAATATATAGTGTCATCAAGTGTACATATTCAATAAACAGTAAATCTTACATATAACACCGGTACCAAACAGCCACCCCTGTTTGCCTACGCGTTGCGTGACGTCAAACGCGCCACTTCCTCAGGGCGGACAACAAGACAACAGGGCGGTCCTCATATGTACACTTGATGACACTACAGTATATGTTTATATATATATATATATATATATATATATATATATATATATATATATATAGTGGCACTTTAGCATTTGCACTTTTCTTTATATATTTAATATATATCATATATTATATATATTTTTTTATTGCATTGCTGTTCCAGCTGCTCCTGGCTTTATCATGAGGCAATGTAGTGTGATCACACAGAGAATGCCAAATGACAGTTTAATTACAATTTTTTTTAAATTATATTAGTTTCATTATTCCTCCCCACTGTTCTCTGTGGTCACGTGAATGCTGAGTGACAGTATAATCACCATTTAATCCCTCACTGGTTTTCACTCTAGCAAACTGGTGGAGGTTTTTTTTTTTATTATTATTTATTATTGTAACATACGCTACTATTGGTTCATTTTGTGCTGTCCCCATGTATTGGATAGCTCTGGCCCGGTGGGGCGGGGCTTTACAAGCACTGTTATCGGACAGGCTTCCTCATTTTGGAGTTACTGTGCAGCTAAGTGCTTGACAGAGAGGGGCCCCCCAAAATGTGTTTTAATATTTTCTTCATTGTGGGGTTTAGCTGTGCTGGACTTTTTCAATCTGTCACCAAATTGTCTAGCACTAAAATCCATAAACAGGCAGGAAAGTGAGAGGAGGAGTTGCTGATACACCCCCAACTAAACAACAATTCCCACCATGCTCATGGTTTCTTCTACTGGTAGCAATTAAAAGCAAGGGTGGCATGCCAATCTCTAACTCCTTCACCCAAGCCAACCTGCGGGAAATTGCAGTATAAACCACTACATGATGGTAAAAAGTACATAAAAAACATTGCAATAGCAAAAAAAACATTGTTCCAGGGGACAGGGTGAACAGATCTCCTCTGTAAAAGCAGCATGCCATAGTAAGAAATCTGTCAGCCCTGGGACTTTCTCTTTTCAGTAAAAAAAGGTGATTGTGCTTATTTAAGGAGCCTGGTGTGTAGGACTCAATGATTTTTTTACTTTGTCCAGACTGAACTTTTAGTCAATGAGGAGAAGCAGGTTGGTAGAGGCTGGTATACAAAAATGAATGTTGTTATGTAAGTTTACTGCTACACGAAAGCAAAATATACAAGCAAGTGTCAGAAAACCATATTGTAAGCATTTAAAATCAAAATGAGTTGTAGTCAACTTTAGGATCTGTATGTAATAGGGCAGTGTCTGAAGGAGCCAATCATCACTTCATTCATCTTTTAGTCAATGACTCTCTATATGACTATAGCTGTGGCTATATAGCAATGAACATTGGCATGGGGCTAAAGAGGTCCCTCCCATTACTCTTCCAGACAAAGAAACACTACAATGCATTGTAATGTAGAACCAAAAAAGCCTGATTTCATTGGTAAGTCTATATTTTTACATGTGGTAGAATACACAGTAAAGACTGGAAGGTAATTTTACTATTTCCATTTATGAATGATTTATTATACCATCCATGAGGACTGAGAGCGGAAACATAAAGGACACATTTTTGGCCCCTCATGGTTGGTGTCATAAATACTAGTCTGGAGAGATCTGTAAAGACCAGATTAGAGGAAAACCTTAGAGGTAAGTGACTGCAAGTGAAAGATAAGCCAAGGCTGAAGTTGAATTAACATGAGTTATGCATAATCTCTCTGTGGCTGCCTGGCCTTGCACGTTGGCCTCATTTCATGCAGGAATTCACCAATGGGCTTTTTTAATTAGAGAACATCATGCGGTTCAAAGTTTTCAATATGGAAGTATCTAAATGTTTTCATGTTATATACAAGATTCTACACAAAAAAAGTATAAATAAATCCCACCATATTACTAGCAAATATTGTTTTAAATACAGTCAAACATCTTAAAATTTCTTTTAACTAATGGCAGTGAGTTAAAAGTTTTCCATCATCTTTCACCGCAGAACTCAGATCAGGGTAGCCAAAAGCGAATATGGCTTCCCTGCTTGTACACATATCCACCTTCAGACTGGAAGCCAGAAGTGTTTTACCCAGCTTCAGATCCTGGGGCTGTGGAAGCATGATCTTCGGTGAGGATAAGTAGGGGGGCATCGTGCTCATTATCTAATTGCTGTGTTTTGTGGACTTACCTCTTGAAAGTCCTGTTTGGGCAAAACCAAACACAAAGGTATAGTTACCCCTTATCCTCTAGCAGGTACTTCCTCTTGGTCAGGTGGTGTACCATTCACCTGTTTCCCAAATCGTGTTTCACAATGTCCTGGAATATCCTTGCTGCTTTAAACAGAGGTAATGTGTCAAAGCAGTCCTTGCTGTAAATGGAACAACATCCTTCAGGCACATGGACAGTGGCAGGGTTGGGCCTCGTTCAACATTCTTCTTGCATTGTGTGCATGCTGTGAGGCCTGAGCAAAAAGATTTACCATCATGTCCTTGCTCCCCGGGAAATCCCCCTTTATGTCCCTCCCCTCCATTGATGTTATGAGGGACCAGGAGGGAGCCCTCGACCCGCAGAGAGGACGTCGCCTCACGGGGCTTTTATTAGTTTTTGTATTTTACCTGACATGCACTTAAACAATCACCCACAATTTTAAATGGATATTCAGGCTGACTTTTCAGGCTTGTGACTTGTTTAATTATAACAACTAAATAGCTGTAACTAGCCAACAAGTTTTTTACTTTTTGAGAGACCTTTGCACATTTCATGCAGGGTTGTATGACTCGATAGATATTGAGCCACAGGAACACATGTGGGTGAAGGTCCCCATTCATCTCCCTGGTTTATCATCATGGAAAATGGGCATTTATATAGCAGAGGAGGGGCCTTTGTGAAATATCCCACATATAACTATCTATGTCACTGGATGACAGGAACATTTGGCCTGATGCAGAGCCTCCCCCGATCTGACCTTATTTTGTTCCGTTATTCCTATGGCCCGTTTTCCTTCTGTTTGTCTCGAAGTCCAAATGTGATTCAGAGCCGCCGTCGGGAGAGCTCCGTTATTGTTCCGTTTATGTGTCTTCAATCAGGAAGTGTTTTTTCCCCTCACGGGTGCTTTCCGTGTGGTCGTGGGTTCCGTTGCCGCTCCCACGGACGATCCATTTTTTGCTCCTTTTTCTTGCGTTCCCAAACGTAGCTTCGTGTCATCTGTTTCCGTTTTCACCCAGATTCCGACTGTTTTTCCGTGTATACTTACATTTCCATGGTTTTCCTGTTGTCAATCTGGGTCCACGCAAGCGCACATCCCTAGTCCTCCCTCAAGCTTTCCTCATACATCAAACTGACACTTTTACCAACACCAAAACTTACCTTCAAATAATATTCTTCTTCTTCTTCTTCCTCCTCCTCCCTGTGTTTAATTTTTTCTTCTTCCCTGTGTGTAATGCTTACCTTAATCTCTTCTTCTTCTTGTTCTTCTTCCCTGTGTTTAATGCTTACCTTAATCTCTTCTCCTTCTTCTTGTTCTTCTTCCCTGTGTTTATTGCTTACCTTAATCTCTTCTCCTTCTTCTTCTTTTTCTTCTTCCCTGTGTGTAATGCTTACCTTAATCTCTTCTCCTTCTTCTTTTTCTTCTTCCCTGTGTTTAATGCTTACCTTAATCTCTTCTCCTTCTTCTTCTTCTTTTTCTTCTTCCCTGTGTTTAATGCTTACCTGAATCTCTTCTCCTTCTTCTTTTTCTTCTTCCTATTCCTTGTCCCATATACTTACCTTTTGGGACATGTAACTGTATGGTTATGTTGTGAGAACGTACAGTGCCTAGAAAGAGAACACACCACACTTTTTTTTTTTTTTACTTAAATGTTTGTTGGTAAAATGTAAAAAACTTTTTTGTTTAAAAAACATTGGTGTCATCCACCCAGGAGGCTCTTGTTTTTCTTCATTTGTGCCCTTGTCTTTGATCTGTGAATATAAAACATCATCAGTTATACCTTGTAAGTATTTTGCTTATCTAGGGGTTTTGGTTAGGTCCATTTTTAGGGTTAATTTTTCCCTAAGTTATTACATTAATGTGTCTTGGACCATGTTTTTGTTGTTTTGGGCCGGAGTTTAAACTACATGTATGATATATTTTAAAAACTTACAAGGCTTGGGGCCAACAGGGCGTCTGGGGCGCAGCCTCCTCCCCGGGTCCACCATCTCGTCCTGCTGTGAAGCTGTTGGGATCCAAAACACAAGGATATTATTGACTGTTTGTGCCTCCTGAATGTCAGATTAGGTTAGGCTTCTATGCATCAAATCACTCACCTTCCCCAGGCACCTCTTGAGTTTGGGCTGCTTCCTCCACTCTCCTTTGTGATGGTCCTGCGACGTCATCATCTAAAAATAACAATAGTGCACATTAGTATATGTCTTTATTGCATGTATCTGGACATATGTAGGTTTAAGAGTCTTACCGGAGTCAGGTTGCTGCTGTGGCTGGATTGACTCCCTGCCGTGCGATTCCCCCCCCCCCCGTATCCTCAGGTCCAATGGTTCCTCCAAGTAACTGGCAGAGGAGGGAGTGGCCGTTGGCACTGGCGGGGCACCACCTATACCTTCACCAGTACCTCCCAACACTGGGCTGCGGGCTCTTGTCCGAGTGGGGCGGACATTCCGTTCATGCGCTGCAATATAAACACAATCATAAACACAGGCCCAGGCAATGGCAGTGTGATTATTGCATGTCAAGTAGCAAGACTTACCTGGAAAGTGCTTGGAAAAGTACCGCCTCACCCGGGGCCTATGCCTCCTCTTCAAGTCAGACCAGTGTTGGGCGATCTGTGTGAAGGTATAGGTGGTTCCCGAATTCCGGGCAATCGCGTCCACCACCGCCAGTGCCAACGTCCTCTTCTCGAAATCGCACGGCAGGTTTCTCAGCATCATCTGTTTTGAATAAACACAATGGTACAGCATTAGTCACACAAATAGATGACAAAGTCTCATGCCCTATCTAAAGCCAGTTTCTGACCCTCATTCCTACTCACATGGGCCTACTTAGTGTATCTGCCTCTAGGCTAGTGTGCTGCTTTGCACATGTTTAAAACTAAGCTGGGCTAGTAGTTTAGTTTAACAAGTCAGTTGGTCCTCACTACTCTTACCCTGCCATAGCAATTTTTTGCTTAGCGCTTGTGCACGCACATAAACGCACGCTCGCCTACTCACATCCATTATAATTTTGTCCTGCTCCTCGGTGTAGATGGCTGGCGACATCTTTCGGGATCTTCCGAGTGTGGTTATGACGTTCCCCCTTGGTGGCGTGCGTGCACGCGCGCACGCAGCCACACATGCTGCAGAACACGCCCACACGGGAAAACTATTTAAAGGTCAATGCACTCAGCTCTGTGTTGGTTACCATATCACTATGCCCAGATCAAAAGGGAGCCGTAAGACCCTAAAAAGCCCAGAGGCACATACTAGCCGCACAGATAGACATCACGAACACACAAGAGCAGGCACAAGAGCCGGGAGGGACATGGCCATAGTCAAAGGGTGGAGAAGCCAGCCACACAGGCTTCTCGGAAAAAACGCAGGAGCAAGGAGCCCTTGGCACAGTCGCCCGCACCTGCAAAATCAGCCAGGCCTCACAAGGGCCACAAATCTCTGCAAACCCTGCAGCCTCCACCTCCTCCACCCACAAAGCATGTGGGTAAATCCAGCCAGGGGAAACGTAGGTCCCAAACCACTAGCCCACCCAGGCCAACCACCCCTCCTCCTCGACACTCTGTGTCCCCAAGTACCAGAAGCACAGAGTCAATAGAGAGCTCCACAGGTGAAAGCTCGACAGGCACCCAGCCATTATCACCTAGCACCCCACACACTCCATCACAGTCACACATCAGCCCAAGAAACCTAAACTACTCCCCAGACAGCCAACCATCAATGTCGTCTGCTACCGGGGACACCACACACCCATGTGGGCGCCAGCTGCGCCGTGGCTCACTTACAGCCCGTATGTAACACTTATTAGGTGTGCTTTACTCTTCCCCAGCCTGCAGACAGGGGTGGTATCCCTACTAAAATCCTCCTAACACCAGCGGAAGAGCATGTGTTGACCTATATTCACCCGCCCAAATGAAATAGCACTTGCCTACATTTAAGTTAAAATAGTGGCCTCACTACCTGCTACCTTTCTTGGCAGACCCTACCCAGCCCACCCATTAGTGAAGTAATTCGGGATTTGGAGGAGGAGGACACAAGTCTGCTGCAGCCAAGGCCACCAGACCCAGTGGGACAACATCCAACACACCAGCCCCAGCAAGTGCAGCCCCTGATGCCCCTACCCATACCTCAGGGGCACAAACCTCTGCTGCCGTGGACATTGGCCGCACAACAGACTCTGCGCCCAGCCAGCCACCTGCAGCCACTCAATCAGTACCAGACGCACCCACCCGTGCCAGTGGCGGAACCCAGCAACGTCGCCATATCAGCCAGAGGAGACATCTGCAGATAATGGAGGAAGCATGGCACCAGGAAAATGTGGAGTTTGCAGCTAAAACACAGAGGTTTAATGAGACAGTGTGTTCACAAATCACCTCTATGTCACAACAACTAGAGGTTTGGAATCAAAATGGGTCCGGCCTGCTTGCAGAAACCAGACAACAAAGCAGACATATGGCGGAAATGGTCCAGCAATGGCAGTTAATGAATCAGAGCCTTGCTTATATTGCCGCTAACATGCAGCAACCCCATCCATCAACTTCAACCTCCTACTCTACCTACCACTGAAGGCATGTGTTTATGTATTGATTCTGGGGAGCAGGACACAAGACTACCGTAACCCCAAACACATGGTCTTCCACAACCCCACAGTAACAGCCTAAACATTTTTCCACAATGTTTGTCACATTTTTTTTTTGGGGGGGGGGATCACACAAAATAAAAAAAGGCACACATTCCCAAAAATGCATGATAATTAAGCAAAAACATTGTCAACAAGCTGGGAACGGATCGCCTGTGGCGACCCACTTTGTGGTCCAGAGTAGGGAGGTGTTACAGTTTCTGAAATGACTAAAGCGTCCTCAGCCAGGTCACTGTATCGGGGAACCCGGCTACGGATGGTGAAGTTGTGCAGGACCCCACCCGCAACAATTATTTGGTGGACCTTGGCGGCCTCATACTGCCAGGCACCCCCAGTCTGATCCAGACAACGGAAGCGCATCTTCAACAAGCCAAAGGCACGTTCCACCACTGAGCGAGTCCTCCTATGTGCAGTGTTATACCGCTCCTGGGCCTGCGAGGATGGATGGAGGATGGGGGTGAGTAACCAGGGGAGCAATGGATAGCCAGAATGACCTGCCAAAAAAGATACAAAAAATAAGCAGACACCATAATACAAAAAACACATGACAAATGGGTCCCTTTGCCACATATGTAGTGGCAGGCCCCATAACTAGCCGAGACAGAGAAACCTAAACAATAAACATCTAAAGTGTATCTAAACAAGTACCATCATGCTACTAAGGAAGAGCCACAAGTACCTTACATGCTACTTACAAATACGGCATGTTAGGTTACTTTAAACTGCTAAGAATAGGGAACAACAGACAGAGGCCTAAGGGGAAGAGGCTCAATAATGTGCTGTTTAGCATTCCAGTATTAGTGAACAGGGACAACAGGTCAGCTGGGCAGTGTCAGTGCAAAGCCCAGTTCTGATGAGGCAACATGCACATCCACCCAGCACACTCCTGTAAAATGACTCTGGGATGATACATAGCTAAGAGGGCCTGGACAGAAAGGTATAGTGGCGAATCACAAACAAAGCCATAGGAGGAAATACTGGTAAGTAAGTGAGGGTTAACTTCTACTGTTTCATTGGAGTCTATAACAGATTAGTGGGGTACAGGCACAGACCAATCAGAAAAATCATGCTGGACGGCAACAACTATTTTTAAACACATACGTTGGCATGTCGGCTATATTATAAAAGCCCAACTTAACCGCATTCCAGGCTTCCGCTGTGTCAGGGAAAACTATATATTTTTTATTACCAGGGTAGCCATGCCATCCAAAAACTTGGTAAGGCTGCGGCTCAGCGTAGACTGGGACATCCCCACGGAGAAGGCACCCAGTCTCTGGAACAAGCCGTTTGCCAAAAACTGCAGGCAGCCAACCAATTTGGTCATACCTGCAATTGCATGCCCCTTCCTTGTGGTGCGGGCTAACCATGGCCGCAGCTGCCTATACAAGTCCTGGAGAGAAACGCGGTTAAGGCGGGCGAGCTCGAATAGCTCAAGGTCATGCATGCTATCGATGTCCAGACGTGTTCGGTGCAGCCTGGTTTCTGCCATGCTCAAAAGAACCAGCCCGCTGACGCCTTTGATGCTCGCGCACAGCAGAATGCATTCCAAAGTCACAGAGCACAAATACGGCTGCTAAGACTGCCCGTAAGTTGAGCACCCACACCCTCGTTATAAAGGGCTGCTTTCAATCGGAAATCAAGGCTCTGAATCAATAAAAAAAACGGACCTATCAATGACAAGTCCGTTTTCACGGAGTCCTGCCTCTTGCGAGCCGACAATCGTAAAGGCGCATGCCGAAACACCTGAGCGCACACACGCACACAAAAAGCAACGGAGCACCCTTTCATGCCCCGATCACAGCCCAAAACCAACGGGAAAACGTACGGGATAGCTGAACGAGGAGGCTCTGCATCAGGCCAATTGTGAGGAATCCCCAGGAATTACATGAAGGGATTAGTACTATTATTTAAATATTTTAGGCACATCCCCTACTGGGCACCAAGGAGGCAGACGAGCCCAGCCCCCATCATGGGAGCAGTGCTCTTCCAGGTGGGTCATGCTACTTTATTTCCTGATGTAAAGGAAAACATTCAATTGCACACCTGCATGTCTTTTGCATTATAAAAAAACTGTTTTTTAACCGAGAAAAAGCATACAGTAAATGCATATGTAAAGCACTTTTTAAATAAAAATTATTATCAAAAACTAGTAACAAAAGTAACAATGTGAGTAAATGGATTAACATTTTTTAATACATCAGTGCCAATGTCAGAAAAACAATGCAAATCTAATGATCTGGAAATTCAAATCGGCCATACAGGTTATTTAGGGCAACTCTAGAATTGACTAGCCTGGAGGCTATTTGCCACAAGCAACTGCTCATTCCTTGTGGCAAAAAGCTTCCAGGCTAGTCAATTTTTTACCTAATAAAAACAAAGTCCTAATCTATACCAGTCACAAAAGACAGCAAGCTGTCATTACTGGTATGATGATTAATGATACAGCATTTTACACATCTATTTGGTGTCTCATCAACTGCTAGAAAATAACAGCTATCCCTCTATTTGGAATACCATTAACCACATCCTGTTGTCATAAAGACAAGTTGTCACTTTAAATTTGACTGATTGACTCCACAGATAAATGTGCAAGATAAATACTACATGTTATAAAAAATGTTGGAGGACAACTTTCATTCAGCAGCACAGAAGCTGTGTGTAAAACAGAAAATACATTTTCTACATTACAGCGATTGAATAGGGCGGACATTACAGTTTTCTGGCCTCAATTTAAACTGACCAAAGGAATTTTGTCCCACTGACTACAGGATGCAGGATGTCTGGTAGATTTACAACTTTTGTGACTAAAGGGTGGTAGTGAAATTCATGGATTGGCTGTGCATTGGCTCAATAAACAACATATTTAACCTTTTCAGTGCCAGCTACATAGAATTTATGTAGCTGCCTCTCTGACCCCTATGTATTTAAATTCTATGCAGCTGGCGTTTTACGATAGTTGAAGCAAAAAAAACCAAATACCGCTCACCCCCATCCAGGATCCAGGGTCTGGGGTCTTCTCCCCCCCAGGGGCCCACAATTCTCTTTGGGGTCCTCAGCAGGGCAGAAAACTCCTTGCCCTTTGCTTCTGACTGCTTTCTTGCCACCGCTGGGAGGGGCCTTTTATACAACAATATGACATCACCTCACTCTGCCGGTAAAAATGCTCCTACTGCAGTGGGAGTGAGCCGAGGGCAGGAGTGATCAGCCCTGCCCCATTACTGGCTTCCTTCTACCACTTCTGGTTGTCAGTGATCAGCATGGGACAGCAGGATTGGTGATAGAATCAAAGTAAATAGAAAAAAAAAGAAAAATTAAAAGACGTGTGTGTGTGTGTGTGTGTGTGTGTGTGTGTGTGTGTGTGTGTGTATTTTTACACTTTACTCTTTGTGAACTGGTTAAGGGGTCTTTGAGATACCTATACCAATTCACAGGGCAGGTGGGGCTGGGAAGTCACCTGTGGCAAGTTCAGTTTAAGGTTAAGAAGAACTGGTAAGCACACTTGTAGTGAATATATCACAAAGTTACTTTGTACGGGTGCAATTTCATAGAATTTGAGACAAAAAGTCTCCCAATCGTCGAGAACAAATATGAATGCACACCTAACAACTGTGGTTGAGATGCCAACATTTTTTTTTACAATTTATTTATACACAGTGATTAACACAGTGGATTGAGGTCCACTTGAAGGGATTCAAATCTAACACACTGATCAGGTGGAACACACTTAAGTAATCAAAATATATACATATTATATACAATAAGAAAAAGCCAAATGGATACTATGCATGTGAGGTAATGTAAAGCTGATAATGATAAAACTAGTACCAGGGCTTGATTGAAATGGAATAGTTCCAGGAAGAAGAAATGCAGGGATCAGTCACTTCCTTGCTGGTCTGATTACTTAAGTGTGTTCCACCTGATCAGTGTGTTAGATTTGAATCCCTTCAAGTGGACCTCAATCCACTGTGTTAATCACTGTGTATAAATAAATTGTAAAAAAAAAAAAAAAAAAAAAAAAATATTTGGCATCTCAACCACAGTTGTTAGGTGTGCACTCATATTTGTTCTCGAAGTTCAGTTTAAGGTGTCTCCTGGGCAGGCATGGGTGTCTACCGATGCATATGTGGAACCCTTGTAATGAGAAGGAATATGGCTTTTACACTCAATATGATTTTCTTGAAAACTTACTTTTATTATTATTAACTTTTTAATTTAAAAATAAATGCAACAAAAGGTAAAAAATAGATTTTTCACAAATATTGAGAAAGTACTGAAACAATAACAAACAAGACATTTCATGTTTAAGCCAAAAACAATATATAATTTTCCTGGAAATCCCTGGGAATTCCTGCGACAATCACAGCTAAACATATATAGTGCAAAATGGTGAAAATGGTCTGACAACAGAGGGTGACAACATGCCTAGAATATGTGAATGAGAGGGGGGCTACACCTACTTACACACATGAGTAGCAAAGAGTGTTGTGGAAATTTGTTCCTCAAAATACTGTAAATAAGCCCTAAACCATGCTCCCATCATGCCTATCACCCACAAACTGGTTCAAGCTGTCCCACTTAGAGGCCCCCAAAAAATGGTCAGTTCACTTCAGTGTCAGTGAGTCACCTTGGCTTGATCTTGCCATGCATATCATTCAAGAATACCCCCAATTTTATCATGCCTTTGCCAGTAGGAAAGGGTACCCAAACATCATGCTAGAATTAGTAAACTTGACTTAAAATATTTCATGAAAATTAGCATTGTTTCGCGCTTTATTTCAAAATAAGATAAATTCAGTATAAGGAAGTTAGAGGGTGGTTTGCACCTACAACTTTCTAAATGTTAGTAAAGTAGATCCTTTGAACACTAGGGAGTAAAATTCCTAGTTGCTAATAACCAATAATACTATTATACTACTAATGAAATGTTATTTCTTTGTTGAATCACACTATACTTTAAGGTGGACCTTCATTCAAAAAATTTAATACATGTATTCCCTTCTGATGATCAGTGGCATACACAGTTTGAGAGAGCTTAACCCCTTGCAGATATTGTGGAATGGCATAAAAATGATTCACTCTTGAATTACATGGGGAGGCCATCTTGCCACAAACCTGATAGTCCTGCTTACAGATGAGAATTAGCAGGAATTATCAACAATTCACACCAAGTTGAGAGAGAGAAACAAGAAGAAGCTTACCTGTCAATTTTTACACACGATCACTGAATTAAGAGCTAATGTAGCAAAGAAAATCTGTAAGAGGGAAATTGTTACAATGTACCTCTACTGTGGTGACTGCTGCAAAAGCATTCAGTCAGGGGACACAATGTATTTACAAGATATCAGCTTTTATCAAAGTAAAGATGAGCCATTACAGCTGAAGGCTTACTAATTCTGTCTAGAAATAAGAGATGATTGCAAAGCAATTTTGACTCGGAGACTCAGGATTTTTTAGAAGCAGGTCTCTCATGTGTATGGCAAGATGGCCACTGCCATGCATGTTTAAGAGTGCAGAATCTGCCTGCTATTTCAAACATCTGTATGGTGTTAATCCCCCTTTATAAGTGTATGTCACCCCCCCCCCCCCCCAGAAGGGTCTTAAGGGGAGCAATTTACTAAGCTTTGATTCTTTTTTGACTGTAGGTCCGCGTTAAGGTGACTACCAATAAGGACATACTGCTGCTCTATCCCAGTACAGCTCATGCATTAAATTTCTGTTAAGGCGTAAACTTTGGTCTATCTAACAATTAAATTAGACGTACTAATAGCTATTTTGTTAATACAGAAGCTGCAAACATATGAAACAAATCATCTCTAAAAGGTCCGCAAGCACTGAACCATGCAACATCATACATATACATAGAGCAGCAACAGCTTATTTTACAAGTTGTTAAGCGTGTACATAAGACCAACTAATTTACCATATCACAAAATGTATAGCAAACTATGCTTTAATTACACCCTGTAGCCCGTTTATTTTTAATTACCCTTATGACTGAAAATCTCTATACAGAGAGCACAATTCCACAGTTTCAAGCTAGTGGTGCAGATATTCTCCATAGGCTTTGCTTGTCTTGTATTTCATGCTCCTCTGCACTCAATGCCTGACAGCTCCAAACACAGACTGCCGCTTCTGAATGGTGCATATTCTGGGGAGATCAGCCATATAATAATGAATATTCAACAACTAGTCAGAGTTTACATGTTCAGTACAGCATCAGTCATCAGGGGATCATTGGGCTGCGGGCAAAACATTTCTTTTTTTATATGGTTGCATGTCTTGATATTGATTAATGTGTATTTGAACAGTATACTTCATTTGATATCACTTGTATGGTTATTTCATTTGTTTTTAATTTAAAGGCATAAGTTATCTATGTTAAGGAATGTTATTTCTGACATTTGATATCACAATATTCTGGAACTGTGTAGTTAATTTACACATACTTACTTGGTCAAGGTTTTCTTTTTTCTTGCTGGTGGTGGGGGGCACTTCAGATTGGTCCTTATGATTTCATTCTTAGCAGTAATAACTGAAGGCTTTTAAATCAACTTGGTAATGCTTTATTTTGTCTTGGTTAACCTACTACTATTTAATTACAGTTCTATTATATATTGTGGGCACACAACTGCTAAATAAAGTAGTGGAGGTCCCGTGTTGGCCGTCGGCCCTTACTCTCATGGACAGGGGCAGACTGGGGTTAATAAACAGCCCGGGACGTTTTTGGTCACACCGGCCCTTCTGCAGTGTGTCTGGCCCCATATAATACACCCCCCCCCCGATAATAAGCGGTGTGCAGAATCCCCCCAATCACCCCTTAAAGAGCAATCCGGCAGAAAATCCCCCCAAATCACCACATAAACAGTGCAGTAGAGAGAGTCCCCCCAAATAACCCTATTATTATACTCCCCCCATTTTGATCCTATACAAGTTTACAAATATTTTTTTTTTGTCTTCAATGAAAAAAAAAAAACATTTGCCAAAAAGTGGACCAAATCCTGGGATTTTCACTATTGGGATAGTGGCCCACCTCCCCAGGGCATCCCAACCCAGGGTGCTGTGTGATTCCATAGCTAGCCACTAGCCTTCCCCCAGTGTATAGAAAGCATTGGGAAGGTGGGGGGGGGGGGGGTTGCTGCCGGGGATGTTTTGCTGGCACAAAAAAACCTCTCTCTCATCTGCTGCTGTCCTCCTCTCCAGTCCTGCTCATGTGGCCTACGACAAGAAAAGCTGCAAAAGCTGCCTTTAAATTAGACGCGAGTGGATGGTGGCGCCTGGCACTGGGAGTGAGTGCGTGTGCACCCCTGTGTTGCCCCCTGTGTACAGCGGCAGCGGCTAAGGTTGCCACCTTTCTCAGCATAAAATAACAACCAATTTGGGCATGGTTATGTAGGGGAGTGCCACTAGGAATTTTGGTGCCCTGTACAGCCACAACGTCTGAACCCCTTAGAAAAAAAAGAAGAGAAAGCAAAAGAGAAATAGCCAAAAAGAAAAAGAAAGAATACTGGTAGAAGGAGAGAAAACAGAGGGAGAGTGTGAGGAGAGAGAAAAAGGGAGAAGTAAATAGAGAGAGGAGAGAGAGCGAGGCAGAGGATGAGGGACAGAGAAAAAGAGAGTGAGAGAGAAGACAATGAAAGAAAGCTGAAAGTGAGGAGGAATGCAACAAAGGAAAGGGGGAAGTGAAAAGCAAAAAATGAGATGAAAACAGAAAGTGAGAAAGAGAGGTAACAACAAAAGACAGAAGTGCATGAAACAAAGTGCAGAGTAATTAAGAAAGAAAAAAAGAAAGAAAGGAAAGAAAAAAGTAAGAAAGAGGAGAAAAGTGGGGGGAAAGCTGGGAGAAGAAGGAAGGTGTGAAAAGGAAGGTAAAGAAAGTGTAATAGAGAGTGAAAGAAAGAAGAAAGAGGGAAGGAAGACATAAAGGAGTTAAGGCAAAGAGAGCTAATAAGAAAAAAATTTAAAAAAATGGAAAAGTGAGAAGAAAAGAAGAAGGTGAGAGAGGAAGTAAAGACAAAGACAGACTCTGGTCACCAAATGGGACAGCAGGCAGATGCACAGAAGGTACCTGTTAGGGATTATACCCCCTACTGGGGTTAAATCCAAGTTGGCCTGACCCACCGAGGGCCTAATTTTGGGTCTATTGCACTGTAAGGAAAATGAAAATTGAGTGGGCTTGTTGGTAAGATGGCCCCCAGCTACACGGCAAAAGATTGAACACGGGAGTCCTTGGACTGCCTCCCCCGAACGGGGGAGGCAGTCCAAGGACTCCCGTGTTCAATCTTTTGCCAGATGCACAGAAGCTCAGCATGTCTCATCTCTAACCTGTATAGAGGGGATAGGCCAGGCTCCCTCTTCGGCAATGGGCCTGGGTTGTCAAGGCTGATGATGATATGGAGCAGAGCCTGCAGAATGAGGCACATAGAGGGGGTAGGTCACGGACTGCAGGCACCACACCGCTTTAACTGGCCAGGTCGTGACCCCATTTCTCGGCACTTGTCAGAGAGAAGTAGAAGGGGGGGGCATGGCTTACCTCACAGCAGGCGCAGCAGACAAATACAGACCGCTTCCCCAGCGCTCTGCAATAACGAGCTGGTAAGGCCGGCCCTTATTACCGATCAGACAGCGCACTTTCCGATTTTCTGTCATCAGCCCTGCACTTCCACCCTGGCCACCTGCTCTCTGCTGCCCCCCTGCACTGGCCACCGGCTGGCCTTGAACTATAATGCCGGCTTTCCAGCAAAGCTTTCTGTGGCGGGCCTGGTGAATAGGAGCTGCTGCGGCTCCAATTCACCGAGCCCGCTGCAAGAAGCATTGCTGAAGCCGATAAACTACCGGATCGGCAGGCGGCCTTTGCAGAGGAGGTATCGGCCTACCGGGCATTTGCCCGGTATGCCCTATGGCCAGTCCGCCCCTGCTCATGGACCTAAATGTGATAGTTATCTGAGGGGAACCTATTTACTCTGGATTAGATGCACATATTATTTACTTTTCTAGATTCCAGTGAAAGTAGCCCCCCCCCCCCCTGCATTCATTTTCTATGCTTTGAAGATGGGTCCCAACCAGTGGCTCAGTGGCAGTGTTCTCAGAATGGGTTATGCACTATGTGAAAGTGACACTCCCCTATCAAATTTAATAAAACTAGTAAAATCAGTAGCTTAAGATCCCTAGACAAATAGTCTTCCAGGACCCAAATCTAATATTGCTTGTTGCCTTTTAGAAATTTCGCTGCTTGCCAGTAGACAAAACATACTAAAATTCAGTTGTCCCCAGAACAAAATTAAGAACCAGAGGAAGTCTAGACCAGCTACCAGGTTTTGTCATGCCCCGGCATATGGGGATGCTGGGTGTTTGTTAAGAACAGGAGAACTGGCTAGGAACTGGTATCTGAATGGTAGTTAGAGCTGGACTGGGCTGGAAAGTAAATGGGCCGGTCCAATCAGACTGCCCATTTTTTCAAATCCCCTTGCCCTGCCACACTTACCCGTCCCGCAATCCAAAGGCAATCTCTGGGCCGATTGCGCCACTGGTCACCGCTATCTTTCTCTCTCCATGGCTGGTCGCTTGGTGTCGCCAGAAGCGCACGCTCCTGCACACACAGGACTGGTGCACATCTGGCTGCACTGAGCGGCTGACCAGGCAGAGAGGAAGATGGTGGCGCCGCAACTGCAATCACTCAAAGATCGATGCTGGAATGCAGGACAGGTGAGTGGTGTTTATTTATGTGACCTCCCCTGCCCTGTTTCAGCGCTAGGGTAGGAGAGCAGGGCAGGGGGAAAAACAGGCAGTCTGGCTGGACTGGCTCTTTAACTGGAGTTGGAACAAAGGGAGACTATAGGCAGACAAGAGCAGGGGTGCAGATCAGGAACAGATGCAGTCAAGAACTGGCAAGGCTAGGAATCAGCAGGGAGGGTCACAGGTTGGCCATAGGTAGGCCAATTCACAAGCTGGAAACTGGCGAGCAGAGTCACAGGTTGCGAACAAGCAAGCAGAGTCACAGACTGGGAACAGGACGATTTGAAGGGATCAAAGAAAGAATTCATTTTCAATTTCATACTTTATCCAAGGCAACTGTGGCCAAAATTATTTCTCAGGTTTTACTGTAGAGTAAAAATATCCAATAGAGAATGTGCAGTTTTTTCTTTGTTGCTTGTCTTGTTACATTATTATTTGTACATAATAGGCTCGATTCAGAGGCACATTCGTCTGGACTTCCGTAGCTGTCTGTGAAAGTTTTTGTGGGTGTTTGTCTTTTTTTTTTTTGTTTTTTTCGTCCATTTTTCATACGTACGAACGTTCGGGCAAATGCGTATATGCGCTTTCGATTAACGAATGCAAATCGGAACATTTGCGTTAGTTCGGGTCATTTTCCCAACCAAATCTGATATTTTTCGTTCCTTCAGATAACTTACGTTATTGCTATGGGCTTGCATCTCATTCAGAGAGCTGATTGACGACGGACTACCCCCCTATAAAGCCGTTTCCTTTGCGATCCCCTTACAGGACCATTTTGACCTCGAGACTAGCAGCTATGGAGGACTCTAGTGCATTTGAGGAGCATGAGGATCTGCAGCTCATGGGCATAGAAATTGTCCGGAGGGCCGAGACCAGATTGCACCGGCGATGCATGCACATTGATGGTATGCATGACGCTGAGCTGTTCGAGCTCACCAGACTTAATCGCGCTTCCCCCCATATATTGTATAATTGTATTTAACTGGTACCGCGCTTCCCTCCAAAAATGGTATAATTGTATTTAACTGGAGTTGGAACAAAGGGAGACTACAGGGAGACTATAGTGAGCTGCGGCCATGGTTAGCCCGCACCACAAGGAAGGGGCAAGCAATTTCAGGTAAGACCGGGATGCTTGGCTGCCTGCAATTTTTGGCGAACGGCTCATTCCAGAGGCTGGGTGCCCTCTCCGTGGGGATCTCCCAGCCTACGCTGAGCCGTGCGCTATCCAAGTTTTTTGAAGGCATGGCTACCATTACTCGGAAATATATTTGGTTTCCTGACGACATGGTAGCCAGAAAAGCGAATAAGCTGGCATTTTATAACATCGCCGACATGCCCAATGTCATGGGTGCCATTGACTGCACCCACGTTGCCCTGGTGCCTCCAGCAGCCGACGAGTATATCTACAGGCAAGTACAATCTGTCATATTTTTTTTATTACATTTTTTTTAATTAAATAAAAAATCAAAAAAGTCCCTCAATGTAAAATGTCCCTCCTTATAATTATTCCCTCCTTGTAATTAATCCCTCCTTTTAAATAATCCCTCCTTTTAAATAATCCCTCCTTGTAATCAATCCCTCCTTGTAATCAATCCCTCCTTGTAATTAATCCCTCCTTGTAATTAATCCCTCCTTGTAATTATTCCCTCCTTTTAATTATTCCCTCCTTGTAAAGAGTCCCTGTGGAACCATGAGCCGTATTTAGTTGCATATAAATTTCACATGTGTTCACCTAGGAAACATTTTAATGTGTACCTGAAATATAGACACTTCAAAGTTAATCTTTCCTTTTTCAAACATACATATTCTTTTTTTGCTAAACAAAATACTTATGTACTTGTTTATTGCTATTTTTATTGGGCCACAGCTTTTGCTTAGGGTGTGATTAGTTAGTGTTTCCCTAGTTTTCCTTGCCTTGCTAATGTTTTTTGTTTGTTTTTTTATCCCAGGAACCGCAAAATGGGCCACTCAATGAATGTTCAAGCAGTGGTGGCCTCGGACATGCGGTTCCTTAGTCTGCTCGCCGGGTTCCCAGGCTCATCCCATGATGCCTACATTCTTTGAAGATCTGGATTGTACGGTCGGTTTGAGTCTGGGGAATTTTCCGGTGGATGGCTCCTTGGTAAGTGGACGTCATTTTTTTTTATATGTATGGCTATGAATTTAATTTGTGTCCCATGTATGAAACTATGCCTATTTACATGTCAAACACGACCTTAACCATTAGATTTTTCAAACAACAAAGCCTTGCCAAATGTTTGATTTTTCAAACAACAAAGCCTTGCCTAATGCAGTCCTGCAGTAGCAAAATGTTAAAATTGAATTTAGAGTAAAGTAAGAATTAGTCTTCCCCACACTCTGCTTAAATGATATCCTTGAATTTATAATAGGGTCTGCGCCAGCTTTGATTAGATGCATTACACTTACTGAGTAGAGGAGAGCGGGATAAAGTGCAGGGGGCGGGTTAGAGCTGGTTTGGACTCATACAAAGCAGATACAGGGTCCTGAAAAGTTAAGACATCCAAGAATGCTGAGCAGCACAGTCCAAAACCAATACCTGTTAGCAGTCTAGCTGATTGGCCCTCATCCGCCATCTTGGATGTTTAATTTGTTCCCACATCTATTTGATGTTTTTTGGCTTTTTTGCCTGTGCAATATGTATGCTCATGCTGTGTAGCAAATGTGACCTAGCCTCTTAGTCATGTTGATGGCCCGTTTTGGGGATTCCATTTATTGATTAATGTGTAATTTATGTTTTTAATAATACATTTTGTCAGGTGATTCCGGCTATCCACTCCTTCCTTGGCTGTTGACGCCCATCCTCCGGCCCCAGAATGCAGCCGAGGTGGCATATAATAGGGCACACAGGAAGACCAGGGCTGTGGAGGAGAGGGCGTTTGGCCTATTGAAGACCCGCTTCCGATGCTTGGACCATACCGGGGGAGCACTTCAGTATGACCATATTGTATGTGGTATGTGGATTTGCCCCCCTCTCCCCCCACTGATGACCCAGAGGAGGACTATCGTGGCCCACCGAGTGCGTCTGCCCAAGCCGTGCGGTCTAAAGCACATTTTGCTTAATTTGGTGTTCCTTTGTTTGTTTTGTCCCTTTATTGTTTGTTATTTGTGTTTTTGGACCTTTGTGTTTGTATGTTTGTTTCTTACTTTTACAAACAGTAACAAATTAATTACAAACAAGCTCACACCTGATTTTAGACTCATGGTTTTTTTGGTTCCCAATTTGTTAGTGCAAACTTTAAGTCATCTTTATTCACCAAAAACCTAAAGGCATAAACTTAGTCAACAACAGGTTAAGTAAAAATGTATGGTGTTTATTTAAAATGCAAACATTGGAGTTGATGGTCACTCCCATAGTTCCAGAAAATACATGGTCAAACCACAAATTAAATTTTTTGCAAATCAGGCCACATAGCAATTGGCTAGAGGCAGGAGTTTTAAAGTAAGGTACTCCTGTCCAAAGTTTCATACAAATGAAAATTCAAAAAACACAAATATGTGACAAGCATTGCCATGTCCAGATTTGTCAGCAAACAAATAGGCCCACAGACACACCCTCTCCTGCTTGGCCACATTTGCCACATGCACAGGTGTAAAGCAGCCAAACCTATGCCACATCTACACCTGTTACTCAGTGGGCCACCCAAACAAGAACCCCCAGTCCCAATCCAAGTCCAGTTCAATCTCAGCCAGGGGTCAAGGTAGTAGTTTGCCAGGCCAGAATGTCCCCCAATCATGCCTACAAACAGGAGGAGCCAGAACCAATGTAATTCGCCACAAGCATGCAGCGCAACAGCAGAGTGGCAGGTTCATTGAGGCTTCACCTCCCGCATTGGCTAGTGGCCTACCTCAGCACTCTAATGAGCTATATGGGCGCAAATCCAAAGCAAACAAGCAAAGCCATACCAAAGGGGTATATTGGTAGGGCTCACCAGACAGGTCAATACAGTGGGGATGTAGAGCAAAGATGTGGAGCAGATACAGGCCAAATAGGCCTTACAATGGGGGATGCCCATAAAACCCAGGTTGGGGCCCTTGGAGGTGGGCCCTCACCTGGGCCTGTGTGGCATTCAGAATCTGCAACTGTTCCAACATGTTTCTATTTGAAGTTCCAGCCATGTGGCTGTTGCTATTTCGAACTTCCTCAAGCATGGCACTGTAATAATTGGATAAGGTGGCCATGTGGCTGTTGTTGGACCTAAATTCAGTCAGCATGGAGTTTAAGGTGCTGTTTAATGTCTCTAATTGCCCATGAAGATGCTCGTGGTTTCGTTGATTTTGGAGGTGAAATAGCCGCCTCTCATGGTGCCATGCTGACTCCATCATCGGCGCTCCCCTCCCCTGGGAAACTGGGCGATGTAGTCGACTACGCCTCCCAATTCCCCGGGTTGGGGGGCATGCAGATGATGTGCCTCTAGGTCCACCAACAGCCACAGGTCCACCATGCAGCCAGCTTTACTCTGCTGCTGAGGATTTGGTGTAGAAACTTGTTGGGACAGTTGCAGATTCTGTCCCAGGGGGAGCTATTCAGAAGGTCCAATGAAGGGTCCATCCTCCTCCAGCTCCTGGATTTCCTCCATAAGTGTGTGGGTCTGTTGGGACATGTAAATAAAAAAAGTTCAGTTTGGGGAATACATATGTAATTCAGCAAAAAGAAACATGGCAAGGCACATGCATAAGCAACATCAGAAAAAGACACTTACCGTATATATCGGATCCTGGGTCCGAGGCAGCACGGAAGTAGACGGCATGGTAAAATTGGCTGAGGATTCTTCACTAGCTGAGGGATGATGCTGGGCTGCATTGGGGAAAAGAAGGCATGTTAACACACAACTAGGCATTGGTGATGTGCATTAACACATATGGTTCACTAAAACACGGGCCCATGCATGAATGGCAACTCCCACAATGGACCAAGTTTAACTTGACTATGAATGCCATTATCTGTTAGATGTATTAGTCAACAAGTACATACACATTGGTCTCGTTACCCAAAATAAACATGCATGTACTGGCTGTTCTGAAGCTTCACACATCCCTAAAAGCCCATTATGGGACCACACTCAGCTTGCAAATAGCATTTGCCATTAGATTAGGCTGGTTGCCATTCTTTCTAGGTCAAACTTTCAAGCACCCCAGATCAAGTCTTTCTGAGCAAAGCACAGCTCAAAGCCAAATTGGCTACAGATAAAGATGGAAGTGTTGTATGCAATTGACTCTAAATACATAACAGGCAGTCCTTTGCTAATCTCAATAGTGTTCCTCAAGGCTCTCCAAACTCATGTATGGCCAAGGAAATAAGCAAATGATGAGTCGCCACACATAACACACCCTGTTTAAATTGTTACCTCCACTACAAGGCACACCCTAGGGGCATGTGTTAATATATGGCTTAGTGCCTCATTTTACACGTAGATCACATTTCACATACACACTAACATTACTAACCGGCAGGAATAGTCAGAATGTTCGTGTCCTGTCGTGCCGAGTGTCCCTTTAAGGCCACAGGATGTAGCAGGCCCAGCACCATCTCCTCAGCTCGGGTAAATTGCAGTTTTGTGGGGAATCCGTCGCCAGTTTGTAAGCTGAAATAGAAAGTGGGACACATTTAGCTAAATGTTGCCAATACAAGACGGACACAAATCCACAAAGTATATATGTACCTGTAATGACATTGTTTATTTTCTTTCTTCCGTGCTGCATACTTGAGGTCTGGTGAGCTCCTCCAAAATCTCGGCTTTGCGCTGCTTGCTTGTAGCTTTGGATCTGCACCCATATAGCTCATCAAAATACAAGGTGAGGCCACAAGCCAATGCCAGTTTGTGCCTCACCAAACCTGCCACTCAACTGGCCTCTGCGCAATGTGCGCCCTGTTGGTTGTTGTTCTGGCTCCTAAGTGTTTTGCGCAAAATTAGGGGACATTCTGGCCTGGCTGTGTGTTTGTGAAATTACTGACTGCTGGCTGACTGCAGATTGAACCGGACTTGGAAAGGGACTGGGTGAGCGTGGATGGGTGGCCACTGAAGTCGCAGGTGTAGATGTGGCATATTCAGCCTGCCTTGACACCTGTGCCGGTGGAGAATGTGGCCGAGGAGGAGAGGGTGTTGTGGAGGAAGTCGTGCTTGGGGCCCTGTGCCTCTGTGGGCCCTTAGAAGACCCATGCCCCTTGGAGGTAGACGGCCGGTCCAGGGGTGACCCAGAGCTTGGGCTTCTGGGCCTGTGCCTTGCCCTCTTGGCCACTGATTTTGACACTCGTGCGGGTGGAGAGGGCAAACTCGGACTTCTGGGGCTCTGCCTTGCCCTCTTGGCATGAGCCTTGTGGCCACGTGCGGGTGGTGTTGATAGCGAGGTTGAGCTGCAGGGGCTTCTTTCCCGGTGTCTCCTTTTTGTTGGCTTGCCATGGTAGCCACATGGGTGGGGTGATGGTGACCTGGGGGGGCTGGGGCTTCGCACCCTCTAGGTCCCTTTTTTCCCCTCCGTTGGGGTTGGCTTTCTGGTCTGTGGCTTCCTTTTTCCCGTGGCCTCCTTTTTTTGGTCGTTGTGGTGGGTGCCTTTGGCTGTGCAATGCGGGTTGGCCGCAACCTCGTTTTGGGCATCTGTGACCGAGTCTTGGGCCCTTCAGCAGGCTACTGCCGTTTGGATGGCTGTTTGCTGGTGACCTCCTTTGCTGCTTTTTTTTTTAGATTTTTTCGGTGCCATTGATTATGGACTCTGAAAGAGAATGAGCTGTGTGTCCAGGACCCTTTAAATAAGATTGGCGGGGTCCCACGCTACGCATACGCGTGCGTACGGCCGTTCGTCCGGCCTTGCGGAACCCGGAAACCGCAGGGGCATTACTTATCTGCTGCAGATGAGGCAAGATGGCGCCCACAATCTTCACCCGCCAACAAGAAGAGCTCATCATGCTTGTAAGTGTCTTTTAATGCCTTTGATTTGCCATCTAAATGCATGCCTAGCCCTTAAGGAAGCGCATGAAAAACGGTTGGTTTGCAAAGTGTTTAAAACTCCGTGCCAAACCGCCGTGAGGGCCCACACGTGGGAATCAACACTGAGCCCAGCTTCAAGGATTGGATTAGCCTAGAATTGTGTCTGTTAATGTCATTTAGTCCAAAGATCGATTGGTGACAGATATTTGTATGCAGTTTTAACTACATCCTATGTTTCTGTTGTGTTTTGTAGACCATGCTGGAGCGCAGGTACGACTACCTGCCCAAGTCTTTTGAGAAGCGCACCGTCACCCTGGAGATCATTGGCCAAGTCCAACAGCAGACGGACACCACCTTCACCCTCCATTTCCCTAGTAAGTACATAGCGATTGCATGCCAGATGTAACTCATGCAGAAGGTAGGCATTTATTTATAATTGTTTTTCTTTTCTAGTGTTGGAAATGGATTACCGAATCCGCTGCACCCAGAGGCGCACAGGCTGACCAGTGATGCATGAATCTGCAGCTGGAAGAGAAGGTGGTGGATCTCCAGGGTGACTGTCCTACCCCTCCTCTGTTGGGTCCTCCGACCAGCCCCTGGACCTTTCCACAGAGGAGGGTGGCACGGCGTGGGCAGGGAGTCGTACCCAGCGACGCAGGCGGGAGCCTCTGGTATGTGACTCTTCATGTAACCGCACACACATATACATGCTATTTCAACCAAAGCTGATTCCCTTCATCTGTTTTTCTAGATGCTTCTGAAGTGGGTTGATTACTGTTGACTAAGACATTATAAGTAACCCTATTTGCCATGTCTCGACAGCCTCTACTTCACAACTGTGGCAGGGCCCAGGACCTAGGGTTGTCCCCAACGAGGCATCCGTCGGCCACCAACCAAGTAAGTTGTAATGTCATTCTTTGCAGTATGTGGTAATTGACATGATCACCCAGATACATCAAGACATAGTCAATGGCATTAGCAGAATGACCTGTGCCCACTTCCATAGATTTATTACTTAGCAGAATGACCTGTGCCCACTTCCATAGATTAATTACTTAGAAGAATGACCTGTGCCCACTTCCATAGATTAATTACTTAGCATAATGACCTGTGCCCACTTCCTTAGATTAATTACTTAGCATAATGACCTGTGCCCACTTCCTTAGATTAATTACTTAGCATAATGACCAGTGCCCACTTCCTTAGATTAATTACTTAGCACAATGACCTGTGCCCACTTCCATAGATTAATTACTTAGCATAATGACCTGTGCCCACTTCCATAGATTAATTACTTAGCATAATGACCTGTGCCCACTTACATAGATTAATTACTTAGCAGACTGACATTTGTCGTCATGATTTACGTTGACAACTAACCAACATTCCATCCACAGGTGAGAAACATGTATTTGGCTCAAACTAATTTTTAATTTCTAATTTATTCAGGGACCACACGTGCAAGAGTGGAAGCAATGAATTGAAGGGTCCTTGAGTTGGTGGCCGATATGCAGCAGCTGGTTGACTCCTTGGGGACAACAGAAGAGGACTAGTCTCCTGGGTCCTGTCACTGTATTGGTTTAATGTAAATAGTTTTTGATTTTTAATTTTTTAATATATTGTACATTTTTTATACCAAAGCAAAAAAAAATTGTATATTTGGGAAACAACTAAAATTTTTAAAAACAAAACAATATTGCCTTCTAATATTAAAAAAAAAAAAAAAAAAAAAGTTTCAGTGTCATTTTTATCTACAAATACATTAACAACAAACAAAGGCTAAAATACATATTTAGAGATAAAGATTCAGATGACTGGGAAGTGGTTTGGGTAAGTTTTAGGGGCCTAAAATGGAAGAAGAACCTAACCGCGAAGTGGTTTGGGTAAGTGTTAGGGGCCTAAAATGGAAGAAGAACCTAACCGCAAAGTGGTTTGGGTAAGTTTTAGGGGCCTAAAATGGAAGAAGAACCTAAGCGCGAAGTGATTTGGGTAAGTTTTAGGGGCTAAAATGGAAGAAGAACCTAACCGCGAAGTGATTTGGGTTTTAGGGGCCTAAAATGGAAGAAAAACCTAACCGCGAAGTGATTTGGGTTTTAGGGGCCTAAAATGAAAGAAGAACCTAACCGCGAAGTGGTTTGGGTAAGTTTTAGGGGCCTAAAATGGAAGAAGAACCTAACCGCGAAGTGGTTTGGGTAAGTTTTAAGGGCCTAAAATGGAAGAAGAACCTAACCGCGAAGTGGATTGGGTAAGCTTTAGGGGTCCAAAAGGGAAGATGGAGGATAGTGCTAAGTGGTTTGGGTAAGTTTTAAGGGTCCAAAAGGCAAGATGGAGGATAGTGCTAAGTGGTTTGGGTAAGTTTTAAGGGTTCAAAAGGCAAGATGGGGGATAGTGCTAAGTGATTTAGCTAAACATTGTAGTAGAAGTGAGGGTGGCAAATATATAGGCGAGCACTTTAATGAGTTAAGTTTGTAGTGCGCAGGCGCACGATCGTAAGGACGAAAACTTTACAGAAGGATTGCAATGCATGCATAGAATCGCTCGCACACTCATACGAGAGCAGAAATTTTTTTTTTTAAAAAAGGCACATAAACGGAAGTCTTTTTTGGTCTCTCTGAATCGAGCCAATTGTACAAACTATTTTAATATATATTCCTCTCCGCAAAAAACTGAATGCTGATACAGGACACGAAAATCAATATATTTGCCTTAAAAACCAGAATCAATTCTGAGAATTTTCATTAAAACATTACTGGATTTATGAAAGTTATATTGTTAGTCCGTTTCATATACTCTTCTACATATAAGCTGTGTTTATAATATGTTTTTGCTGCGGTTGCAGTTTCTAATTCAGTATTTAACCATCTGTACATTAGAACCACATAGTATCTGGGCAGATCCCAAATGCTTGCATGAAATTCTGGTAAATAATCTTCAGAAATGGTTCATTTATTTTTGTGGTCATTTGAAGCAGTGTGATGTAAAAATGAAAGGGCTAAGTATAAAGTCAAAGTGTCCATGTTAATAGTAATGCAAAGCAGCAATGTCTTACCGCCCATGCAGCTGATTCATCCTGCAGTGCTGCTGCTTAAAGCTTATTCTGCTGATATTTTTATACGTAATTATGGAAGATAATCAGGCTGAATGCACAAAACTCTTTTTGCTGTTTTTCATGAACAAATTATGGAAGATGACCAAGCTGAATTTGCATAATTACCACAGAAACAAAATCCTTTGTTGTGTTTTCTTCATGACATCTTTGCTCCATTTTAGGTCCTGAGTTTTAATGGTCCTTAGTAATTTGTTGTTCTCTACCCACTGTGCTGTCACTCCATTAGTGCACAATGGTACTATTGGGACTTTTACCATTTCTACCATCTTTGTGGCATTGAGGACCAAGTTCTCATTCGTACATCACTGACACAATTTGCTGACTTCATGACAGTAGACACTGGTGTCATCACAAATGCTAAAAACCCAAAGAAGTAACTTACTACAGCAATCCTGTGCTCAATCTGCACCAATTAACCATAAACAAAGAATTGATTGAAGAATATTTTACACACTTATTAATTGAAGTTCCCGCTGACTATGCCCCATTTGTTTCTCCCCTTCCATGGCAGGTGATTGGATGGTTGAGGGTATGAATGATGAGTTACGTATATTAGACAGAAGGTGCTGAACTGATATCACCCTGACAAAGGCCTAGTAGGTGGGGCTGAAACACGTTGATGATGTCGTGTATGAGGTTACGCTTACTACGTGTGAGCACAGCCATCATATACTAGAAGGATGTTACTGCTGTCATCAAAAATTACAGCATGATGGTGGGTCAAACCAGACACTCTTGGCTATAGGCAAATACAGCAGGTATAGTCCCATGGGTGTTTGGGGGGGACCTAGTATTCCCAGATTTAAGGATTGGAACTGATGGAATAGTAGAATTAGGACAAGTCTAAAAGTAATATGTGTTTGTCTTTGTAAGGGTAAATACAGGGGGCATTGGTATCTTTGTCTTGTTTTGCGAGTAAGCTGAATGTCTATTTGATAATAAATCGAGTGCTGTATTTGACAAAAAGGAAGCCAGCTATTCAACTGAGTATAACTTTGCTGTCAGTCAAACAGTTGCATTTCCTAGCTGATGTTTTTTAAGTCAACTATGATAGCCCAAGGCAGTTAGTGCTGCTCAAAGTGAAAAATGTCATCGAATATTCAGGTTTAGTGTTTCTGATTTATAAAAAATCTAATTATAATCCATCATGTTGAACGTCTTGTTATATTAAGAAAACTCGAGATACATTTCAAAATATCAACAGAGAGATTGTGGAAAACAATGTACAATTTCTATGGGTTATTTATATAGCCCAAAAAAATAAACTTAGCTGAAATCACAGAGAAATGGTGTACTGTACAATATGAATATGTTTTCCGATAAAGAATTCTGAATACAAGCTAAATATTTAAGACTTATTCCAGGAACACGTTCTGCATATATAATATTTATATATAAAATAAATGTGTAAAAAGATAGCTGCAGGGCTTTTCAATTTGTGCTGGTTGTGTTCTAGTAAGACAGTGAGTATCATTTATTTTGATATATTTAAATATTGTTTTTTTATTAAATGGGGATTTATGAAGCATCAGTGCCACTTTTTTACCTCAGCAGTACTCAGTATACGATTTAAGAACCAAAAAACAGGCAGCGCTGATGCGGCTGCCAGCTAGCATCATATTTAACACTAGCGCCAGGAGCTCTGGTTGAAGCAGCACCAGTTGGCGCTGTAGGTCAAGATAACATAGAGCACAATGGGCAAAACTGGATTTATATGTTTTATGCATATTATTAATGTTACACACATTTTTGCGTACAGAACTTACATTGTGATGTGTCAATATTGAAAACGTAGGACCTAAAGGTTGCCAAATGTCATTTTTTTAATAGTAACATCAATTTTATGGCTTCTTTTTTTTTTAGCAATGTGTAATTTGGACAACAACTAAAATGCAACCTTAGGAAAAATTAAAGTAACAACTAAACATAGGCAATATAAGATTATTTTTCCAATTTTTTTTCTTTTGGTGTGTGCAAAATGAAAGAAACTCTGACAACAAATGTTAGTCAAAATAAAAAAAACTTTTAATTTTTGGTTTAAAAAAAGCCCAACATGGGCATAACTGTAATCCGCATAGCGGCCAAACGCATACCCCCCACCCTATGTCTTTTTCTTCTTCCCCAGCAGCATAAATCTTGTCCGTTGGACATACTGCCACAGTCTGCGATGCTCATTATGGCAAGCTGTAGGGTGAAAGAAATTTCATTATTAACCCCATCATGTTAGGAACCTTTATGCCTGGTCATGTCTATAGACATATGGTTGATATGTATGTTTATAGAAAATGTCATTGTACTCATCATCGCAGCTGGGGAGCATGATTATGGGGTCGGTCTGTGTGGAACCATCTGTTTTGGAAAAAACGCAAGTTTGGAACAATGAATGTTATTATTTAACAAGCACCTATATTTTTAACTTTTCAAATCTGGTCAAACAATGTTAATAAATATTTACTCAGGCATAGTGGAAATTTGTCCAACAATGTTTAACAGAGGTTTTCAAGACATTTGCATGGTATTTATGGGTTCATGAGTTGAGCTGTTTCTGTGAACTAGTCCACATGGTCCACTCAATAGCATTTGCCAGATTTTTCATGCATTTTGCCAAGACAGTGCCACAGTCGTGCAAATTATAGTAGGTCAAACTTTTTTAGATTTTAGAATGATCACACTTGCACATGTTGCAGCAGTACAATAAGCACATTTCCTGCAACAGTAGCAGTGCTGCATCATGCTTTTTAAAATAAAAATCATATTTAGCACTACTGTACTTTGCAATAAAATGGTGTTGTCTGACATAAGTGCTTGATGAATCAGGCACCATATAATGCTGTGTAGCATAAAACATGTGTATGTATTAAAAATCTAGATTAAAAACACCATGTAAATCAGATTAAAACTAAACTTACCACGACTATGCCTGAGTGCAAGATCTGCAGCATAGCTGGTGAAGGTGCCGGCTCTATGATGCCCTGTAAAACAGTTAATGTTGGAAAGGTATATTTAAGTAAACACAAAATCACCATGGAACCTAAAAACACCAATTAGAAATGCGCTCACCAGAGGATGAACTGCTGCTGGTATCCCAGAGAGGGCTCTGAGGTGGAGGCGTAGAGCCTCCACTCCTCAAAACAGCAGATCCCAAACCCGATGGGCCACCCTCCTCTCTCTCACTCCCTGATCCTCGAGGGAGTGTGGGCGAGTCCCTCACCTCCACCCCACTGGGACACCTCACTTGAGAGTGGCCACAAGGGGTTTGAGACTCAGCTGAGTCCGATTGTGAGGAGCTGAGACTCCATACTTCCCTCACCCCAGCAGCACGCTCCACTGTGGCGTCATCCCCTTCCTCAACTGGGTCCTCAAGATGAGAAAGACGAGAGGAACCCCCGCAGACTCATCTGAGTCCAACACTCTGGTGCTGGGGAGGAATCCCTTCCCGTGTTTCCCCAGGGGAGGACGCTTATCTGTGGAGAGGAAACAAAAGGAAAAAAGGGTAAAATCACACACAAATACCTTAATCATCCCACATTATAGTAAATACAAATATGTAGTGATGTAACACTTACCTGATGCGTAGGCATCATAGAGCCGGTAAACGCCCTCATTGTCCCGGCGCTTGAAATCGGACCACTTTATCTTAAAGCGCCTCCATCACTATGCTGCTTTTTGCACTCAGAGCATAGTCGTATTCTCTGATGCAGAAATCCCTATAAAAACAAAAAACAAAACAAATTAAAAACATTAAGCAAAACTAAATATTTGCACATTCCCATAGCAATATCTAAATCTAACATTGCATTTCCTGGATTAAAAAAAAGGCCTTTAGACATATTCAAAACAAACCAATGTCAATCCTTTTTTTAAAAAAAAAAAACATATAATAAATAGTCATAAGCTTAAAAACAATCATAAAGACAAAAAATACAGTACATTTTTGGTTCAAACAATTCAAAATATAACCTTATAAATCAATCAATTAAAAAAACACTCACTTTAACAACCTGCCCATTGACACGAGGATCCACCCTCTTCCGTGTCTTCTTCTGGGTTTGGGGGGGAGCAGGGGAGGCTGAAGGGTCAGGGGGGGGCAGGGAGGGAAGGGGGGGAGGGGTGGGGGGGTCAGATTCGGAGGAGTAGCTGGGGAGAGGTCTTGCTGGGCGTCTGGACCGCATGGTGGATCCTCGTAGGTGGCAAAGCGGAAGTACCAAAAACGAAAGTGAAAGCAAAACCTTGAACACTCCTCGCATTAAGAATACGCTAACACACGCCAATGATACCGCTATGAAACGCAAAGTTTACAATGCGTACGCATACCAATGTTCAGCGCTAGAGACACACACGCAAAATCAATATTTAACAACTGTGGAGCGCTGCATGCTACGAATGACAGCGACTGCTCAGTGCGACAGAATCTCTGCGAATCCTACCGTATTCAACACAAATTCACAGCGACCGAACGCAGTCGGTCTAGATTGTGTGGATGGAGGACATAGCGCCAGTCGTTGTGTGATTAAAATAATTTTTATAAGTCATGAACAACATTGAGCAAGCAAAATACACTGGAATGACATTGTTGGAGGGGTGTGACTTTAACACTTTAATGGTAGACTATAAAAGACATTTAAAAAAAAAAAAAAAAAAACTTAAAAAACATACATACAGTTCAGTAATCATGTCCTAAACATTTCTTGTATTTAAAAAAAAAAAAAAAAGAATGGGATGAGCAATGGGATTTGAGGATCGTCAATTGAAATGTATGGGAGAGTGGCAGGTAGCGAGAGGTTATAGGTGGCGCTATGAAAGTTTGAATGCCAGTGGCTCATCAGGATCGGCTTCATAAATGTGTAATTGCGTGCTGTGGCCAGCGTTCTCTTGCCGATACCTCTAGCTACCTGTCGCTAAATAGCCACTACCTGGCGCTATCCCTTCATGAATAAGGACCTAAGTTAGGATCGGTATTGTGAATTCTAGCTCCATTGTTGTCCGTAGCGCGGCGTCATAAAAGCCAAAGATGCTGGCGCTCATCATAAATAAGGCCCAAAATGCTAGTTACTATGATATAGTGGCATAAAAAATATTCTCTCAAATTTGCTTGAGGATCTTATTTAAGCACTGCACCATTTAGCATAATTTTGCTGGCATAGCACCAGGTTTGCTCTGGCATCTTTTTTTGTGGCGCTGCTGTTTGGACAGAATGGCGATGGAAGTCACAGCGCACGATGTTAACTAATTAGCTTTTGATTTTTGCACTGGGTATTGGCCAGCCTGCATCAGTGCCTGTTGGACACGACTGTTGATTATAACTGCGCCAGTGAGCACCACTTTGTACCGCCATCTTGCATGTACTGCACAGCATATTTATTAAAATTTGGCATGCTGAAAAGATTGCCACTGTATTGTACTGTAGCTGAACGGCTTTTCCCATTACACTTGCAGGATATCACTGCTGGAGACAGATAGGACAATCTTTACAGTGCGTTTAGGTTGCGTTTTACTTGTTGTCCAAATTGCACATTGGTAAGAATGTGTAAAAGAAGCTTTTGCACACAAACTGTCACACTAGGATTTTGTAGTCAGAGTGCGGACACACAGGATTCTTTTCAAACTGTTAATAACTTTATTCCACAAACGGCAATAAAAGGATTACTTGCATCAAACATCAGACAGGTTAACAGTCTCTTGCACGTTCCCTCCAGGAAATGGACACAAAGTACAAGCAATAGCTATGTATACCTTACGAAAGTTCTAATCCTCCTCCAGAAAATCCAAATCTACAGGAAGAAAAGTTTTACTTTAAAGTCTGAACTCCAGCCTAAACTTTTTCTAAAGATTCTGATGCATAGGGGAAGGGTTATCCTCACACTAATGGTATTTTGTATGTGTATTTTGTCATTTTAATTTTGTAATATTTTTATGCATAGCTGCTGACAAATGATATAAATGAATTACATTTTTTTTGCATTCATTCATGTGAACAATTATAGTGCCCTTTAAATCCTATCTATGTTTGTTAAAAGAAATAAAAAAAACTTGATAGCTTGGCAAGTTACTTTATTATCTTTCAGATTTATAGTTCACTCCTATAAAATTTTAAAGTATAGCAAGATGTTTCAAAGGGATAATTTGCCCATAATGAAGTTGTTGACAGACTATAAAAAAGTGAAAAAAAGTCAGAGTGATTTCTTTTTTATACCTTGTACTGCTATTAAATCTTTCTGACTTTTATCATACCCTAAAAACACATTTGTGTAGCAAAAGAAATATGCCACATTTTGATCAGAGAAACGCAGATATGCCCTTGAAGGGTTTTTCTTCTGTACATTACATTTGACCTAATGCTTTGACTGATTGTTTGGGTTTTCTGTTACTTCTTTAGGTCTATGAAATACAGATGGGCTGTCATTGCCACTGAGTTTGGTTTCCTCCTTACCAATAACCTTTGGTTCACTTGTGAGTATTAACTTTATGGCAATCTATTCTCCAAGGTTATTTGAATTATATTATACCATATTTTATCTCTAATAGAAGTACAGATGAAATCTCTAAGGACAACCATAGAAATCTATTTTTATATGTCTTCTTTGCCAAGTGTGTCCTTAGAATACCCTGCTATGTCCTTGTTTTAACAATTTTGCTTTGATCCATTAATACACCTATGGCTGATTAGCTGCTGATTGCTCATTTAACATGTTAGTATATTCTATATCCTGAAGCATTTTTCTCTGTGTTAAGTAATATCTCACGTTTTTTTGTAGACATAGTAATATAAGAAATAAAGACATATGTTTTTTAAGTTGTTTCTGGAATTTTGCAGGTGGAGGATATTGAATTTACTTAGTAAACAGAATGTACCATTTTGAACACTTCCCTAGACTACAACAAAGCTCATGCTGCTTGGGTCACTGTGGAAAAAGTGGTTAGATTCCTTGTTAGGAGAATAAATGTCACTTTCCCCTAGTCTATTGGAGTAGAGGAGATGCAAGGGAGGTTTGGCCTGTATTAGTATCTTATAACATGGTATTTAAATTTACATTGTACTTGGGGACCACAGCCTGACTGTTTTGTCGCTATTAGCTCTGGTGCTGCAACAGCATCGATGACATTCTTATGTTCATGCCCTGTCTTGATGTGTTTGTGTGTTCAGGTATGTTCATCAACATACAACTTGGATAGTGACAAAAAAGGAAGTGGGGTTAAAATTGCAGTTGAATATGATTTACCGTATAGATTATTACCAATCACAATAATAATCACTCCTTAACTCTACTGTGGAAGCAGAATCCCTCTTTACCTCCTGTAAAATATCTGTATGCTAAGCTAGAGTTTATTTTTAAAGTGGACCAACACCCAGGATTTTGACTATCCTGGGTTTTGGTCCACTTCGGCGGGGCACCCCGATCGGGGGTGTCCCGCTCTCTGAAACTCCCCAGAAACCCCAAAAAACTCACCTCTCCCCGCTCCCACGTGACCGCGCCGTCCAATCCCCGCCGACGTCCAAGCGGGTGACAGCGGCGTCCAAGACAGCGCGTCACTCTCGGCGTGCGCGTGCCCGCGCCGGCCATTCACAGACGGCCGGCGCGGGCGCGCGCACGTCTGGAGGGGCGCGCGGGAGGCGGCGGCAGCGGAAGCAGCGGCAGATCAGGTAAGGAGTTTGTTTTTTTTGGGGGGGTTTCTTATAGATTCCCGGGCTTATGATCTTATAGATTCCTGGGCCGATCACCCCTGGGTGTTGGTCCACTTTAACAAAATAATGTATTTTTAAGGTGGAGGAAGCATTCCACTTAAAGTCCTTTAAAACATCTGTAACAAAATAATGTCTTTAAATTTAGAGGTCCACTTTAAAGGTACTTCAAACCCAACAACAATAATAAAGCAGCAAGCAGCTCACCTGATGCCTGTTTCATGTGCCTCTGCGCTACAGGGTATAAGCTGTAGCAGGGCTTCAAATTTTGTCCTCCATTCCATTATATCCTCCAGGACCATGCAAAAAATTTGGTCTGCCACTCTGTCCCTTGGAGCTCTTGTGGTAGGTAAAAACCATGCTCACACAAAAGTTCTTAAAAATGGAGATTAATTTGGGAAGGTACAGGGAGGATAGGATGGGTAAGACATAGGAGGGGTAGTTAGGACAGGTAAGATGCAGGTAGGATGGGGTTAACAGGATCTACCAGGGTCTTCTCTTCTGGGCACGGGAAGGGATGAGGGATGCAGGTGCCTGTTATAGGAAAGAAAGAGCAGGCACTGGAGAACTTGATCCCCTTCCAAGAGCATCCCCGAAAGTCTATACATTTAAATGTCCATTTATCAGGTGGGTGTGGGAAGGTTCACATGGGCCCACACAGGAAAGCTGTACCCAACCATGGGTAGTCCTGGCAGTGGTCTGGGTCTTCTAGGGGGGCCCTGTGCCGTTCCTGGGGGCCCCTGGCACACACGGGAGTGTCCAGTTCCACAGTTGGCATATAAAAGCCCAGTTTGGCGCCAAGTTGGAGAAGGCGCGGGAACCTGCAAGTGGCTGAACCTGTTGACCCCGATATCTCGGCCATTTCCGCTTCAACTTAAAAATGGAAAACAGTTTAGGGCATTGCCAAATGTAGCCCATTACAATGGTGTAACGATTTCCTTTACCTACATTATCACTTTAAGCCCTAGGGAAGTCTTGAACCAGGCTGGAATTGTTGTCCCTGGACACTGGCCTGATTCTAAGCGGGACCACTGAAAACCCTGAACCTAAGTACTGAAAAAAGTTCCCCTATCGCTCTCTACCCTGTGTAGTTCCCTGCCTAATTTGCCAATTTGCCTAATTTGTAGGGCTGCCTTGTCACCACCTTGTCTCCTTATCACTTATGCTGAAACAGCCAGTGGGAGAGGACCCAAAAAATGTTCAGCATATCTACAGCCTGCTAGAAAGGTTTTGGGGGCATGACAGAGGCTCTTTTTTGCTCTGCCAACTGGAGCTTTGTCAGGGTAACACCAAGACGCACTTATCTGCAAAGCCGGACAGTCCTGATCCTCCTCTTCATTAACAAGTACTCTATAACTGGATTCTTTTTGTCGTACAAGGGGCATATGTGGGCCACACTACTAGTATCAGAATGAAGCACACAAGCATGCACAAAGCATGGGCATTGAGGAAGGGGAGGGGCAGGCCCAACAGTTATTCTCATCCACCGTATAATATTGAGAGAGAAAAAGGTGATTGAGTGCTGAAGCCCAGACATTTCCTTAATAACTAAAGTAACGCATTACTGCACATGCAACAGTATTGTAACTTAATTCCATATATAGCATTCAGAACATCGAAAACCGGTCAGTTTAGAGCATTGCTTCTTCCAGAAATCATCTAGAATTTTGTCCTCTTAAGATGACCAACATTATCAGCAAATGATTCTACAGTAGTTACTGGCTAATATTTTTTTCATTTACTCCACATATTTGCTGAGGTATGTTGATATTTACCCTCACTGAACATGCAGTTACCATTTAAATGGAATGTTATAAGCCTTGCTAAGGTTTTGTTCGAGTTGGGCTGTGGAGGCCAAATCAATATTCTTACTTAGCTTCAAAAGAATCATTGCTATTTAATGATTATTTATCCAAAGCGCACAAATATAGCCTAAAGCAGATGAGTCAACAGCAGAAGACTGTAAAATGACTTGTATACCGAAATGTTTGCCTTACAATTATTAGGAATACATTAGTTTAAAGTTTTATGAAAAATAAGTGCAGCATGCTAATTTTACTCATAGCTACATCCAAAAGCTAAATTAGTTTTGGGATTAATTTTGCAATTTCCATGTTAGTTTTAAAGTCTAAGACAGGGCACCATATGTTGAATTTGTTGAAAAATGTTTCAGCTTTTTCTTAAATCCTCCATGTGCAGAATTCTGTGAAAAGGAAGCAAAATAAGTAATTTTATGACTTGTACACACATCGATTATTCATCCAGTTGATCAAATTTGATTAAATGTAATCTAGCTAAAAGTGCTAAAATGTGTTGGTTTGAACAAATTCAATAGAATGGAGTTACATCTGGTGCATGGTATTTTGCCACTAGTCAATAGGTTTCATATTTATATATAGCAGATATAAAGCATTGCAGTTGTGTAACTTGTCTCCCACTCCCACGCTTAGAGAGAAACCTGATGCTCCCTATCAGCTGCTGCGAAACAATGATATGTCTCTTCTGTTTCTTAGGGCAGGCTTTTTGCTGTGTAAAACTTTAGTTTGCCCTTAAAAAAGAGGTCTCCTGAAGCGACGCTGACAGACATCTTCCTTATTGGCATTGGGACTGTGGCAGGCACACACTGTCCTAACTGTGTTCCTAGCAGAATAAGAAGAGGACAAATGGGGATGCTGACATTCAAACGTTTCAATTGACAACATTCTTGGGGCCCACGCTTCAGCCATATAGAATGAAGAAATACTACTAAATAATAAAATAACTGAATGAATCTCCAACAGTTTTAGACCTCCTATTCTGTCCTGATGACGGCCTTAACGAGGAAAACCTTTCAAAAATGAGCATAGTAATCAAGATAATAGTTCAAAAAATGACCAGTATGACTCCAATCTTTGCACATAAATATGATAGAATACAGATGTTAAAGTTACCCCTTGAACGGGTACTAATTCACAAACATGTACAGGCAGCATAGCCTAAATAAGTTCATCAGCACTACAGTAAAGCAAAGAGCAGGCCGTACATGAAAGAGTATAGGATCAATGCATAGAAATCATCAATAATGTATAGATAGGACGTATTGTTACCCAAAAAGTGTCAAAAGTGTTCTCAAGGATGCTAACCCACATGTCACTTCTGCCTCAGGCAGTCCCAGACTGCACCCAGTTAAAGGTTGGATGGCATTTGCCAGTCTCCCGTCACTGGAGCGCAGGAGAGCAGGGTCATGCTTGGCAGAGTCTCCTCTTCAACCAGCTTTACAAACAATATACAAGTAAACAGAAGAACAATTCCCTATTAAAACTGTAGTGATGTCAGGGATCTGACATCTATCTATACATTTTTGATGATTGCTCCTATACTTTTGCATGTAGTGCATGCTCTTTGCTTTACTGTATGGCTGCACAGAAACTTTCAAACAATTCATTGATGTACTTATTTAAGCTATGTAGCCTGTACATTACATGTTTTTGAATTAGTTCCCATTCAAGGGGTATCTTTGGCATCTGTATTCTATCATATTTTTGTGCAAAGTCTTTTGCATTTAGATTGAGTTCTATGTACCAAGTATGAACTCCTCTCTTTCATGTGCTAATGCTTGTTATAAGGTAAATAAAGTAAATACTTTTGATTCTATTTTCACAATATAAGCATACTGCTATGGGTTTTTAACAATATTTTTGGGCTAGGATTGTGCTGAGTGCTGGGGTGTTGTACATTTGAAATACACGTGTGTGTTCACCTTCATTGCAAATTAGGTAGGTCGAATAAACCAGTTTGCTTCCTCCTAAATCCTGGAACCTGTCAGCATTAGGCACTTTATTTTTATCAGTGATAGCCTGTGTATTATACGTATTGCCCTCCCCCGGGCCCCTCGAACCTGCAGACATCTAGGTTTATTTTGGCCTGTATGTATGGTAAATGAGGCTGGTAGCCCTGGGAGAGGACTGTATACCATTTTTTTTTTCATTTGTATAATTCAAAAATGGCATATGGTTCCCAATAATTGTCTTTATTCATTTTATTAATAGGCATCACTTAGGTACAGCTGTCACCTTGTTGTGTCTCAGTGTACCTGAACTTCTGATTTTTCTTATATAGCTTATTCTGCATTTTATATTCCCCAATATCTGAATGGCTTACATGTGAATGCCCATTAGATTATTGCACTTAAAGAGGCAAAATAAAATAAGTAGCTATAAGGGTCAAGTGTTTTAGTAATTCCTAAAAAGTTCCAATGCCAAAAGGTCAGAATGACCACAGAACAGTCCACGGCAAAAGCACTAATGATTAGTGGTTATCCTCTCTATCCATTCTACATGGTCAGAATAGCACAACTGACAATGTTTCATCAGTCATCCTTTAGACAAAGGCTTACAAAAACAAGCTTAAAGTCATTGTCCATTCTATATCCAAATAACTATTGAATCACAATAGAAAATCCATCTATCCCCCATCCACCTTATTCATCTCTATAGTGCATATAAGTGCATACAGCATGACTTGTAACATAATCATTTACCAAATGCCACATTACAAATATTTCTAAAATGCCATTTTATTTGTCTGTGTCATTAAAATTCATGATTGTGTGCTTCAAAATCCATAGTATTTCATCCACTAAATGAACACATTTTGCTTTGACTTATCATTAATCTTGCTCACCATAAAGTGGATCTAAAGTGCACATAATAAATATTGTGTTAAAAATATATCCAAATATCATATTGCATTATCGCTTAGCATTTGGTGAGCAATTACTTACAATTTAGGTCCTTATTAGAGACACAACATTTCATGAAAATGACTATATACAATGGCAGTGGTGTAGCTTTTCCCCTTGGGATGCCCTCTAAATTGCATTCACAATTTAAATAACTGTTTTACAGATCAGAGACTAGTCTGAAAAATATATAATAAAATATCGCTAGTATACTGGATCACAACCTCAGCACTAAACATGCTGATCACTAAAGTTTAGGTATGTTGTGACTCTTACCTTTATTTTGCCCTCTGACTCTCAAAACCAAATTCCATGTCCTCTGCGGTTCAGGTGCCCCATTGTGATATAAGTTGGGGGCCTGTGGTCCAATTGGTTCCCTCAATATCGCTCAGCCAAGCGGGGGCAGTCAGTTCTTTCTATACCTGCCGCGTGTTGTGCACCTGGCAGCACCAGGCGGCATATGGCGGAGGCGCACATGCTCTCCTCCACCATCTGCTATGTCACACTGTTTCTGCTGCGGCCACCAATCAGATCTAATTGTGTCATCGATAAGAACGGAGGTAGGAGGGGAGGAGCAATCAGCCAGAGCTGAAATTTGCAGCTGTGGTCCGACATCGGGAAAGTGGTTACTAATGCCACTATTAGCACCTACAGTGCTATTGAGCATTACCTGGATTTATAGTTAAACATTGTCCATTCTACCCTCAACATACTGGTGCTTCCATTTTTTATTATTTTTTTTATAAATGAGGCTACAAAGCATTCACTGCTCTGACCTGCTGAGACTGAGGTGATTCTGTGCCCATAAAGGAAATTGACACAGCCATCCATTATTGTAATGTTCAACCTGTTGGAGCTGTGGAACACAGAATGTTGCCTGGCTGAAGGTAAGCTGCATCATACTGCTTTGAAGTAGTAAAGCTGGCCAATCCTGTTAACAATAACGCCGCCCTGATGTTTGAAATGGGGTTATTATGGAAGTGAAGGCTACATTTTTGATGATGGTGTCTTTCTTAATTTTCTATACCATAATTGTAAAACTGAAACAAAAACGACCACTACACTTTGTAGCATGTGATGACCCCATGTGATTAACTACATAACTTTGGGGGGAAGCGCATGGGGGGCATTGTCCCTCTCCTTTTCAGTGATGCTGAGTGACACAGGGGAGAATCCACAAAGGTCATACCTGTGAATTAAACTGATCCTCCTACAACTACTGCTGGTAGGGATGCTGGGGTAGAAAACAGAGGCCACCGTCCCCCTGAACTCTGGATGCCTGGCAGAACAAATGCTCACCTGACTGATTGATGATGATGATGAGTTGGTCGAGGAGACAAGGAGAAAAAGGTGGGGGGGGGGGGTGTACTGTTACATTTAACAAAGTGTTTTTTTCATGGTGTGTTTTTTATACTTTAAACCAGAACAACACTTTAAAATTCAGGTAATGTGCAGGGGGGCATTTGCAATCTGGGTGCTGTTCCAATTTTTGCCCTTGTGAACTTGCATGGGGACCCCCCCAGTCTGTTTACCCTCACCCCATGGGCATGGGCCCGGTGTTCTTCCTGTGTTCATTATACCTTATAGTGCCTAAGATGCCAACTAGGGGCTATGGTGGTGTTGAACAAGGCTTTTACCTCTTTATTGCTATTTGTGCTAGATTTGGGATACAACCAACAAAGTCATTGTGTTCCTCCAAGCCTCCTCTGCCATTTCTATTTGCTAATATGTCTCTCCTATTTCACTCTCCTTGCAACTTCTAATCCTTGCTGGGTGCTCAGTGCAACTTTTATCTAACCCCTCACACTTCCCCCACAGTAATGTACTTCCCCACATGTTGCTCCTACCAACATTGTGTTCCACATTCAGTTACATGCAACCCTGCATCCCAGTGTTTAAGGCCATATCAGTTGGTTCTGAGGCCACATATGGCCAGCTGGCCTTGGCTTGAGCATGTCTGCTTTAGAGGCACCTTAATCTCCATGGTAATTGAAAGACGCAGGTGTGTTATTCCAATAAATATGGTGGGTCTGCAATGGCAAAAAAATCTTCTGATTAGGAAACTACAGCCTGCAACATGTAATTTGGGTGTTTTCCTCAGTTCATTATCATAATATGAATAAAACAAAACGTGTCCTGTCTCTTGTTGTTATTTAAAACTGCTTGCTCCCCAGCTTCAAAGAGAGGTATTCACTAGGGATGAGCGAATCGATCCGGACGAACCCGGATTCGATCCGAATTTCAGGAAAAATTCGATTCGGATCGAATCCGAATTTCCCCGCGATTCGATCGCTCGAAGTTTTCCTTTAACATCCATTCATTTACATTTACAGGCATTCTAAGATGGCGGACGGGACATGTCCAGACATGTAAGCTGGGGCAGTGTATGCTGGGACAGTCACATGCAGCCTATCAGCAGCCAGCAAGCCCGGTGATGTCACAGCGCTATTTAAGGCCGGCCATCTTGCTTTTCCTTCCTCATTTCTCTATTGCATTCGTGAGAGACAGAACGCTGTGTAGCTGAGGGAGAGAGGCAGTTAGACAGGCAGGGACAGACAGGGACAGGCTGGAGACAGGCAGGAGACAGACAGGAGACAGACAGAAAGTCAGCGAAAAACAGGGAAAGGTAGAAAAATCGGAGGCTGTCACAGGGAGATTTTTTTTTTTTTTCATCCAGCCTGAGTGTTACTAGCTGGCTGACAGGCTTTGTTAGCGTTTTCAGGCTGCTTATACTAACTAACTGTGCATATATACTGAACTGATCTTAAGTCTGCTGTGAGGCATCCCATTCTGTGACTACACCAGCCTCTGTTTAAGACCATATAACCATTTGCACTTATTATAATTGAAATTAGCCTGATAAAGACACTTTTGCTGGGCATAGCACTTCTGGACCCTGCCAGGTCCACTTCTTTTTTGGGGCATCCCATTCTGTTACTACAGCAGCCTCTGTTTAAGACCATATAACCATTTGCACTTATTATAATTGAAATTAGCCTGATAAAGACACTTTTGCTGGGCATAGCACTTCTGGACCCTGCCAGGTCCACTTCTTTTTTGGGGCATCCCATTCTGTGACTACAGCAGCCTCTGTTTAAGACCATATAACCATTTGCACTTATTATAATTGAAATTAGCCTGATGAAGACACTTTTGCTGGGCATAGCACTTCTGGACCCTGCCAGGTCCACTTCTTTTTTGGGGCATCCCATTCTGTGACTACAGCAGCCTCTGTTTAAGACCATATAACCATTTGCACTTATTATAATTGAAATTAGGCCTGATAAAGACACTTTTGCTGGGCATAGCACTTCTGGACCCTGCCAGGTCCACTTCTTTTTTGGGGCATCCCATTCTGTGACTACAGCAGCCTCTGTTTAAGACCATATAACCATTTGCACTTATTATAATTGAAATTAGGCCTGATAAAGACACTTTTGCTGGGCATAGCACTACTTGTCCCTGCCAGGTGTACTTACTGCTGGTTTTTAGGGCATCCCATTCTGTGACTACAGCAGCCTCTGTTTAAGACCATATAACCATTTGCACTTATTATAATTGAAATTAGCCTGATAAAGACACTTTTGCTGGGCATAGCACTTATGGACCCTGCCAGGTCCACTTCTTTTTTGGGGCATCCCATTCTGTGACTACAGCAGCCTCTGTTTAAGACCATATAACCATTTGCACTTATTATAATTGAAATTAGGCCTGATAAAGACACTTTTGCTGGGCATAGCACTTCTGGACCCTGCCAGGTCCACTTCTTTTTTGGGGCATCCCATTCTGTGACTACAGCAGCCTCTGTTTAAGACCATATAACCATTTGCACTTATTATAATTGAAATTAGCCTGATAAAGACACTTTTGCTGGGCATAGCACTTCTGGACCCTGCCAGGTCCACTTCTTTTTTGGGGCATCCCATTCTGTGACTACAGCAGCCTCTGTTTAAGACCATATAACCATTTGCACTTATTATAATTGAAATTAGCCTGATAAAGACACTTTTGCTGGGCATAGCACTTCTGGACCCTGCCAGGTCCACTTCTTTTTTGGGGCATCCCATTCTGTGACTACAGCAGCCTCTGTTTAAGACCATATAACCATTTGCACTTATTATAATTGAAATTAGCCTGATGAAGACACTTTTGCTGGGCATAGCACTTCTGGACCCTGCCAGGTCCACTTCTTTTTTGGGGCATCCCATTCTGTGACTACAGCAGCCTCTGTTTAAGACCATATAACCATTTGCACTTATTATAATTGAAATTAGCCTGATAAAGACACTTTTGCTGGGCATAGCACTTCTGGACCCTGCCAGGTCCACTTCTTTTTTGGGGCATCCCATTCTGTGACTACAGCAGCCTCTGTTTAAGACCATATAACCATTTGCACTTATTATAATTGAAATTAGCCTGATAAAGACACTTTTGCTGGGCATAGCACTTATGGACCCTGCCAGGTCCACTTCTTTTTTGGGGCATCCCATTCTGTGACTACAGCAGCCTCTGTTTAAGACCATATAACCATTTGCACTTATTATAATTGAAATTAGGCCTGATAAAGACACTTTTGCTGGGCATAGCACTTCTGGACCCTGCCAGGTCCACTTCTTTTTTGGGGCATCCCATTCTGTGACTATAGCAGCCTCTGTTTAAGACCATATAACCATTTGCACTTATTATAATTGAAATTAGGCCTGATAAAGACACTTTTGCTGGGCATAGCACTACTTGTCCCTGCCAGGTGTACTTACTGCTGGTTTTTAGGGCATCCCATTCTGTGACTACAGCAGCCTCTGTTTAAGACCATATAACCATTTGCACTTATTATAATTGAAATTAGCCTGATAAAGACACTTTTGCTGGGCATAGCACTTCTGGACCCTGCCAGGTCCACTTCTTTTTTGGGGCATCCCATTCTGTGACTACAGCAGCCTCTGTTTAAAACCATATAACCATTTGCACTTATTATAATTGAAATTAGCCTGATAAAGACACTTTTGCTGGGCATAGCACTTCTGGACCCTGCCAGGTCCACTTCTTTTTTGGGGCATCCCATTCTGTGACTACAGCAGCCTCTGTTTAAGACCATATAACCATTTGCACTTATTATAATTGAAATTAGCCTGATGAAGACACTTTTGCTGGGCATAGCACTTCTGGACCCTGCCAGGTCC